>CM053774.1:76034266-76102177 GCA_028658325.1 Potorous gilbertii | reverse complement strand
AAGAGAGGGCAGATTGGTGATATGGGTAATTAGAATGTCCAGTGTATTGGGGAGGAGGGAGGGGACAAATGGGGAGAAAATTTTGGAACCCAAAATCTTGTGAAAATGAATGTAAAAATTTAAATAAATTTATTAATTTAAAAAAGAAGAAGAAAGAAAAAAATGAATTCATCCTGTACTGTGAGACTTGAAAATCATGCTCTTTGAAATTAGAAAGTATTGAAATACAGATGGAGTAAGGTTTGGAATCCCAAGGTACAGTACAAGGAGGCACAGAAAACAAGAAGCCAGACCTCAGAAAAATTAAAAGCAAGTCAGCTTCATTGAGGGGAAATTCTCATCATAAGAGGGGGCAGTCGGGAATTATGGAAGCAGTTCAGGTCAGTTTGGGCTGAGTGGAAAGGGGGAGCTGGTGAAATCTGGTGGCTAATTAATAGGGTTCTTATCTGGGTCAAGAGGGAGCAGACACTGGGGAGAGGCAGTGAGAAACTTGTATATGGAGACTGGTTCTGATTGGATTTGGTGGTTAGTTAATATTCAGGCTCCCAGCTGATAGGAAAAAAGGGCTTTCCACCAATAGTGCAGGGGATATGAGCTGCATCAGTGAGGGCAGAGAGGCTACTGACGTCCTTACAGAGGCTATTGAGATGCTCTAATTGAACATTCTCATCTTCAAGATGAGGAAATTGTCACACACACACACACACACAACACAAAAAGTCATTTGCCCAAAGCTACATGGGTGATAAGTAGCTGAGACTGAAATCAAAGTCTTCTAAGTCTCAGGGCTCCTTCTGCTGTGTTATACTGCCTTGACCTCCCTCCTTGCGCACTCTAGGAACAAAATAATAGTCCAAAGAAAAGAGGTAAGATAATAGAGAGTAGAAATAGAAAATGAAAGAATTGATTGAATAAACAAAACCAAGAACTAGTTTTTCAAGACCCGTGAAACTGCCAAACAATTTAAAAAGAGGGAAAGCACAAATCTTAGAAATTATAAATAAAAAGGAGCAATCATAGCAACCAGAAATGAAATGAAAATACGTCAAGGAATATTATACACAGCTCTATAGAAGACATAATATAATCTCACAAAACTACAAGAAAGAGGCAAAATTTTTTTCCTGGAAATCTTTACTTGAATATCTCAGTACCTGCATTATATGAAGTAGAAACATCACTTAAGAATCCACTGTTATTTTCAAGGTGATCTGAACCCTAGACATTGACAGGGATTCAAGTAACTGATGGGTAAAGAAGGGACACTAAAGGAACCTCCTACAATTGCTTCATGTGTATTTTCCCTCAGGGATGCTCCATTCACCAAGCTTCATTTCTCTCCCTAATCTTGGAAGCTGACCATTCGCTTGCATACCACCTTGCATACCTTGTTACCTCAAACTTACCTTTGTCATTAATCCAGTAACTTTTTCAACCAAAGAACACTTCTGGGATAACTCTCCCAGTTTACATTGAACTAGCAGGTTAGACTCTCTAGGGGGTGGTGCTTTCTGTATCCTTTACAATTCTAGGGGTAATACATAAAGGCTAGGGTTTTCTAGTACTATTATTCATGAATCCTCATCTGGTATCAATGTTAGTGTCCACTAATTGACATTGGATAGCTTTTATAAAAAGGATATTTACCAAGAAAGCATAGCAAGGATAGAAATTATAAAATATCCCTCAAACTAGAGACACATGTTACACATAAGAGACTACTAGAGCTAAAATTTAAAAGGTGTTTTGAATACCTTCAAATTTAATGCATTTCAATATAAAATTGCAAAGGTAGAGAGGCATACATGTAGGGATAATATAGGGAATACATAGGGCTGAGGCATATCTCATGATTTTTGGTTTGGGGACTCTAACCTTCTCAAAGTCCTCACCAAGTTAACTTTAGAGGAGGCATTGGCTATGGTTGAGTTACACTCCCTTGTTCCTTGAGCTAGCTATCCACTTACAAGACAGGGTATCTTGGCTGATGGAGAAATCCACTGTTAGTCTGAGTCAAACAGGTCCCTAAATTGATCTCATGACTTTTCACCATATTCAGTGGCTAATATTACAGGCTCCAGTTGGTGGTGGGATCTCAGAAGACTTTAATGTCTCACAAGCTGCCTGGGCTTTCCCTTTCAGAATACTGTCAACTAAGATCAGGAAACATTCGACAGTTAAAACAAAACCAGAAACAGTGGGCTTATGGACACGGTGATTGGTGAACGACATATGTTCTGTGCAATGGCCAAGGCAGGAAAAACTTTAGCATCCTCCATAGGCTGACTCTCATTGTCTAGTCCCTCCCATTACAAACCCATTACAAATTTGAATTCCTTGAGGGTGGAGACAGTCTCAATTTTGCATTTAGATTTCCCACAGCTTAGCAGAGTTCCTGGCACACATTAAGAGCTTAATATATGCTTTTTCATTCATTCATTCTCAGGAAAAAGTCTCAGAAGATTCTTAAATCTTCCAAAATTTAACTGTGATGCAGATAAACTTGTGGAAAAAGTACAAGTCAGTGCTAGATGCTTCAATTTGCCTCAGTACCTTGTACCTTTCTAGGTACAAGTGTAGTCAGTTCTGTTTCAGCAGAGACTATCTACTCTACTTTAATCAATGGTGAAATTTTTCTTAGCCTCATTTCCATTAACTGTGAAGCATGCTCCTAGGCTTACCTCCCAGGAGTGCCCACATGGATCCCAGATTTATCTTGATATTTACCATCAAAGCTAAGTAAATCATGTACAATCATGTGCATGAAGTAAAAAATAAATGACTTCTATATTATTCACTGTAATGGATTAACCCTCGAAGCCTCAAATTATACAGTCATAAATTTAGAGGTGGAAGGAATTTCAGAACTCAAATAAACTCTTCCTTTTACAGATGATTAACTGAGGCTCAGGGAGGTTAAGGAATTTATCCAAGGACACACACTAATAACACTCTTTCACATCATCAAGGTGTTTCAAATATATACCTCATTCCTTCACTCTTAACATTTTATTAATGTAAGAACAGGAAAAGTAAAGGACACATAGCCAAAAACCTAGCCATGCATTCTTCCGGTGTGTTTGTCACATTTATTAAGCTTGAAAAAGTAAACTCTACTTAGCAAATAAAGTAACAGAATTTTGTCTAGCTCTTCTTCTTGTGAATGGGTATATAATCTGGTCTATGAAAAGAATTTGAGAAAGTTTCTAAGGTTAAATTTCATATTAAATTAGATAATTTAAAATGAAGGGGAAAAGAATTGAAAGGAGCAGTATATCTGTCACCTGAGATAAATTAGTTACCACTCTTGAGCCTTGAATATTAGATCTGAGTTTCCTTACAGGAAAGGTGAAAAGGGAGGCATGTATTTAAATAATTCTCCTTGTCGAATATAAGAATGTTTGTATGTTCATCTAAAAAAAATGGACTTTTTCTAGCCCTGAGTTCAGGAGGAATTTACTCTATGGAGTCATTTTGTAAAAGGTACCTGGTACCATCAATTGATCAGTCTAGAAAGCATTTATTAAATATCTAAAATGTGCTGAGTGCTGTCCTAAGTACTGGGGATACAATGTTCCTCACCCTCAAAGGGTTGACATTCTATTAGATAAAAAAAAGTTTTCAATTAAAATCTTGCAAAGTAAATGTTCTGTCACATTGTAAGTGATTCTCTGGAACTTTATCTCTCTCCCCTTGAAAAAGCTCTGACATCAATTCTCCCTAATGAACACACACACAATCACATTCATCTCTCTCTCTTTGCCAATCCAGAGACATCTTTGTCTACATAGGCAGCCACTGGTGAAACTCTCCAGGTTTAGTTGGAAGGCTGGTTCATAAAACAGAGCTTAGAAAACCCAAAAGATTGATTGGATAGTTTAACATATCCATCAGACTGCCTTTCTACAGCTCTCAAAATCTCGGTTAAGAACTTAGAAAATACTAGATGACAGTGAATGAATTTTTACTGAATTCTTATACAAGTTCCTGGGGAACCAATATTTTCTGTTATGCTTAAAGATGGAGTAAGAGTTCCCATTGCATTATGAACATTCAGGAAGCAGGCTTATAGTCTCAAAAAACAGATCCCTTTTCTCTAAGAAAGTAGATTTTAGGAATACTTGTGGGAAGATACAATTTTCCCCATAAACAAACAATATCCTGTCAATCTGATCAAGAACTTAGACCCTAGAGTTCTAACCATGTCACTCTCTTGCTCAATAAGCTTCAGTAACTCCCTGTTTCATTCTAGGATAAAACACAAATTTAATATTTGAGTCCCTTCATGATCTCTCTCCATCCTATCTTTCTAGGTTTCAAATTAATAATTGAATAGAATTGAAATGAATGAAGAAAGAATTTGGGTCTGCAATTTTTATAGGCCAAGTTTTAGGCATTTCTTTAAAAAACATTTGCTTTGTTGAGACATATCATTCTATTTCCTACAAGCTCTGTGGCAGACATACTGGAACACTTTCTACTCCCCAGAAATATTCTGTCTCCTATTTCTACCTTTGCACAGTCTTCCCTCCATGCCAGGAATGTTCTCCTTCTTTATTTCCAATTCTTGGAATTCTTAGTGCCTGTATTATTTTTTTAAAAGGCTTTATCTCCTAATCTTATCTAAGATGAAAGGGTAGGGGCTATTCATGGGCCCAGGCCTCCTCAGAATGTTAGGAAGAGTGTTATATTTGGGGTCATATCACCAGGGTTTGAATTCTGGTTTTACCACTTGCTGTATGTCCTTGAGCAAGCAATAAAACTTTAATCAGTTTTTCACCTGAAAAATGGGACAATAGCTCTAGATCACCTCTAAAGCCCTTCCCAGCTCTAAGTCTTTGAGAATTTTCTATTCTTCTAAACATAAATTTTTAAACACCACCCCACAGTAATTTCTGCACAGGCATCAAGAAAGATGGCTAAAATTCTGGTCCTGTGTTAGATTATCGTGACTGGTTGGGTAATTTAAAGTAAGCCTCATAATGCTTCTTAAGTAGAGTCAAGTGTGTGATACCAAGCAAATCACTTAACTCCTGTTTGCTTCAGTTTCCATATCTGCAAAATGAGTATAATTAATAGCACCTACCACCCAGGGTTGTTGTGAGTTTTACAATGTTGTGAGTTTTACAATGAGATCATTGTTAAACACTTAGCACTATGCCTGGCATGTAAGTAATCATCATTTAAATGTTAGATCTTATTCTATTTAGGGCTCTCAGATTGCAAAATTTTCAGTATGAGCATCTACACCTTAGAAATCAGCAAATTCTTCAAATGAGAGGTCTTTGTTGTTTTGCTCATTGTCTAAGCTTAAGAAAATATTAGAGAAAACATTAATAACATACATTAAACTGAAAAGTGCAACTTGGGGAAAACAGCTTCTTAAGTATTTAACAGAACACTCTTGGTTTGAGGCTTGGAGTGAGTGCTCATATCACTTTGTAGATTTTCAGGCTCACCTGATTATTCATTAAAAGTCATTTCACTATCTTTTGATTGACTCCTCCTCTACTCTTCTTTTCTTGTCTTGTCTTCTCTCTTCTCTTTTCTCTTCTCCTCACCTCTTCTCTCTCTCTCTTTCTCTTCCCCCCCTCCCCTTTTCTCTCCCTCTTTTCTCATCACTACCCAAAAACAACCTCATGAGCTCCCCCTGCTGTTCAGCAATTAACAATGCATCATGCCCCAGTCAGCTCACCTTAGCTTTCCAGATGTGTGTAACTAAAGTCAACAAAGGTGGACTAAGGTTGGTTGACCTTTCCTAGCCACAAAGACAGAGCAGTACCTGCTGAAGACTGAGAAAATCAACTGGAAAAGGAAGATGCTTCATCTGTTCCACAGCCAATATGCTTGCAGAAATTCAGCCAAAGAGCTATAAGGCAGCATCTACCTATTCACTAAAGCAGGTTTCTAGCAGCCCTGTAAAGAAATGGTATAGGCACTTGAGGAGGCACATTTTGGAGCAACTACTGACCTGATCCAGTGATCTGGACTGAGTAAAACCTGTCTAGCCACATTCTTAAAAGAGTAGCTGCCTTTTAAGATGAGAACATTGATGACCCTGCTGTATGCAACCCCTATGTTAAGAACTGTCTTGGGACACAAAGGAGCTGGGTACATTTGGGGGTAATTTTCTCCCTCTTCCTGAACTGTAGTCTCAACCCATGAAACCTTGGAAAATTCATAGATCTTGAACTGAAGGCTCCTCAACTCCCTCATTTTTAAGAAACTGAGAGCCACAGAAATCAACCAACTTCTCAAGGTCACAACAGGCGTATGTGACAAACAGGATTCAAAGTCAGGTTGAATGACACCATGTTCAGCACTTCCAGCTGAATCATACTGCTTCTCAAGCAGAAATTTTCTTATCCCTTCTCCCCTCTTTCCCAACCCCACTTCACTGTACTTATGCCAACTACGTTCTAGAAAGCTCATGTTTCACAATAGTAAAGAAGGAATTTTTATTAGAAGATCAACAAGAGAGACTTGAATAAAGAGAAATATACCAGAAATATACATAAAACACTAGAGTCACTAAAAGTCCAAGGTATGAGGGTTATTCCCAGACCCCAATCCCTCCATCCCTCCCTCTTTCCTTTCCTCTCTCAGCCAATGACACTGGTATTTAGTCCATCTTTTAGTAGGCAAGATGAAAGCCTGTCTTATTCTTCTTCCTTCTCTGTTGTGCAAGATAGTGGAAAATCTTTTGAGAATGTCATTTTCTTCCCTGGTTGTAAGCACTGTCCTTTCTTCCCTGCTTCCCTCCCTCCCCTTCAGTTTCTCCCAGGTGCCATCCTCACCCATCCCCAAACATACCTTGGGGTGATTATACTTGGTTTTCCTCACTCAATCAAGAGAGAAGAGAGATATTTCAATTTTCACTCAATTGTGTTTCATCATTCTCAATTGCTTTTGCACAACCATGAGCAAAAGACTGAGTGTTTTCATGAAACTTTGTCACTCATACAATTAACTACCTGCGTATTCTAATTTAGTATAAATTGTGGCAAAAAATTGTCCCCTAATCATTTCATTTTTAAGTCATACATCAAGTTAATGAGTATGGGGCCCCACAAGACCTCACAGAAAATGTTAGATTTATAAAAGGTCTTAAAATGAATTTAATCTAGTGATCTCCAAATTAGAAACTGACTCCTGGAAGGGTTATGGTATTGCCCCATGGCCTTGTGGTCAATGAGGAAAGGGGGAAAGTGGGTCACAGACATCTTTCCCATGAGAGGTTAAGCTTGTCTCCAGCTCAACTGTACCACAATGGGCAAGTACATGAACCTTTCTGACCCTCAGTTTCCATATGTGCAAAATATGAATGATGATACCTATAATACTTACCTATAGAACATAAAGTTATTCAGGATAGGGACTTTAAAAAGTCTTTGTATAAAATTCATGGCACAGAGTAGATATTTAACAAATATATGTTGGTGTTGGCACTTAGACAAGGCTGCTGTGAAGAAGGCTCTTGGTAATCCTTAAAGTGTTATGAAATGAATGACGATGGTGGTAATGAATATGCCAACAAACTAGAAGGAAACCTCATTGTTTAGTCCAGGCAGATAACTCAGATTAGAAGAGTGAAAAAAATTCCACAGTAGAAATCTTATTATCCTTTATTCCCTTCCTTTGTATCAAGAGTTGTACTTGAGTAACCTTGTTCTCAAGCCTGGAACATTTGCATAAGACTGTTGTCATTGGTAGAGAAGAATGAGAGGGTGGAATTGGCTTCTGAGGGCATTCTAGTAAGAACGCTGCTAATTCATCTCCTGTCATTTGTGGAGGATATAGGACAGACTACAAGTCTACAAGCTTGAGTATTCTGCCCAACTGACTCCAGAGAAAGGAAAAAGGCAGCATGCATTTGTTTTGGCCTCTAAGGTGAAAACTTTTAGTCTTTTCTCTAAAGGGTGCATTTACCAGCCAGATGAAAAATGGAATCCAGTCCTTTACCTGCAATCAAGACACATAATTCTGCATTCATCTCTACTAGTGACTCTTTGTGTAAGCTTGGTCAAATCATTTAAGCTCACAGAGCCTCAGTTTCCTCATGTGTCATATGGAATACAGGGCAGAATGGGACAGTGGATAGAGATTGCATCTTGGAGTCCAGAAGACCTCAGCTGAAGTTCAGCCACATAGGCACTGTATTCCTGGGCAAACCCCTTACTCTCTAACTGTCTCAGGCAACTCTCTGAGGCTTGCGAAACACATGCTAATCTTCACTCGCAGAAAGAGTTTCCCCATGAAGAAATCTCCATGCTGATGGATGCTTTCCTATGCCCCCAAACAATGGACGGCTTATAATGTTGTTGCAAAGGTCAATGGAATCATAGCACTTTTTAAACCATAAATTACCATTTAAACATGATCTCTCTTTTTATTGTTAATAATTGTGTTATTTTGTATCATAAAGTTTTATACAAATATGAGCTACACTAGTTATAATACAGAAAACTATAAAGTAGCATCAAACTATGACTATAATAATTATTATGAAACATTCTTTTTATATTTACTGATTGGTTATCATATTACGATATATTTATTGAACTATAATTACCGTTATTATGAAAATGTGTTATATATATATATATATATATATATATATATATATATATATATATATATACATATATTTAAAAACAGTGATGGGCTACGAATTCTTTCACCCATCCCATATTGGCGATCTATTTAGCCAATAAATTCACTTTAACCTTGAATAAAATGTAACCATCTTTTTTTCTCTCACTTTGTTCTCATATGGAGTGGGAGCTAATCTATTGGGTTCCTTCTGGTTATGCTTCTGAAAAATAAGCCAGACTTCCTATTTTTCCTTCTATTTTTCTCAAGGTCTTCTCTGCCCGTTACTTTGTCCATGTTTCCTGTGCTAGAGTGGCAAGTATATTAAATTAAGAGTATGAAGATCTAGGCTCATATCTCCCCTCTATTGGTTGTGTAACCTTGGGTAAGTCACTTAATCTCTTGAGTTTGACATTTGTCAAACGGAAAAGCTTATACTAGCGCAGCCTGCCTTATGGCCGATTGTAGGTGTCGAATGAAATGAGAGACCCAAAACACTTGGTAACCCTTCGAATACTCTCTAAATGTAAGTTATCATCGTGTCTTTTTTTTATTAATTTCTTCCTTACCAGAATACAAATATATGATTGGTGTTTTTCGGTTTGTTTATCCAACTATTTTCTCCTTTTCTATAGTTATAGGACAACTCTAAATTTCTTTAGAAAGTTGTCACGCATTTGGATGAGACAGCAATGGATGACTTTTCCTCCCAAGCTTCAGGTCTATTTATACTCTATCTTATCATCTCTGGTAGGTCTTCCTCTTTTATCATTTCCACTTTCTCACTTATCTTCAATCTCTCCCTTTAATCTAGTGGCTACTTCCCCACTACCTACACGTTTACATATCTTGTCATTAATTGAGAGAGTAATTTTAAAGCACTTAGTGTAGTGCTGGCCATATAGCAGATACTTAATAAATGATTGTATCCTGCCTTCATTCCTTTCTCTTCCCTCCCCCTCCCCATCTTCAAAATCCCTGAATCTGTTCGTCCCCACTAACCATCATCTTGTACCTCTCCTCTCTATTGTGGCCAAACTCCTTGACGAGGTTGTCCACAATAAATGCTCCCATTTCCTTTCTTCTCACTCTTTTCTTAATTCCCAACAATCTGGCTTCTGACCTCATTCAAACTAGACTGCTCCCTCCAAAGTTATTAATGATAGCTTAATTGACAAACATAATCGCCCTTTTCTGAATTCTCATCCTTCTTGACTTTTCTTCAATCTTTAACACTATTGACCACTCTCTTCACCTTGGTACTGATTTGACTCTAGGTTTTCATGACAATACTCTCTCTTGGTTCTTCTACTTTTCTGATCACTCCTTAGTCTCCTTTGAGATCTTCAACCAAGTCATACTTGGAGGTGCCACAGGGCTCTCTCCTGGGCCCTTTTCTCTTCTCCCTCTCTACTATCATCTCATTAGTTCCCCTGGATTCAGTTATCATCTTTATGTTGATGAGTCTCAAGTCTATTTATTCAGCCCTGACCTTTCTGCTGACTTCCAGTCTTGCA
Source organism: Potorous gilbertii (assembly GCA_028658325.1). NCBI lineage: Eukaryota > Metazoa > Chordata > Mammalia > Diprotodontia > Potoroidae > Potorous > Potorous gilbertii. The sequence continues at coordinate 76,092,068 of CM053774.1, read as the reverse complement.
TCTCCAACTGCCTTTCAAACATCTCAAACCAGAGGTCCAATAGATATCTTAAACTCAACATGTCCAAAACCAGAATGCATTATTCTTCTTTAGCCCAAACTCTCCCTTTTCCTAATTTTCCTGTTATTGTTGAGGGTACCATCATTCTCCCAGTCAACAGGCTTGCATCCTAGATGTGACCTTCAACTTCTCATTCTCACCCCTCTATATTCAATCTGTTGCTAAGTCATGTCAATTTTACCTTTGTAACATGTCTTGAATATTCTCCTTTTTCTCCTCTGACATTGCCACCACCCCGATGCAATCCCTTATTATCCCACACCTGGACTAGTCCAGTAGCCTTCTGGTTAGCTTCTCTGCCACAAGTCTTCCCTCATTTCAATCCATCCTCCACCCAGCTGTCAAACTGATCTTCCCAAAACACAGATCTGATTCCAACATCTCCTCTCCTCCACTCAATACCATATTTCATTGCATAAACACCGCATCCTGTTATTTCAGTTGAAAAATTGGTTTATAACCTTTCATCATATAATCGTTACATGGTAGAATTCTACTCATCATGCTGCTTAAAAGATAAACAGAGCACCAATGTATTCACCCGCGGCATATGGGTACCCATTTATCTCTCACGCGTTGCAAGCCATAAGCCTAGAATTCTCATTGTCAGTATTCAATTTTAACATATATTCATGAGTATTCTATGCATTCTGGTCTTACGCCAAAGATAGCTTTGTAAGAAATCATATTTAGTAAGATAGTTTAGTTAAAAATGATTTTAAAAAGCTTCACATAATGATCATATTCCACTTTTTTGTAAAAAAAAATTTCATAAAATCTCTGACAATTATGCAGTGAAGCAGAGTAAGCTCCAGTGATCCTCTATCACCTTCAGAGTCAAATATAAAACCCTCCCTTGATGTTCAAAGCCCTTCAAGACTTGTCCCCGTCTACCTTTCCAGTCTCTTCACATCCTGTCTCCCCTACCTAATCTGAGATCTAGCGACCGAATAAGAAACTCCATCTCTGGACTCTGTATTTTCAATAGCTGTTCCCCATACCTGGAATGTTTTCCCCTTTTATCTTGGCCTCCTGACTTTCCTAGATTCCTTCAAATCTTAGCTAACATTAGACCTTCTATAAGAAATCATCTCCTTTAATGCTAGTGTCTGCTCTCTATTAAGTATTTCCAATTTATTCAACACATAACTTGCTTGCACATAGCTGTATGCATATTCTCTCCCATATTAGATTATCAATTCCTTAAATGCAAGCAAGGATTGTCTTTTGCCTTTCTTTGTTTTCTCACCTCTTGCTACAGTGCCTGCCAAACACTAGGCACTTGATAAATTTTTTCAAAGTGCCCTTATTTATCATAATTTCTTGAAATGGTAAAAGAATTTTATATTATGATCCAGGGAAGCAGGGATAGGATAAGAATTGGGGATGCTGGATTGGTAATATTGGAACAATCTAACAAAAATAAAAGCAAACTACATCAAGAAATACATGGTGGAGAGAGAGAAGGTATGTGGGAGACAAAGATGGGGTCTGGGGGAGTCCCAACTAGAAAACACTTGGTTCAATACTCAGTATTATTCATGGGAAGATAATGTCTGGACTGCTTTACTATAGCATAATGGGACAGACAGTGATGCATTTCATGTAGAAACCAGTAGGAAATTGAGGAGAGAGAAAAACAGAAGGGAAGATAGAAACACCCATGGGGAGAAGGGTTGATTGAGTGAAAAAAGCAGACTTTCTGTTCTGGGTAACAACACTTATTTACCCAAGGATGAACAAACCAGAATAAAAACAAATAATTTTGGAAGAAGTTTGCAAAAATCGCACATCTGGAGTGCTCCCGAACACAGTCACAAAATCTGTCGTGTGTCTTGTTTATCTGACTCTTAGTGGAAAGAGCCATGTAATTGGAGTCAGAAAATGCATGTCTGGAAAACACCTGTGATGTTTATGAGCTGAATGATGCTGAAAGAATCCCTTTGCCTCTCATGCATCATTTTTCATCTGAAAGATGAGAGTAGTGATACTTGTTCTATCTATCTGTCAAGGTTGTTAAGAAAGTGCTGCATTAATCTTAAGGTTTATCAAAATGAAAATTGATGCTATTTTTGCTCTCTCATGAGATATACTTTATAACAAAAAGATCACAGAATCCTAGAGCAGTCATCTGCTCCAATCCCCTCATTTAACAGATAAGGAAACTGAGGCTCAGATAAGTTAAATTTATTGCTCAATGTTACACAGATAGTGACAGAGTGACAGAGGAAGAATACATTCAGACTCTCAGAACCACAGGATTTGAAAGATGGAAGGTACCTCATAGTACAGTTGAAAGAATGCTGAACTTGGAAGTCTCAAGACCCAAGTTTGAATCTTTGCCTCTGTGACCTTGGGCAAATTGCTTAATTTCACTGGATCAGTGGCCAGTCCTTTATGATATGTTCAGGCGTCTCTTGGAGCAGAGCCTCTAATCTTTGGCACTGGTAAAAAGAAAAAAAAGCAACCTTGGAGAATTTTGCTCATTGAGCCAGGTTTTTTTTTTGTTTGTTTACAACAGCTATTTCCTGACTCATATGAAGATGAAATGTCTTTACTCAGTTTTCTCAAAGGCCACATTGTATGTAACTTTGCTCATGATACAAACTACCAATGACTTTCTCATCTACTTTTCTTGTCATAGCTCTGTAGCTGGAGTTTGATGTTTTTCAATGACTCCATCAAAAACAGCCCTTTTGCAAAGCAGGCAAATTACATCTGGTTTCTCCTCCCATGCTTTCTAGCTCTATCTGTTCTTGTCCCCTTTCCCCTTCCATTTCCCCTTTACACCTGATCCTGTATCTTATTCTAGCTTTCAGTTAGTTGCTAACTAATCTCAATAATCAAGGGCTTACTGATCACTAAGTAAATCTAGCTGCTGAAATATGGGGTCTAAGTGACATTGCCCAGGGATATTTATATTTCAGATGGGACTCTTGAAGACAGAAAAAATTTGTGACTGAAACTAAAATAATCATAGGGTAGTCTAACTATAGATTGAGAATTAGAAGGAACCTCAGAGACTATTTAGTTACCCCTTTATTTTAAAGATAAAGAAACTGAGACCCAAGGGAATGAAATGACTTGCCCACCATCACTCAGGTAATAAGTATCAAATTTGTCCTTTCATTCAACATGTAGCACACTTTCCACCTCAAAGAAAGGGACCTTGAGTGAGTAAATTGAATAAATTGATGAATGAAGATTTGGTAATTTAGCTGTGAAAGGTGGTTAGTTTCTAACATGCTGTTCTTAAAATGACTAACTTATTTTTAGAATGTGTTGCTCAGTGCCTTTCAGGATAGTTGGTTTCTTTTGTAATCCTACACATTCTATTTTATGCATTTAAATACATTATTCTGAGAAGGGAATCCATAGCTTAATTAGACTGCCAAAGGGGTCTAGGAAACAAAGAATCAAGAACACCTGAGTCTGGATCTGTTTTGCCTCCTAGACCTCCCTTAAAATAACACCAGCAACAAGATGATGTGGTGATGATGAATGATGATGGTGGTGGTGAAATGATAAACCTGTCTTTCCTATACTTCCTGTCTTTCCTTCTCTTTAGCCTCCTTGTCCTGCCTTAGTAATAGAAAGTTATGCAAGTTAGGAAGTTATCATGACCCCTGACTTTCAGACTCTGGCAAAAGGGTCATAAGACCTTGAGACTGTAGAACTAAAGGACACTTGAACCTGGAGCTAATGCAATAACTTCCCATCTCCGAGACTCCCAGTTCCAACTTACAAGATGTCTAACCATTCTCTAAAGTACCTTCCAGCTCTAATTAATGAGTATTTCTCTACTGATTCAAATGACAACTTCTTGACACCTGAGTAGATGCTCTATGAGCTTCTACCACCAGAAAGATTCAACAGACAGTAGCTGGCCTTTTGATGATAAGCCTCCCCGCACTTGGAACTTGGAAGATAGGTTTACTGTCCATCACCAGGTCCATACTTGAAGCCTTTCCATTGGGAGGACTTGAAAGAATTTGTGCTCCATTGTCATAGTCTTTGAGAAGGCACTACTCTTATTTTATCACAAAGCATTGGGAGAAGGCATGAATGAATGAATGAAGAAAAGTGAATATAGAAAATTATCTTTACATGTAATTGGGAAAAAAATACTGTTAAGTGAGGAAAAAAGCCTCAGGTGTCTTTCCTGCTTCCCTCTATCCACTATATATCTTGCTGCCTTTCATATACCCCTACTTACCAGCTCAAATCTCATTGGAGCATTGTTTGATTTTGATGGCTCAGAGTGAGCGTACATAGCAATTATTTCCATTTTGACCAGAAACCCTAAAGGTCTTCCCCTCCCAGGTTGATTTTTTTTTTTACTAGGTAAAAGAAGCCATTTTTTGGCTTCATTTCAGACAAATTGAGACCTGGGAAAGATATTAAAAAGGCCAAGTTCTCCCACTGCCTCTGGGGCCATCTCTAGTCATCCTGATCTATGTCTTGCCACTGGACCCAGATGTCTCTGGAGGACAGAGTAAGGCTGGTGATTTTGCACAGCCCTGCCTTACTTAAGTCCAATTCACTTACAAGTCATCACCTTCCTTTTATGATTGGTCTTCAAGAATGAATGGACAAACAAACACTTATCCATAGGAATACACATTCCTAGAGTTCATGTGCCCTTTCTTTAATTTATTTTCAAGTTTAATTTATGGAATAAAGCAAATATTTCTATAACATAGCGTGATAAAAAGATTATTGCACATAAAATTGCAAATCTCTTTTCTATTCCTTTAAAAAATATAACAATGCTACCATATACATTTCTTTCTTTTTTTCCTCCAAACACAATTATCCATGGCTAACCTAACCTCATTTGGGATGAGAGATTTCCCTTCAGATCACCAAAAACCTTTAGGGTTAATGTCCCTTGAGACTTTTTCAGCTCCCTTGATAGAAAGACAACAACCTTGATCTCCTCATTTTTAGTTTTCATTCCTGGAGTGAAGGAGACAGGAGGAGGCAGTAGAGATTGGGGAAAACCAGATTGTCTGTATTCCCTTTGTACAGTGGAAGGAGTTCTGACTTTGGGGTTAGAATACCTTGGGACAAATACCAAGTGAGTTCAAATGCTAGAGCTGTAGTGTCATCATCTTCAAGGTGAAGGGACCCCAGGCCCTTGTCTAGCCCATAGATGTATGATCCTATGAACTTAACCATAATTTGATAATAGATGTCTTTGTTTTCTCTCACCATACAAAAGTTATGGTAGTTCACAATGTCCTTGGTCGGGTATGTACCTGTGTTGGAGTATACACAGAAAGTTGGAATCAAAAAGAATTGTAGAGATCAACTCATCCTTGTTTAACAGAAGAGGAAACTGAGGCATAAATAGCTTAAGTGCCTCCCTTGGCAGGTAGTGAATTCTTCCTCCCTGAAGATCTTCCAGCAGAGGCTGGCTGAGCAACTTTCAGGGATTCTACAGTGTTGATACAGCTTCTTCATGATTCAAGGCCCAGCCTTCTATCCACTGCACCATCTAGCTGACTCTTATGAGTTTTGAGAAGGAAAATATATGACCAGGGGATGCTAAGGTGGATGCAACATGCCTGAAGGGTGGGATAAGAATTTGAGCATTTGAAGAAACCATGGGTATACACATGAATGTGCATATTTTTAAATGGGGACAAATGTACTAGAAAGAGACACTCACATGATAACCATAAGCCTTCCTTAATTGTTTGAAAGGTTTTGCTACTGTTTTTCTTTCTAATGGAAAAGGTAGGGTCCAGTCTCAGATACTTCTAGCTGTGTGACTCTGGGCAACTCACTTAACCCTTGTTTGCCTCAGTTTCCTCATCTGTAAAATGGAGATGATAACAGCACCTACCTCCCAGCATTGTTGTGAGCATCAAATGAGAAAATAATTGTATAGGGTTTGGCGCAATGCCTGGAACATAATAAGTACTATATAAATGTTAGGTTTTATTAGGGGGTAGGAAAGGAGAGAAGATAAATACTTGCTAATTGAAAATAAAGTAAAATTGTAGATAGCATATGCCTGGACTGTGCTTCAGTGAACAAGCATTTCTTAATTGGCTGCTATCTATCTGGATGAAAGGGCAAAAGAGAAAACACCCAGGTGTGTTTGGAAGACCTGTGATGAAAGGTTGGGTTTTGTACTGGCCCACTTTCCTCCTGATCATCCAATGACCATGAGACTGAGTTAGCTATCCTTCCTTACCTCCCCTAAGCAAAAGAGAATGCCCAGAAAACTTTGTCTTAGTATCACAGAAGGCACTTCAGAGACCATTCAGTTCAATCACTCATGGAAAAGATGAGGAAACAGAAAGTCAGGGAGATTGTCAGTTGCCAAAGGTCCCCTACAGTAGAGCATGACTTTGGGACCCCAGATCTTTGACTCTAGAACTTTGGTACTATTCTCCCAAATCAGCCCTGCAATGGAGGATTCTAAGCATGGTGGGTCCAGAGAGTTGACTCCACCTAGGAAAAGCACTAGAGTCTCTTTGATTTTTGATGGTCGGATTTTCAGGAAGCTAGTTCAGTTTTGAGATCTCACAAATCGCTTTGTGCTAAGAGAAGATACCAGTTTTCTTCAAACTGCCTAAGAATATTCCTATGACCCTACACACAGAATCCAGGAATATCAGGCTATTGCAACTCCCTTCTCAGTTCCATCAAGACTCAAAAGAATGTCACTCTTTACTGTAATAGTTTCACCTGGGAGACCCCAGGATCTGGGAAGCTGACAGTTTTCCAGGATACTGATCGATGTCAGGAACCACTCATAGAATGCTTCTTTTTTCTTTCCTTGATATTTTCCTCTCTCTAGAAACCTTTACCCAGATCCCTTGGGACCATCTACCCCTCTGACTGCTGGACTTCAACTCTGTCAGCAGCTGCCACCTTCCAAAGCCTTCAGTGTCTTCCCTGATACCCACTGGCCCTGACCTAGAGTGGGGCCCCTACCAGCACGAGGGGCTCTATTTGTTCAATAACGCTTGGAAGCACAAGTGAGCTCTGTATTAAGGGGGCTGCCGGGTGCCACAGCCCTGGCGGCTGCAGGGGGACTCCTTATCCCGGCAATGCTGAGCCAAGGGGACCGACCCCAAAGCACTAGCCATCAGCTTTGTTCCTCAAGCCTCTAGAGAGAACCTTTGATTTCATGGGGATGATTATTTTTATTCTTGCCCACTCAAGGATGAAGCCCAAGAAATGAGAGATTGCCCCTTTCAGAGTTGTCACAATGGGTCACCTCCAGCCAAACCCACTGTTTTTGTTTTTTTGTAGGTTTTTTTTTTTATTTCTGGGTTTGGTTGGGCCTCCCTTGGAAACCAATACTATACAACTTACTTAAAGAAAGAGTAAAGAGAGAGTGCATAAGAAAGTCAGACAGAGAGAAAAAGAAGGCGGGGATGGGGAGGGAGTTGGAAGGGGGTAAGCTGGAATCTATGTATTGTGGGGGGGGGGGGTCAATGGGAAGGGACACATTTAAGTCAAAATCTTATTTGGATCAATTACATTCTGAGGTGACATTTTTAATCTTTTGGAAAGTCAAATTATCTCAAGTTCGACTTTTGGTGAAGCCTGAAGAATTGGGACTTTGGATGGAGGTTTGGGAGAAAGACACAACACACCCACACTCACACACACACACACACACACACACACACACACACACATGCTGAGAGAGGGGGAGAGAGGGGAGGGAGACTTTTATCCTAAAGTCATTGTAAATCCAAAGCAGGGTTTATCCTCCCCAGTTAAATGAGAAAGGGAAAAAAAATCAAGAATACCAACATTTGAGGTACAAAGACTGTCATGGACCAGTGGAAGTTTGCAAAATTATATGTAAATGACTGAAGTTTTTACTGAGGTGGCCTGTGCTTTCCCAAAGCTAATCCCAAAGAGAAAATCTACTTAGCAAAAGAGAGTTTTGTCTAATTTGGTTAACAGTTGAGAAGTGACAAAAATGCTGAATATATTAATAATTTATATTTCCAGGGTAACACTATATCTTTAATGCTTCGCTGCCGAGGGGAATTCAGATTGGCTTAGTACTCAGCAGAAAAAAAAAGCACCCTGAAAGGCCTTCTTCATATTCTGTATCCAGCACTGATGAAAATGAGTGTTAGACATGTGTTTCCATAATAGGCACCATCCATTCTCCTGCTTCTTTATAATTTGTTTTGATCCCATATTGCTCAATGTATGTTTTCAGGAGAGGTTTTTCTATTCCTACTTTAACTTTCTCCTTCCTCAGTTCTTTTCATAATTTGTTTACATCTTAGCTCCTATATAACAGCTACCACAAGGATGTCTGACATACAAGGCTTTTTCTGTTTGCAGATATGTGTGTGTATTTTAAAAGAAGATACACATTATACGTTATACTTTTGGCCCATTGTAATGAAGATCTATTTTGCCTGTCTCTGCAGAATGGAGTTTGATGGTTTACAAATTGTGGGTCATCCCATTCCATGACCTCGGTAAACAATCCAGGTCAACTTTCCCTTAAATCCTTCCCAGGGAAATGGAATAAGTTAATTTACTGTCCTTCAACTAAGCTGGGCGGGGCCCTTCAACTATTTGGTCTTCCTGCCAAACAACATGCCCTGGAAATTATACATTTATTATTTCATGGATGTCAAATGAAAGAAGTTTCTGATGATCTCTAAAAAATCTCAAAGGAAAGAATGGAAAAAAAAAATTAGTTTCTGTTCCACTTATCAAAAAGACAAAAAGTCTCTGTCCCAGCACTGCAGAGTCAGTTTTCTCTTTCATTTCTGAAGATTTTGATTTTAACCTATTTTCGTTAATGGCTAAAACACGAGGTCAACTCTATTCGGAAGATCCCAATCTCCTAGAGACCACTAGCAAACATGAGACATCTAAAACTTTCCTAATCATAAAGCGGTATCTGGAGTGTGACTCAGGGATCAGATCCGAGGGATAAAGTCTTCCCTGGAGAGAAAAGCTGGCCCTGGAGCTCAGATTGTAGGCCTTGAGTTCCTGCTTCCAACTCTACAGCTGGACTCATCCAAGGGCTTAGCCTTTCACGACCCTGCCCCGATTCCCCACAGCTGCCAGGCAGGATGAGAAAGATAAGGACTCTTGGTGCCCGCCCCTTTCTGTCTTGCTCATTGCCCATTTTCTCTACATCTTTTTCCTGCTACTCTATCTTCTCCCTAGGAGTAGAACTTTCTATCCCTATCCCAAAGAGCAAGACTGACGCCTGAGAAAGTGAATACAGTTTGCTGACCAAGGACAGAGAAAAGGGATGTGTGTGTTTGTGTGTGTGTGTGTGTGTGTGTGTGTGTGTGTGTGCCTTTATTAGAGAAAAATCTACTCTCTTCTCTTGATGGACCCCTCATTTCATCACCATGAAAACGCCCTAGTTATCACCAACAACAAAAAAGTCCCTCCGCATCTTCTCATCCTGTGGAATTACTGTCCAAATCTTTTCACAAATCTTCGAGTATCTAGCCAGCACCCCAGATTCCTTCCTTTGGTTATTTGAAATAGTTTGAAGCACGGTGGTGGGACCTGCACCGTTGGGGAGGTGCCTGCGTCTCTCCTGCTCCTGTGTGTGCACGTGAATGTATTTTGTATGTAAAAGACACGTGGGAAATAAGTACTGGGGCGTTGGGCATTTTGCAAACGTGAGTTTACCAGCACCTCTCCCCTTAATTTTCATTCCTCACCCCACCCCCAAGGCATTGTGTATACATTGAGTTCACGGTTGGGAAGCATCACAGGACTTTATTTTTGTTTTCGGAGGATGTTACTTTGAAAAAGTATTTAGAGGGGACTTGGGCGAGGCAGGAAACGTGGCGAAAACGGTGCTTCTTGGACCCAATGGACACAGAAGGCGCGCACTGTTTTGGAAGTCTCTGTTCTGTGCGATTTTGTGAATGGCTAGAAGTGCTGAGGGGGCTGGGTGACTGCAGGGATTAGTTAATGATCGCTCCTCTCGGGGGCAGATTACGAGGCTTGGGACTCCTCCGATGCGTTTCTATCCTGCTGGACTCTCCTTCCCTTCCTCTACCAAGGCCAATGCGCGGAGCGCGGGACATTGACTGATGCGCAGCTGGCAGAGTGATTTCCCTGTCGAGACCCGCCTTGGAGAGGGGAGGAGCCCTGAGTGGTTGTCAGCCTGCATCCGCTGATGGAGTAACGAATGGCTTGCTCCCTCATCCTCCCCTCTAGCCCAAATAGCATCCTTTCCAATCTCCAAGCCCAAGCACTTCGACACCCCCTCATTGCATCCCAGGAGCAACTACAGCAGTCTATCCCTCACCCAACCCCCCCAACAGCCTTCACCTTTATCCCGAACAAATCCAGCTCACCACTACCTCCGAGAAGGCGCACGGCACGGGAGACGAAGGTAACAAATCGAAAAAACCTTCTCCCGGAACGTCTTTCTCAGAAATTATTTATTAGGGAGAGAAGGGAGGGAGGAAACCTTCAAAGGACAAACTATTCTTCTTCTCCCTCCTCTTCTGATTGTGTGCAATATATTTCCATCTATACAATATACAGTATTTCTCCTAATTGTGCCCAAGTCAGGAAATGCATCTGTAGGAGCACCGAGGTCTGGGCCTGGGGTGGGTTATAGCACTGGGGCGTGCTGAGATGTGTGCAGGTGGTTTAAGGTGTTAGGGTGGGAGTGGCCGATCAAATTGAGATAATGCCGGTCCAGTCCCTGCACTGGGGCCAGGAAAGGGCTGTGCGGTTGAGTCGGGTTGGAGAGGGCCACCGGAGTGTTGGGCAGGTAGGGTAAGGTGGGACTGCGGGCAGGACCGTGGGGCCAGGAGAAGGGGCCATGACCAGGCCCCTGATGAAAGACCGAGGTTTCACTCGGGCTGTGTCCAGGGTACTCAGGGCCAGCCGGATGAAGTTGATAGGAGAAGTCTGTCTCGGGGAGGGAACCTAATGAAGGGAACACCGGCTCGGTGACCAGACGCGCTTTGGACTGCAAGAAAGCCAGGATTCGCGCGTACTTCGTGTCCTTGGTTTCCATTCTCTCCACCGTAGTCAGATAGTGCACCAAGTTCTTCATGCACTCGTGGTAACCGTAATGGAAGTAGTTGGCGAATTCCGCTAGAAGTTCTGCTGGAGAGGCAAGAAAGAAGTGATAAAAAGAGAAGGAGCAAAGATGAACTCCCCTCCCTCGACTTGTGGTTCTCTAGGCTCATAGGATCATAGACTTAGAGCTGTGAAGGGCCTTAGACGTCATGTTATCCAACCCCCTCATGACAAATGAGGAAACTGAGGCCCAAAGAGGTTAAGTGACTTACTGAAAGTCACAAAGGTGGCAGAGGCAGGATACTCCCTCAGCTCTAGGGACTCTAAATCAGAGCTTTTGCCAAAACTTGATTTATCAAGCATTTATTTATTGTGCCCCCTGTGAGGAAGGTACAATCTTAGTGTAGATAAGACCCTTTCTCAGCCCCCTTAGAGCTTATGGTCCATAAGGGACGATGGAGAGGGGAGGGGAAAATGATCTGTCTGGTCATCACAAACACATTTCACAAAGCCTCTCATTTTCTCCTCAGTTTCCATCCCAGCCACCCCAGCACCTAGTCTGAAATCCTCCCTACATCTAGGAAAAAGTAACAAACCGTCTCCCTTTTCATTCACAAACTAAACTACATGATTATCCATCACTCTGTCCCTCACTCTTTTATTGAGGGGAAAGAGAACTGTGGGACAAATCTGATGGTTGTGTGTGTGTGTGTTTTACCACAAGTATACAGGGGAGGATGTAGATTAAAAGAAGCATGTCCCACGCTCCACCAGGAATCAGACACCTAGGTCCTATCCTGAAAGTCACTGAGTGGTCAGCACAGTGTCCCACAAAGTTCTAGGTAACTCAAATGGGTGCCTACCTTTCTCTCTTCCCCGGGGGAAGTCAGCGGAGTGCAAGGCTCTCAGGTACTGTACAGTCATCTCCAAAATCTCTGCTTTCTCCAGCTTCCCCGAACTCTGCAAAGAGAAGCAAATGGAGGCTCAGCCAAGGCTCAGGGTTGGGAAGGAGACAGAAGAGAACTAAGGTCATATAAGTCCAGCCACCTGGTACTGGATGTGTATAGCTAGGAAAAAGTATCAGGTGAATCCTTCTCCCACGAGCCTATATGATACTTGGTGGGTCCTGACGGTCACCCCAGAACTGAAGGTTGGTGCTGCCGCACTTAAAACTTCACTTCCTGAGGGGCGAGGTGACCCCGTCCCGGATTCGTGGCTCAGGGGCCCAGGCCCTTCAAAAGTCCCTTCTCTCACCTGGGTTTGGTTCACTTGCTATCCTTACCTGCTTCGCTAGAGCCATGGGCACCGTCTTGCCCAACTCATTTAAGCAGCGGTTGATCCGGTCCCTCCTCCGCTTTTCTATAACTTTATGGGAAACTGGAGTCCTCTGCAAAAAAGAAAAAAAAATTGGAGGGGTATGGTTTTGTATTTTCAGCCTCTGACTTCCGGAAGTCAAGCAAGGAGAGGGCAGGGAAATAGAGAAATGAGAAGGCAGAGCCTGGTGTCATTTAATTCATTTCCCTCTAGTGTTCCAGATGTTCAATATATAAAAAGATGAAACTCTCCAAATGTTCAAAGAATTGTGAGCCTATGTGCCTTGGGACTGGAGAAGAGAGAGAACCACAATCACTTCCCATGAGTGAGTGGCTAGGGTGCCTTCCTCCTCTACCAAGTTCAGCCAAACTCCCATGCCTCCTGCTTGAGTTATCTCGAAATGAGGCCCAGTGTGCTGATGCTTGATTTCACCGCTGGGTCCCAGATTCTAGGTTTTTACCCCTCTAGTCGCACCCTCATACTCCAGGAGGGTTGCTCAAATACACTCTACGAGTCCAGACTGGGAGTAGCCTTTCACCAGAGGCGAGGAACGTGCAAATCCAGACGCCTCCAACACCAGGGCGCAAGGACCGGTCTATGGAACTCCAACTCACTTTGCGTTCCTTCAGCTTGTCAGACATCCTTGGAAGAAACCTCCGGAAAGAAGTCACCCGCTCCTCCTTGCTCCTCGTGTGCTTTCTCAAGTGCTTCAGGTAGACTGCAGCCTCCCAACTTCGGAGGGGCTGCTTTATAAAGCGATCATTTAGGGGGAACTGAGTGCATTCATGGTTTGAATTATTCCATAGGATTAGTGGAGCTGCGTTTGGGGAATGTATGCATTAAAAATCAGTTTTAAAGAAGTAAAAAAAAAAATTAGCAGCCAAGGGGGTGGGTTGGAAGGGGCAGATCAGCTTTGTTAATCCACGTGGCCCTTCAAAGGACACGTGATCTTGCCAAGGATAACATTTGCATGGCAACAGCCCGGGCGGGAAAAGGACGCATCAGACTGGAGCCTGTGTGCGTGTGCGTGTGCAACCCGGGGCTCCAGCCGCCTCGGCTGCAGCCAACGGAGCGCAGGGGCGCAGCAGCCGCCGGCACCGGGGGGCGGGTGCACTCACAAAACCCAGCTCCCTTCTTTAGTCCCACCGCCCTGGCTCACACGATCGCCTGTTTACAAATCCCAGCAAGCCGGCCAGCCAAGCGCCGAGTGCATTTTAAAGCCTGTCCAGAGTCATTAAAGTAATTAAGTAAGCCTTTAATAGGCTGTTCCGCCGAGTTCAAGGGAGAGCTCTTGGAGACGGAGTCGCCCCGTTTGTTCTCAGCCTTTTCTCACACGACTTGGTGACACGTCCATCGCTCTGCTTTTTGTTTACCCCGCTTTATTTGTCGGACACCCCGGCAGGTGTGGGGCTGGGGCTGGGGCTGGCACACGAGGTTCCCGGGCTGCCTCGCCCCTCCCGCTGCCCTTTGGCACGCGACGCTATCCCCCACCACCACCCCGCCACGTTTGTGGGGTTTTTTGTTTTGTTTTGTTTCTTCTCCCCCTTCGTCTCCCTCTTTGCAGTGGGAAGAAGCTCAATTTGTAGCCTATTATCCTGTACGAAAATGTCCATTGAAAAGTATGAATGGTTTCATTGGGCTAAATTTTAATAATGCCGGAGGGTGGGGGAGGAGAGAAAGGCTGGGGGGTAAAGGGGGGGCGACGCGAGGAAGAGCGGGGCCGAAAAGAAAAGGGGGAGTGCAGCTGGCCGGGGCAGGCATTATGCGTCGTCACCTGCGAGAGGGGGCGCCTACAGACCCCCTATTCATTTGCCTAATTTTGGTCAATTTAACAAACTTCAGGAGAAATGATTGTGGCTTTGTCAAGGAGGGTGAAGCCTTCTGATCGAATTAACAGCATGTTTTGATCCGGTAAATGTCATTAGAAAGGGAGAAACAATCGCGCTTAGAGTGCTCTGAGTAATGCGCCCAAGTGGAGACGCCAAAGCGCACAGCTCACAAAGGGAGCAAGTAACTGCCACAGGGAACTTTTGTACCCTCCCATCGCCCAAGTTTTGACACAAAAAGGCATTATTTCATACTTGAATACGTTTAATCCAACGATTGTCTATTTTCTGCAAACATATTTTCACAGCATTGTTAACTTTTTATGTTCCCCTTTCGCGGGCGCCTTTTCTCGACGTTTGGGGGCGGGAGAGCGCAGACACTTTGGGCATCAATATTTGTCACTGAAAAGGGCCCCGTGAAGTTAGGGAAGTTGATCTCTTTTTTATGGTTTTAGAGAGAGAAAATATCGGGGGAGGAGAAGGGAGGGGAGGAGAGGACAGAAATGAAGGAGGAAATTAACTGGACGGGCCGAAGTGAAGAGAGGGGGGCGGCTGTGGCAGCTGGGAAGCTGGCTCGACTGTACCTTCTCCGCGTTTCTGCTGTCTGTGTAGCTCTGGGGTCTTGGGGTCCTTGCCCTCCCACCCCTCCCCTACCCCTCTTCTGTACACTCCCCCAAACTGCATAGGACGGGGGGGGGCCAGATTTCTCGCGGATGGAAACGATAAAATCGTGTTATAGTTTATGATTGCCGTCGCCAGTTTCTAATCCTTTCCATCTGGAAACTGCAGAGGCTTCCCTAGAAATAGTCCTTTCCTCCCTTTCACATTCACGCTACCCCGCCCCTCATAAATAACTTTTACTTAGGGTTACTCACAGAGGAGATCTAGTTCCTCTAAGACTCTAAGTCCTCTAAGTCCACCCCTTTGGGGGTTATTAGTTATCTTGGGTAGAGACAACGCTGCACCACGTTTGGTAATGCATCCTACCCGGGCGCAGTGGCGGGTGCAAGGATGTGGGGACCTGAGTGGCCTTCAAGTATACGGTCAGATTGCCCAATGGTCCACCTGCTTCAGCCCCTCCTGGGTTGGGGGAGGGGTGCTATTCAGTGTCCCCCCTCCCGCCCACGCTGGGCTTATCTTCTTCCAATACATTTTCCAAAAATGTTTTCTTTTCTTTACGCCAGATTGGACACAAACTCACACCCTCCTGCAGGTTGTTCTGTCAGCAGGTTTGTTGATTTCACTATATTCACTCCCACACAATGGGATTAAAAACTAACCGTTATCATCCAAATTAACTAAACACTGAATGGCAAAGGGGGAACGGGCCCACGGCTCCCTCCCCCCCCCCCCTTTTTATTAGCTAGCGGAGATGGAGCTGATCCTCTTACTGTCGGTGTTAACCACCAGCTGCAGCGGCCAACTTTCCAAGCAAGCAAACTGTTTTATTTCCCAGGGTTTGTTCTCCGAACTTCAGCTGTGCGACTGAGCCTTGGGTGCTGGGGAAAGTTGGATCAGTGTGGTATGGTAACTCGTTTTCTCCTTACAGACGAGAAATGGGAGGGTTTCAGACAGTCAGCAAGCATTCTCTCTTCTGATAAATTGCCTTGTTCCCTAGTCAGGACGTGAGGGCCTTCCCAGCTCCCAGGGGCACCTTCTGCTCACCTCACTTAAGTCCTGTTAATGACATTCCTGAAGCACTTGACTTTGACTTGGGCTAGGGAAATGGCTCTTCTCGGTTTTCTTTCAAACTGTTTCAGGCACCACGTAGAATATGAAATTTTCATGGGCCTGGAAAGGGATGTGTTGGGGTGGGGTAAGTGGAGGCAACGGATGAATTTCAACATGCATCTTTGCTTTCCTTACGCTCCTCAATTGACCTCTTTTCTCTTGTAGGTTGCTGGAGCAAAAAGAGTGGAAATGGATCATTTTTTTTCTTTATAGAGAAACTCCTCTACTAATACAATTTAATTTATTATCTTGGAGATAGCAGTGAGGTGGGGAATATGGAGAGGGAGAAGGAGGGACAGAAAAGTTATAGGAGCCTATAGATCAAGAAATGAATGCGATCTTAGAACTCATTGGATCAAATCCCTCATTTTCCAGGTGATGGAACGGAGACCTAAAGATATCTGTGACACGTCATGGATACAAAAATAATAAATGCACAGTGGGAGTTTGAACCCAGGGGTCCCTGGACTCTAAATTCAGAGCCTTTTTTGTCCTGTTGCATCAGGATGATTTAAGCTAAGTGAAACAGTGACCCTGGGCTTGAAGTAGGGAAGATCTGAGTTCAAATTTCACCCTGGCACTTTCTGGTTGTGTGATCCTGGACAAGTTACCTGATCCCTGTCTGCCTCAGTTTGCTTATCTGTAAAGTGGGGAATAACAATAGCCCCTGAGGCAGCTAGGTGGTTCAGTGGATACAGAGCCAGGCCTGAATCAGGGAGACTTATCTTCATGAGTTCAAACCTAGCCTCAGACACTTACTAGTTGTGTGACCCTGGGCAAGTTACTTAACCCAGTTTGCCTCAGTTTCTTCAACTGTAAAATGACTTGGAGAAGAAAATGGCAGGTCACTCCAGTATTTTTGCCAAGAAAATCCTTTAGTCACAAGAGTCAGAAATGACTGAAACAACTGAACATCAGCCCAGCTTTTTTGTGAGGATCTGATGAGGCATTAATTATAAAGCACTTAGCACAGTGCCTGGCATGAAATAAGCATTATATAAATATTAGCAATTAGTTATTATTATTCCTCAAGGTCACACAGCAATTATGTGCCATAACTTAAATCAAGTCAACATGCTTTTATTAAGCACCTACTAAGTGCTAGGTTCTATACTAAACCCTAAGGATAAAAAAAAAAACCCCGCAGCCTTTGACCTCATTTAGCTTAGAATCTACTGGAATAGCAGAGCTATGACTAGCAATTTTTTAGCCTGGGGCAAATGAGCTGGGGGAGAAGAGGGAACCTAGGATTTTGGAAAAAGATCATCTTCACTGTGCCCCCTGGGGGAATCTCACCATACAGTAACTTCACTTTTCAGGTCTTTATTCTTACTAATTAGTTACTAAGCTCAGTTCTTTATATGGTGTTGAAGTACTGCCATCAGGCTCTAAATTTTGGTTCCTGGGACAGAAATCCTAGATATGGATGGGGATTACACGGTATCATATCATTCAACAAATATGCTATAACTAGAGTCCACTATAGATCAATGGGATAGAAGTATGATATAGTGAAGAAGTACCGATTTGGAGTCAGAAGACCTAAGATTACTTCTACTGCTGATAACCCCCATTGGACAGGTAACTTAATTTCACAGGATCTCAGGTTCTCAATCTGCATTCAGTCAACAAGCAATTAAGCACTCACTATATGCATGGATACAAATACAAAAGTGTGACAACTTTTCTCCTCAAAGTCTACTAAAGGAATATAACGTCTTCACTGATAAGTAATAATATAATGGCTAGCATTTATATATTTTAAGACTTAAAAAGTGCTTTACAGTTCTCTCATTTCATCTTCACAACAACTCTGTGAAGTAGGTACTAATTTTTATCCCCATTTTACAGATGAAGAAACTGAAGCAAACTGTAGGTAAAGTGACTTGCCCAGGGTCACACAACTAGTAAGTGTCTGAGGCTAGATTTGAACTCATGAAGATAAGTCTCCCTGATTCAGGCCTGGCTCTGTATCCACCGTACCACCTAGCTGCCTCAGGGGCTATTGTTATCCCCCACTGTACAGCTAGGAAATATCTGAGGCCAGATTTGAACTCCAGGTCCAGCACTTGATTTGCTAAACCACCTTACACAGTGATTAAGGGTTAGGGGTGGGAAGGACCAATAATTAGGAATGGTTTCTTGAAGAATATAGCTCTTGAAGGGAACCTTGAGGATTTTAGGATTTCTGAGAGGTAGAATCAAGTGGGAGAGTTTTCCAGGCAGAGGGAAAAGTCTGTAACAACATGGAAGTGGAAAATGAAATGTGGGAAGAGGGGTAGGAACCACTCACTTAGGCCAGGTTGTAGAATACAATGGCATATAGTATGAACCCCTTCTGAAAAGATGAACTGAAAGTTTCTTGTAAAAGGATTTGTATTTTATCCTAAAGTCAACAGGAAACCACTGATGTTTTGGAGGGGATGGAGGGAGAACGCTGGTCTTGATAATATACAAGATCCTTTCCAACTTTAAATCTCTTGTTTCTAAGTACATCTCCTATGTTAAGTTGGAGGAAGGAAAGATTTTTATGGAGTAGGAAGCATTTGAATGGAGGTGTCAAACATACATTACATTATATAACACTCAGAGTTTAATCTGAACCAGATTAAAATGTAACTGGAAAATCTTTAACAAAATAAATTAAAATCCATAAATAAATAAAGGACATAGATAATGTAATATGTGGTTTTCTAAGTCAACATGAGGTTGGTAGGCAGCCTTATAAACAGTTTAGTGGTCCCTGTTTCTAAGTGAGTTGGACACGGTTGCCTTAGAGGATGAGTTGGATTTGAGAAGGTCCAGGGCAGTGGGGAGTGCAAGGAATTGTGAGGCATTCCAGACTTGGGGAAAGCAAAAGCAGGAAGGTGGGGCAGGGATGGATGCATGTAGGGCTGGTAAATAATTCAATTTGGCAGGAGGGCAGTACATGTGAAGCAGAGCTGTATGAGATAAGGCTGGATGGTGAAGAGGCTGCCAGGTGGGGGAAGGGGGAATGGCTTAAATGCCAGATTAGAGATTTTGTACTTTATCTGAGAGGCAATAGGGAGCTATGGAAGAGTTCTGAACTGGAGAGGGCCTATATGATGCAGTAAAAGGAATCTTGTATTTGGAATCACACAAAATCTGGGTTCAAATACTGATGTGACCTTGGGCAAGTTGTAGTCTCCCAGGGCCCTAGTTTCCTCCTGTGTAAAATGGGGAGTTGTAATAAATGGTCTCTGAGGTCTCTTCCAGTGCTGGATTTGTGATTCTTTAAAGCAATCAACAAGCATTTATTTAGTGCCTACTGTGTGCTGGGCATTGGGAACATAAATATGAGAATGAAACCAATTTCTGCCATCAGGGAATTTACCTTCTAACATGTCAGACAACAATATGACAATATTTTGAGAAGGAAAGATGAGATGGGGGAGAACAGATTAGAAGTTGTTAAAGTTCTGGAACACCAGATGTGAATGAATGAATGAATGAATAAATAAATGAATAGCCTTTATTAAGAGCTTAT
Organism: Potorous gilbertii; assembly: GCA_028658325.1. Classification (NCBI taxonomy): domain Eukaryota; kingdom Metazoa; phylum Chordata; class Mammalia; order Diprotodontia; family Potoroidae; genus Potorous; species Potorous gilbertii. Next base: position 76,072,619 of record CM053774.1, on the reverse strand, counting down.
TATGTGCAAAGCACTCAATAGAAAAGCAAAATAACCCCTACTTTCAAGGAGTTCACATATACAGGAGATTTCAGTTCCAGGTCCATAAGTACCACAGTCAAATAGATGGGATTGCATCTTCAACGTTGTTTCCATTGATAAAATCAATGTATGCTCCTGATTTTGAACACTAGTCAGAGCCAAGGACTTTGGGGTCAAGAACGTTCTTTTCTGGGTCTTCAGTACCTGTGGCTGCTAAGATGCAGGGACTTCAACACCTGCAGAAGGAGAGTTGGGGTTGAATCTCCCAGGAGTCTTTTCCTGGGATGATGGGTGCTGGGGATGGGTTGGTGATCTGGGGAGCAGGTTCACTGCCCTTCCCAGGACTTGGCCTCGAGGTCTTAGGCAGGCTTTATCAGGATCTGAGAGAAGGTAGAGATTGAGGTGATGGTAGTGGCACAAACCACCTCCCTTTTCTCCATGCTTCAGCTAGGCTAGCCTGCCTAGGGCATGATTGGTACTGTGTTCACCATGAAGCATCAATGCTTTGAATCTCTGAGTGAAGTAAATTGTGGTGGGCAGCTAGCCACCTCTCCCATTGGTCTCTGCTCCTCTTCTTGTCTTGATTCTCCCTTACTCTTGACCCCTGCCTTGTGAATCCCAAACTACTTTCCTGATTAGCCCCTGGATTTGTTACCTTTCAGCATTTGGACTTTCCAGCCTTGGATTTTGCTATTTGCCATTTGGCTCTGTCCCCTTCCTGGCTCCCCCTGGCTTTGAAATGGCCTGGGGTTGGTCAGGCTTTATTGCCAAGGCCTTGTTTACTCTCTCAAAGACAGCCCTGCTAATCTCCTGCTAATCCCCAAGCCTGGGGAATCCAACAGCCTCCCTTTTCAAACTCCTCTGAACCAAGCAAGTTACTGGAGTCAACTTGGGCAGCTGGCGGTGGAGCAGGAGGTTGGGAACGTCACCAATGACACCAAGCCACAGAGAGTTGGAAATCATGACCTTGCAAAATGAGAATGAAAAACATGAGAAGCTGTATAGTCAGTCTTCTGGTCTGCCAGCCGTGCATAACTTTACCACACTGGTTCACCAAGTGACCAGAATTTCTTAGACAATCGAGAGTTTTCGGAAACTATGGGGACTTGCTATAAAACAAGAGGCAACAAGGAAAGAGGATGTCTGTGATAAATCATTAGGCAATGAACTTGCTGGGCCTCCCCCACCTGATGGGGAATGGTGCCGTATTGGACAGTGTTGAACCATGCCTCCAACAGCTCTAGAAGAATTTTGCAGTCCGACCTCAGCAATAAAGTATGGATTTGTTAGCCACGTTCTTGGCATGATTACAAACTGATTTCCATAACGATCTGGTCTATTCATAATTTTAGAAGATGTTTAAAATGATTTATTGATGCTCCTTGTCTACATCACTGTCTCTTTCTCCATCCCAAACCCTGCCTCAAAACAGTGAGTATAATCAAGAAAAATAAGCCAACACATTGGTGATGTATGAAAATGCACTTAGGGGCCACCACCTCACTGCATGCTTCCCTCTCCATAAATCCTGGACTTCAGCGCATCGATCTGAGTTCTAAAGGCTTTCCTTCTTAATGTTTATGATTGGGCTCATTCTGTGCTTTGCTCCGGTTCTGCTCATGTCATTCTGCATCTGTTCACATAGGTCTATCTGGGAGACTCTGGATGAGCCATTTCCTCGAAAATAGCCCCCCTGCCAGATTTGATACAATACAAAAATTACAAATTGATTACAAATACAGTTACAAATACGGGAGAACAATGTATTTCTAAAGAAGAGTTTCAGTCCTCAGTAGTAGCCAAGGAAACTTCTTCAGCTCTGTGGCATTCAGTTTCTTACAAACTGGCTGTAACTATCAGGAGAAAGAAATAAACAATGCAGGGAATGCCAGGTGAATTGTGGGAATATAGTATAATGTTGAGAGGTGATAAAACTGAGGGGGTGTGTGTGCGTATGTGTGTGTGTGTGTGTGTGTGTGTGCGTGTGTCTCTGTGTGTGTCTGTGTGTGTGTGTGTGTGTGTGTGTGTCTGTGTGTTTGAGTAGGCAGGGGCAGAGGAGGTTAAATTACAAAGACGTAAGGTGTAGCCGGTATACCTGAGTGCTGGGGTCTCCCTTCCATGACCAGGGTGTCTGAGGCCATCCCATTTTAGCCAGAACAACCATGCAGCAGGGGTGGGGAACCTGCGGCCCTGAGGCCGCATGTGGTTAGTCGAAGGGCCACTCTTAAGGACCTAGAGGGCCACATGTGACCTGGAGTTCCCCCACCCCGAACTAGGGTTTATACCATGTGGTGTTGGTAAAACAAATTTCTTTAGCAATATATTTGTGGAATTGTGCTGCCTGCCCGTTGAGGAAAGAGGTAGAATTCCCGAGAAATCTCCCCATTCTGATACAGTCGATCCAGTCTGATTCTACTCACTCCTGCCATTCAAATATTAGAAGAAAATAATTCGGTTAGGTTGCTTTCATCCAAACAGCAGACAGACAGTTGGGGTTAGGAGTGTTGGGCAGTCTCTCTTTGTTTCTGTGTATGTTTTCCCCTGAAATCCCCTGGGGAAACTGGCACGGTGGGCTATGTGACCATGTAGTGGAAGACCTTGGGCATGGAGAACCACCAGGAGATCTGACTGTGATGAATCTGTGTGACAAGATTATTGAAAAGCCAGATGCTTGACAACACTTTCTGAGTCATTCCCTCTGTCTTAGGGCATGCCTGGGTCAGAGGTCAGGAGACCCTGACGCTAATGACATAGGAAACTTAACAAGACTGGACAAAGTGTGTAAGTGGAGGCGAAAGGCGGATGGCCGTCATTTTAATTCTTACTAGGCAGGAAGTCCCAGACCTACAGATGACCATCCGTCTTCTGCCCCCAACGTCCGTAAGCAGAATCCTAGCACTACACGAGGCCCTTAGAGCTGCTTTTGCAGCATCTTGGATTCAGAAGGAGAGAAAAGGAAGAAATCATGAAAGTCAGCAACAGCTGAAAGGAGCCGATACCCAGGCTAAACTGCAAGGAGGGCCAGTCTGCACCAGGGACTATCCTCTCCTCAAAAATTGCCTCCTTCCCCACCACTGCCTGAAATTTCTCATTTAATTTTGCCACAGTTCTCAGCTCCACCAATTAATGATTTACTCAGGTTAAATAACATTATATCTAATGTCCACATTTAAATGAATCTAGGCTCAACAGTTTAGAGCTAGAATGACCTTGGAGACCATAGAGTTTAACCCCTTCATTTAACAGATAAGGAAATTGAGGCATATAGTGATTAAGTAACTTGCCCAAGGTCAGAGAGCTAGTGAGTCTGAGGCAGAATTTAAATCCATTTTTTCCTGACTCTAAATGCAGTGCCCTTAGTCCAGTGTATGACCCCTTTTGACTTCTACAGGTCCTGATGGCAGAGTGGCCAAAAAAGGAGGCACAGAGGGTGCTAAACATCACACAGATGTTTGGACTGGCTACAAGTATCTTAAATAGCTTTTGGTATTTGACATGGGCAGGGGGTGGGGGGTGGCTAGGTAGAGCCATAGTGTGTAGAGGGCCAGGCTTGAAGTCAGGAAGACTCATTTTCCTGTGTTCAAATCTGACTTTAGACACTTACTAGCTATGTGGCAAGTCACTTAACCCTGTTTGCCTCAGTTTCCTCATCTGCAAAATGAGCTTGAGAAGGAAATGGCATTTTGGTATCTTTGCCAAGAAAACCTCAAATGGGGTCATAAAGCGTCAGCCATGACTGAACAACAAAGACATTCTACATGTAAGCCTCTAATCCAGGGACCAACAAATAAGCATTCACTAGGAGAAGCAGAGCCATGTCAACATTCTTGTTCTTGATATCAGTGCAAACAGAAAACAAAAGGAAGGTATAGTTAGGTGGAGAAATGACTTAGAGGTTCTCCTTGGAGAAGCAAATACAGAAACTGGAATTGGTAGAGTTGGTTTGATCATGGATGCAAAGGTAACAGGAATCGTCATGTCTTGGGACACTTGCTCACTTCATATCACAGTGCCCATGACAGTACTCTTTGTCCATTTGGAAAGAGAACACCATGAAGATATCCCAACTTGTGTGCCAACCTCTGTCTACTCTAAGCATTTGTGAAGTATTTGCCAGGCATGATGCCAAGCCCTAGGAATACAAGAATGAGGAGAAATTCAAAAAAGAAATTGTTAAAAGTCTCTAAATTAAATCAACATATACTTTAATAACCATACTTCAGTGCAAAGGTTCATGGGGGAATGGGAAAAAAAATACTGGCAAAAATGACTCAGAATAAAGAATTAAAGAATACAGAAGGTCAAAGACTTATGGTCTATTCCAGAAGACTCATGTCTATTTATCATGAATTATTTCTTCCAGGAGAAAAAAAATGTAGATTCTGGGTATAACAAATACTGGATAACATCATGAAAATTAATTTGTCTACATCAGGGGTAGGGAATCTGTGGCCTCAAGGCTTCATGTGACCCTCTAGGTCCTCAAGTGTGACTCTTTGCCTGAATTCAAACTTCACAGAACAAATCCCCCTAATAAAAGGATTTGTTTTGTAAAGTAGACTCGGTCAAAAAGCCGTACCCAAGACTCTAGAAGGCCACAGATGGCCTTGACGCCACAGGTTCCCCGCCCCTGGGGAATAATAACTCTTGTTATAATAGCTTTCATGTACATACAATAAAGATTTGCCTGTATTATCTCATTAACCCTTACAATAATCATGTGAGGCAGGTATTGATACAATCATTGTGATGTCACAGAGAAGAGAACAATCATTGTGATGTCACAGAGAAGAGAACAGGCTGAGTGAGGTTAAGTAACTTGTCCAAGGTCACATAGCCAGTACAGAGGGGAGGTAGGGTTAACTTAGGTCTTCCTGACTCCAAGTCCAGCACTGGATCCACTATGTCACCTATCTGCCTGCATTATGTGTGTGTATACACATACATATGTGAAACTGAACACTTCTATAGTATTCTCAACTGACTATCAGCTTCAGTTTGAAAAGGCTACAAGCCAAGACCAAAGTGGAGGGAGTGTTGGTGCATGATTTACTTTGCAGATGATTCCGCACTCAATGCAGCCTGAAGCTGAGATGCAACCAAGTATGGATCAATTCTCTGCTGCCTGTGCTCATTTTGGCCTAATAATTAACACCAAGAAAACACAGGTGCTCCATCAGCCGCCACCACACCATCTATACGTGGAACCATCGGTTACAACAAATGGAGAAGTTTTGAATGCTGTGGATAAGTTCACTTACCTTGGTAGTGTACTTTTCCAGGAATGTACACATTGACAATGAGGTTGATGCATGCATTGACAGAGCTAGCTTAGTGTTTGGGAGGCTCTGAAAAAAAGTTTGGGAGAGAAGAGGTATTAGACTGACTACCAAACTGAAGGTCTACGGGGTCATTGTGCTGACCTCATTGTTATATGCCTGTGAAACATAGACAGTCTACCAGCGCCATGCCAGGAAACTGAACTGCTTCCATTTGAACTGTCTTAGGAAGATTCTGAGGATCACCTGGCAGGATAAGGTACCAGACACTGAAGTCCTTGTTCACGCTGAACTGCCAAGAATTCAAACTATACTTTAGAGAGCACAACTCGGATAGACTGGCCACGTTGTTCGAATGCAAAATATACACTTGCCAAAAAGACTACTTTGTGGAGAACTCACATGGGGCAGGCCATCACATGGTGGTCAGAAAAAGCGATGCAAGGACACTCTCAAGGTCTTTCTCAAGAACTTTGGATTTGACTGTGCAACATGGGAGACACTGGCACAGGACCGCTCAGCATGGTGTGTCCACATCAGAAAAGATGCTGCGCTGTATGAGCAAAGCAGAATTGAGAGAGCATAAAGGAAACTTAAGATGCACAAATTTGGAGTAACCACCCCAAATATTCACACAGACTATCTGTGCCCAACCTGTGTCAGAGCATACCGAGCTTGTATGGGTCTGATCAGCCACAGTCTGACACATTGAAACTTGACTCTAGCATAGGGATGTCATTTTGGTCCTCTTCGAGAACGAAGGACAACAACCAACCAACCAACCAACATATGTGAAATGAAATAATTGTCTACTGACCTGGAAATCATTCATGAGTCAAAGTGCAGTCAAGTATATGGTGCAGCAGATAGAGCACTGGCCCTGGAGTCAGGAAGATGTAAGTTCAAATCCAGCCTCAGACATTTACTAGCTGTGTGACTCTGGGCAATGAGTCCACTCTGTATCTCAGTTCCTCATCTGTAAAATGAGCTAGAGAAAGAAATAGTGAACTACTCCAGTGGTTGCCAAGAAAACCCCTAAAATAGGGAGAGTCTGACTCAACTGAAGCAACTTAACAATATCAGCAAAGTATTGACTTGCAAAAAACAGATTGAAATCTGAACCCCAAATTATAAGGCTTAAAAAATGAAAAGATAGGGTGTGCTATTAATATAGATCCAACCTATCAAGAGACACAACAGAAATAACTTTGTTTGATGACCTTGTTTTTCTTAATATTAAGTGATTGGGATACGTTTATCAAAGGTGCTTGCCACAGTTATAGGGGATATACATTGCAGAGTAGAAAATGAAAAAGAGAATTCACTATCTTTGGATGTTCTGGTTTACAGGTGACATTTTACTGACCTCATTAAACCGAAGAAGTATTCCAGTTTCTTAAATGAGGTCCATAATCTCACTCACACACACACACACACACACACACACACACACACACACACACACATACACACATCGCTCAATCAATCAGTTCATCAATCAGTCTAACTATCCTCACTGGAAAAACCACTTTGAGAAATGCCTATCATTTCTAGTGAGGGGGCAGATTCATCTGAACAAATATCTTTTCTGAACAAATCTTTTCATGATCCCAGCTTCTTGCTGAAACAAAAGGTGAACTTATTTAACATAGATATTCTTCCAGTGATGTTATATTATTCAAATTATGGAGTAGCGCAGTTTCCAAAGTGTCAAAATAGCAAGTCACTCAGAGGGTAATGGAGATATATGGTGGGCATAAATTGCTATCACATATTATCCCAATGCATGAATGAAAAAAACCACTGTGCCCCAGTCACTGTGCTAAATGCTTGGAAATACAAACACAAAACTACAAAAAGCTAATATTCTAAGAAATAGAAACAAGGCATATTTCACAAGAGAAGCAAAATAAATGATATCACTATAGAGATTTGTGACCAGAAAAAAAAGAAATCTGACTTGTCAAGAAGCAAGAATGAAAGACAGCAGATGGCCAAGCCATGTGTCCCATTAGTAGCCACGTAGAATCAAGAAACATGAAGGAAGGTAGACCAAGTGGACCTCCATGGCTATGTTTTCAAGAGGATGTAGAGAAGAATCATCCAGGATGAGAAAATGTGACGGGGTTATGATCCAAATTGTTGGAGAGAGCGACCCCATTGATATCACGGATCGATCATATCACCCTTTGGGTCACCATTTCATTGCCTCTCATTCTTGCTACTTGAATTACACTCACCTTTTTTTCAGTCATATGTCTTTTTAATGATGCCTTTTATACCACTTTTCACACAGAATAATCATGACTAATATGCTGCAGCTTATGTATATTCACCATGCATCTTTCTCTTCCCATTTGTGTTACTGTCATTTTAATTCTTCTGAGGTGGTAGTTCAGTGTTTCTCAGCCTAATATCATCACTGGAAGAAAAAAAATTGGTTATCTTTGGCAGCAATGAGCAGTTTGGGATAATACTGCATAGCTTCCCAAAGACAATCCATCTTGATAGGCTCATTTCTGTCAATTACCTATTACTATGAAGTGATTCAATCAGCTTGCATTCTTCCAAACAGTTGACATCAGTAGTATTGAGAACATAGGAACATTTACTTGAGGAGATGTGTGGGGAAGGGACATTATTAGGGAGCATGGAATACTCTGGGAGGTCCAGGTTGGAGCACCCCCGTGGAGAGTCTATATTTGTTGTTGATATTTGCCCTTCATTCTTGAAGGGGACCAGCAACATCAGAAGAGTGATGTCTTGACTTGAAAGTGAATTGGATTTAAGTGAGGTAGAGCTGTGCAATGTCACCTGCCTCACTTTCTCCTCCAGTGCTATCTGCGTCCGGTGGAAAGTTATAGATCAGGATGACTAGAGATGACCCTTGATGCAATGGGATACCTTATCCTTGTTAAACTAAGGTCTTTCCCAGGTCTTGGTTTATCTGAGGCAACACCCCTTCAGTGATTTAAGGTTAGGTAAGAAATGAGGCAAAAGGTGGCCGAGTTTGCCTATTAAAAAAAAAATCAAACTGGAAGGGGAAGACCCTCAGGGTTTCTGGCTGGAACAGAATTGCCATTTACACTTACTCTGAGTCATCAAAACCCAACAATGAGAGCTAAAGCATGAAGGTCCTGGGAATGTAGGGAGAAGGATATTAGGAATAATATTAAATTCAATAAGCATTTACTGGTAAATGTCAGGTAATATACTACATGCTGTGCATATAGACATAAACAAAATGATGTCTGCCTTCAAGGAGCTTATATTCTATATAGTGGTTCTCTTGTAATGCTTTACAATGATGGTCTACAAGATTCCTGTTAAAAATCTTTAATGGAATCCTAAGCAGTAAAGCATATTATGAGTAGTATATTAAATTACCTTGGAGATTCACAACACTTTTTTTTTCAGAAGGGGTTCAATGAACAAAAAATGTTGGGAACCACTGTACTAGGAAGTGAAAGAGGGTTTTGTAAATGGAGGTGGAAGACCACCAAAGACAAATTCTATGGTTTTATCCTTCATAGGGATGAGAGGGGCTCTTTTCATCTTACTCTTATGCAGATCCTGAATCTTATTTAAGGACTTGAGATTTTAGGGCTCTTAGGTTTAGAGAACATGTGCTTCAACTCCCTCACTGGATAGAGAATGGTAAGCATTGAAGGAAATATAGGACAAATTGTGGAAGCAAAGTGAGGAATGTACTTGAGCTGAAAGAATGGAAAGGCAGCAGCCATAGTTAATATCCCTGAGGAATGCTCAAACCTCCCTTTCCTCTGGGGCTGCCAATAGTAAGGACATATATGTAGAGTTTCTACTACTAGTATTTTGAGACAAGTCCCAAAATGGTGTGTTCATGGGGTCTAAACCTTAAAGTCTATGAACTCTCTGAGGTTACTTACTAAAGTCTTCACTGAATATTTTTAGGGATGTCCCTTTACAAATACATAATGTACAGTGATTCTATAGAATATTTGTTAGCACAGGAAACTTGGGAAAAGAGGATTGGTGACTTGAATAGTTAGACATTATTAGATAAGGGTCATCTAGAGATACTGAAGCTATAAATTGCTTGAGCTTAAATGAGTGGCGCATTTAAGTCATATCAGCTCAAGTAGATGATCATAAAATTCAGCCTTATTAAACAAAGAAAACAGGAAAAAATAAATTCAATAACAATAACTCCTCTGAAAACTGGAAGAGATCAGATAAATCACTGAGTCCGTGAGATTGTAAGAAATGCAAGGGGAAAATAAAAAAATTGGAAAATTGTAAGATACATCAAAAATGACTGACCTGGAAAACACATCAAGGAGACATAATTTCAGAATCATTGGATTTCATGAAAAATAAAGAACATATTTATAAAGTGCTTTAAGACTTGCCCCACAACAACCCTTTGAGGACAAGGATCATTATATTCAGAGAGGTTGGGACTTGTCCAGGGACACTCAGCTTGTAATTTAGATTCAAACCCAGGTTTCCTAATATCCGGTCTAGAGCTCTTTATTTCATTAGAGGTAATTTTTTCCCCAATCAAATAAAGAAGCAAAGACTTGAGGTGTATATACAGTTAACATTGAAAAAATACTTTTATGCTAGTTTATAAATTTTTTTCTTCTGTTTTTCTCTTTCTAGAATTTGGAAAACTGCATTGGACTGACTTCATTTCAGCAATATTCAGGATTCCAGTGGACAAAGGACAAGCACAATCCTGTGTGTAGATGCAGCTGGCTGAATGCTAGCTGGGTAATTCACCTTCACTTCTCTTGTCTGCCTTCCCCTTCCCTTCCTTCTCCTCTACAAGGGAAGGTAAACTTGGATGGCCAAAGGATGCTTTGACTTGGGTTTTAATGACTCCTCCCCTCTCCTCTCCTCCCCTCCCCTCTTCTCTCCTTTCCCCTGTCCTGTTCTCTCCCAAAACCTTAAACCTACTGCACTCTGAAACTGGGACTCCATTGGAGTCTGAGGGCTCCTCTGGACCCTCCTAGCTTGAAAGTGATTATCAATTGTGACTGTTGCTGTTTCCCACCCAGCCTGATGTCTTTCTTTTTCTTGACCTCATTGAAGGGGCTGTGCCTTGGCTACTTCTTAAACAGGCCTATTCAATGAATGGGTGTTGCCTCACCCTAAGTGAGTGCCTGCAAAGACCTTGGTCTAAAGGGCCCAAGGTCTCCCAGTGCATCCTGGATCATCTCCAGTCATCCTGAGGAATATCAGGTCTCTGGATTCAGATGACGCTGGAGGAGAAGTGAGGATGGTGACCTGCACAGCCCTCCCTCACTCAAAACAAAGTCAAGTATAAGTCATGCCATCATTTCTCTAGGGTGGATTGCCATTTACTTCTCCAGTTCATTTTTCAGATGAGGAAACTGAGGCAAACAGGGTGAAGTGACCTGCCCAGAGTTACACAACCAGTAAGTGTTTAAAGTTGGATCTGAACTCAGGAAAAGCAGTCTACCTAACTCCAGGTCTGGCAGTCTATTCACTATGCCATCTAACTGCCTAAATGGTATTGGAATGGGAATAATGAGCCTAGCCATTGTGGATATGTTGTCCTAGCCAGCATTGGATAGCAGCTTTGTCTCTTTTCTCTCTGGTATTTCAATTGTTTTTGGTTTTGGTTTTGGAGTCATTTGAATGGGCTGACTGGTCTGCATGACAAGTCAGAAAAGATGAATGGAAAGAGGTATGGACGTTTTCCCTTTGCTTAAAAAAGACTAAATTGGACTAACCATATAGGAGGTGGGGAAGAGGAAGACATATTGCCTGTATCCTGAGGATGGGAAGAGATAAATATAATTCAGTTGGCCCATATCAGCCTAATGTAAGGTCTGGGACCTTTAATTGAAAAGTCTGAAAAAGTCTGCATAGCTGCCCAAGGGGAAATTTTGTAGGCGAAAGATAACTGTGGGCCTACCAAGAAAGCTGATGATCTTCTCATAGATATATTGACCCTGATTATCTTACCAGTAGGAGCTGTAATACTTTCCTGAGGACAGGGAAAATGGATGAAATCAACACAAGTAGCATCAGACAATGCTGTTTCATTCACAAGAACTAGAGATAGAGAAAGTGAGAGCATCATCACATATATATGGAGGCATTGTCAGAAGAGTGTCAGTGGAGCTTCTGGACCAAGTGAAAGAGCTCCTGATTCAAATTTAGAACTTGGGAAGACTTGTATGAACTAATGCAGCCAAAGAATGAGGAGCAATGAGGCAGAGTCAGATGTGGAGCATGGTACTGTGGGAAGTCAAAAGCCATCTGGACTACCCCATTGCAGCAAACATTCGGCCTTGCGAAATGCCACCCCGGATCTGGATCATTCCTTGGTTATCTTAACCATTACTGGCCCTCCTTGCTTCTGCCTTCTGGAAACCCCCTACTTCCTCTTGTACGACTATAATTACTGCTACTCCGCCCTTCAATAAAGGAGACTTGATCAGAAAGCCTGTCTTGTCTCCATTCTCTGCGTCTCCTGTCCCCTGCCCCCTCTTTTCATTCTCCAAGTCCCCATTCTTGTCCCGCGGGCTGGGACATGGTACTGTGAGTCATGCGGATCATGTAGGTCCAGGGACTGTGACTGGCTCTTTACAGAGCTGAGATTTTTCTTTCCTTGGTGTGACCTCGAACTCAAGGTCGCACTAGACTTTTCTAAGTCTATAAAATTGTCATGGTCCTTGGGAAGATGGAGTTCACCACTGGGATGAATTTCCCAATCCCAGAGTAGTACTACATATTTATAGGGGAAGTAGAATCTACCAGAAAAGAATATGTGTATATTTTTATTATCAATGGAATTAAATACAAATTATTTCTCTGTTTTTCTCTTTAATATACTTATCCTATGTTTCATGCTTTAGTTACTTATAAGGGAACTGAGATCACAAAGGTAAGAACTGAAAACAACTCAATTGCAGATGTTCCTGGGGTTACTTTGGGTTGGGGTATGGGCCAAAGAGACATACTTATTGAGAATGCCTTAAGATATGAACTTGATTCTATGTGATTCTAGAATTACTTTAGCACTATTAAAAAAAACAGAAAATTTTTTTCAAAGCCCTTGTATTTCATTATACAGGAAGAAAATCATGAAAAACAAGTTAACAGCTTGGTAAAGGAGACCCCCCCCCCAAAAATGCTGAAGAAAGTAACACTTAAAAATTAGACTAACCTAAATGGCAAAAGAGATCCAAAAAGCCAATGAGGAGAAGAATGCCCTAAAAAGCAGACTTGGCCAGATGGAAAAAGAGATCCAAAAGTTCACTGAAGAAAATAATTCCTTGAAGATTAGAATGGAGAAGACGGAAACTAATGACTTCATGAAAAATCAAGAAATTATAAAACAAAACCAAAGGAATGAAAAAATAGCAGACAATGTGAAATAGCTCATTGGAAAAACAACTAACTTGGAAAATAGATCCAGGAGAGACAATATAAAAATTACAGGACTGCTTGAAGGCCATGATCAAAAAAAAAGAGCCTAAACAGCATTATGAAATTATCAAGGAAAACTGCCCTGATATTGTAGAACCAGAGGGTAAAATAATTATTGAGAGAATCCACCGATCACCTCCTAAATAGATCAAAAAAAAAAAAACTCTTACAAATATTGTAGCCAAATTCCAGAGTTCCCAGGTCAAGGAGAAAATATTGCAAGCAGCTAGAAAGAAACAATTCCAGTATTGTGGAAATACAATCAGCATAACCCAAGATCTAGCAGATTTTACATTAAGGGATTGAAGGGCTTGGAATATGATATTCCAGAAGTCAAAGGAGCTAGGCTTAAAACCAAGCATCACCTACCCAGCAAAACTGAGTATAATACTTCAGGGGAAAAAAATGATCATTCAATGAAATAGAGGAATTTCAAGCATTCTTGATGAAAAGACCAGAGCTGAAGAGAAAATTTGACCTTCAAATACAAGAATCAAGAAAAGCATGAAAAGGCAAACAGGAAAGAAAAATCATAGGGGACTTACCTTAGTTGAACTGCTTACATTCCCACATGGAAAGATATTTGTTACTCTTGAGACTTTTCTCAGTATTTGGGTGGTTGGAGGAATTATATACATATAAACAGAGGGCACAGTGTGAGTTGAATAGGAAGGGAAGATATCTAAAAAATAAAATTAAGGGATGAGAGAGGAATATATTGGGAGGAGAAAGGGAGGGAATGGGGCAAAGGATCTCTCATAAAAGAGGCAAGAAAAAACTTTTTCAATGGAGGGAAAAAGGTGGGGGTAAGAGGGAAAAAGTGAAGCTTACTCTCATCAATTTGGCTTAAAGAAGAAATGACATCCTCCCTCAATTTGGTGTAAAAATCTATCTTACACTACAGGAAAGAAGGGGAGAAGGGGATAAGTGAGGTGTGGGGGAGATGATAGAAGGGAGGGCAAATGGAAGGAGGAGGTAATTAGAAATAAACACTTTTGAGGAGGGACAAGGTCAAAAGAGAGTATGGTATAAATGGGGGGCAGGATAGGATGGAGGGAAATATAGTTAGTCTTTCATAATATGACTTTTATGGGAGTCTTTTGTGTAACTGCACCTGTATAACTTCTATCAAATTGCTTGCCTTCTCAGTGGGGATGGGTGGGGAGGGAGGAAGAGAGAGAAGTTGGAACTCAAAGTTTTAAAAACGAAGTTAAAAATTGTTTTTACATGCAACTGGGAAATAAGAAGCACAGGTAATGGGGTATAGAAATCTATCTTACCCTACAAAAAATAGGGGAGATGGGGATAAGGGAAGGGAGGGGTGTGATAACAGGGAGGGCAGACTGGGGGAAGGGGTAATCAGAATGCACACTGTCTTGCGGTGGGGGGAGGGGAGAGAGGGGTAGAAAAATTTGGAACTCAAAATCTTGTGGAAATGAATGATGAAAACTAAAAATGAATAAATTAATTTTGAAAATGAATTGATATTAGTCATTCGTCATCTACTTTCATATTTTCTCAATCCATGAATAGTAATAATAGCATGACCCTTATTGTGCATTGGTCTGGGATCCTTTTGGATATTAAAATAAAGGAGTCCTCATATTCGAAAGAGTAGGGAATTACTCATCTAGCATATCAACCTTTTCTTCCTACTTTCTCTTTGACTTACTTGTTCATTCTTTTGTCCACTTCCTTACCTGAATTAACGCTCCCGTATGAGATCTTAACACCCTCACTAATATTCTGGTGGGGTTCACAGAATGTATAAGCTACTGCTAATTTGAGTGGTGAGAATTTTGTTTTTGGAGTGGATGGGTCTCCACGGCCCTTCATGAGGGACAGTCTTCATATTAGGTTACAGCATTCATTTCATCTTGATGGTGCAGGTGACTAACTCATTCACTGTTAGTTCCTAGACTTTCTTAAGTTAACTGGAAAGCTTGAGAAGCTATGTTTGACTTATGGCTTCTACTTTAATTTCTAAGACAAGACATATTAGCAGGCAGAGACAACCTGCCTTTGAAATAGATTGCTAGTACGTCTGTGGGCATTTTACCTGGAAGGGCATAAGTAGCCCTCTTGTTCACTTCCTGGAATTTCCACTTAGTTCTCAGACTGCAGGGTCTACTTCTGCAATTTTGTCAGAAATATTTTTGAGATCATGGAAGGTCAAGCCTAAAAGAAGGAAAGAAGGATTTTCAGAAGTAATATTAATATAGGTAGCACTTTTATAGTGCTTTAAGGCTGGCAAAGTGATTTTATATGGTATCTCATTTCATTTTCTCAATCATTCTCATTTTATAAATGAGGAAACCGAGGTTGTAGATGGTGGACATTGAGGAACAGACCACCTCTACGCAGGCTAGACTCCTAGAATGATAAGATCCCTAAACAGGCATCAGAAGTAGAGCTATTACATTCAACCTCAGTTAAGCCTCAGTTTCCTCATATGTAAAATACAAGTGTTGAATGAGATGGCTTCTGACTATCCTTCCAGCACTAGAGTTATGATGCTACTCCTTTTAAAATATAATTACAAATCATGCTATTTGTCTAAGGAAATGGAAGGGTTTATGAAAATGATTCATTATCAAATCAATGTCACCAGAAATAACAGAAAGTTTGTCCTTAACAAATCTTTAGGCTGGCCTTTTTATCAGTGCAGATCATGGAACAAAATGGCAGAAATGACATCTCTTGGCAAGTTGTAAAAAAAACAAGTTTATAATCAACTAGAAATCTAAGAAGACACTATCAGGTGGCTAGAATTGTATAACAGAAGTTTACTACCCCTTACAAATGAACAGACAACAAACAATATAAGCCCCTTATCTATCCTTTGGAATTCAATGAATAAAATATGCTGGATTTAGAGCATCACTACAGACAGAACTGTTGCATGTGAATGCTCCTTGATCCATAAAATTTAAGAACCCCATTTTTAATAGATTTTGCTGTAGTGAATACTCATAATCTTCAAGGAATAGAGAATGAAAAGCTTTCAAAATTCTTCTCCTCATTAACTATTAACCAGAGTTGATTGCAAGCTTGTCAGGAACACCCACTCTTCCAAGGGCATATAAGCATCAATGGGCCTCTATGATCTGTCTTTCATTCACAAGAGATAGCCAAATAACCATCTTTTATTAACTATTATACTAAATTAATATTATATAATTATTATATTGTTATAAGCCATAACTAATACAATGATTGATTACCCAGAAAAATACAGAGATCTAGCAGAGGAAGTCAAAATCTTTTGGGAATCTCATAAGGTGTATGTCATCCTCATCATCCTGAGTTGTCCTGGAGATGCCTACAACCCAATGCTCTTATTAAATTACAAAAAGCAGTCATCTTATTGATCTGTGCAATAGTCCAAAAAACATTAAATAGAAAAGTATCATAGGGTAGTGTCTTGTTTCAGGATCATTTCTATCTGAACCCCATAAAAACATAAGCAAATGAAATAATTAACAATAATGGTAGTAGTGTCAAATATTGCTAATCCCCAAACCACTTGGAAGAAAAAGCTTTCAAAATATAGAAAACCAGTGGGAGTAGTCAACACCATGTGGGAACAGAATGAGGTATATGTCATCCTCATTAGCCTGGTGATCTTGTCTGCTACTGGAGATATCTTTAAAATGACTCAATGAGCCTGAAGAACACATTTCTACTCTAACATTTTTATTCACTTATAAAACAGTGCATAGAACAGTAAATATAATAATAGAAAGAATAGAGAGGCAGCCATGGCTTAATGGATGGAGTAGACCTCAACTCCAGGAAGATCTGATACAAATCCCAGGCTGAATGGTCAGAAGCAGGTCATTGAAGCTCTCAGTGCTCTAGGCATCTCTCTAAGATTGTAATTTGAAGGGAAGGTATTGACCTGAATTGGGAGTGGTAGTTTCTTGGTCTAGAAGTTCTCTGTATCAATGACGTCACAATGTCAACTTATGTCAGGACCGTTTCTATCTGAATTCCCTGGAAAAAATATGAGAATGAAATGACTTGCATTTCCACAGTGCTTCATAACTTACAAGGTCTTTTTCTTATAGTAGGTCAATGAAATGGCTAAGATAGGTAATAGTAACTCAATTTTACATGTGAGGAAGTTGATGTTCTGATGACAGTCTTTTGTCTATTGAGTGGGAGAGATGGGACTAGAGCTCATGGATTTAGATGACATCTTTTCTACTCTTTGCATTATTTTGTGCTCTGGAAGGATCTCACTGGATCATACATTTTAGAGGGGAAAGGATCATGAAGGTCATCTAGCCCAACGCTCTTATTTTATAGAAGAGGAAATTGAGATCCAGGGAAAGTGTAAGTTATTCCCAGGCTACACAGGTACCCAGTGATTCTCTGTGTTAATCTGGCCTGGTATCATCCACCCATCTCACACAATTTCAGAGTTCCTTCTGTACAGTACAAATACGCACCATGTGTTGTCTTTTCACACTTCAGACACACAGGTTTGATAATAAGTAGATTTTTATGGTTAGATTTTTGAAAATATTTTGGGTAACATCAAAGATTCTTGAAAAGTTTTATTGATGTCTTTGGTTTTTACATTTCCCATTCTCCCCACTCCAAATTGAACCCAACCTTGTGGCAAAGAAAAACAATTAAGCAAAATCATCCAGTACAGAAAACTTCTCTGACAATGTACACAATATTCTGCCTAAGTAGTCTTCTGCCTCTGTACCAGAAGAGAGAGGGTATGTTTCATTATTTCTTTTTCAGGACCTTCATTGGTTTTGCCATTAGTGAAAGATCCATTTAATGATTTTTTCCTGTTTCCACTGATGTAGTCATATATATTGTTCTCATAGTTCCATTTACTTCACTTCAAATCAATTCATATAGTTTCTCTGAATCCTTTATATTCCTCCTTTCTTTAATATTCTTCCTTTCTATAATATTCCATTATGTTCACATAGCATTAATTTTCCCACTCCCATATGGCATATGTGACATATATGTCAGGGGGTGACAATGATATAGATGACATAATCTCCTATCTCTTACATCACTGCCTCCAACTTATTGCCAAAAATAAAACAAAAATCCCGCTCCACATGCTAATGGAACAGAATCTACTTTGAAAAAAGGCAAATAAGAGATGACCTGTACTATAATTAAGCATTATTTAGTAACTGGAGGCCAAGAATAGTTAATAGCTGTGGTTGGAATAAAATATTTGATAGAACTGAATGGATTTGGAAATCGTTTGATGCCCTCTAATGGCTGACTGGAGGTCAGTCCATTGGGGGAGCAGGCAGGGAAAAGACAAGATTACAGGATAGGTTCAGAGAAGGGTGAGATGAAATAGTATTGTGGGTTGTTGATCGCATGCTGACCCCTGGAGGACAAGCTGTAATATACCAGATTCTCACCTACACTGGTCAGGCCCTTTGCTAGATTTTTTTGTCTGGCATGTGTCTGGTTCTTGGTGCCCTTAAGAAAGCCTTTGAGTCCAGGACATCATAGTTTCAGCTAATTTGTACCCATCAGCAACCATGTGGGACATATAATATATCCATATTCCCTTCCCCTGACCCTGGCTTCTGTTTGGAACTGGGCACAGTCTGTCCCTATTTATGTGTCAACGCTGACCCATTGAACAACTGTGTCCCCACCCAACTCCAGATAGTACAAGACTTGGAAGGGATCCGACAGCTGCCCAGTGCTCACATACTACATTCTCTATGAGGCAAATGGCCAGTACCAGCACTACACAAAATATACCGATAGGCCAAGTCTGTATTTCTGTTCTTCCTGACATCCCCTTCTTCTGACTCCCCAAGAGCTGGTTGCCCCAAATACTCCATTGCTATATTCTGCCCAAGCCTGTTTATTCTACCTCTCTTCTCTAAAAGAGCAATTTTAATTAACCAATTAATTACATTGATTAATTAAATGAATAAAAATACCTCAGTTTAAGAACTTTTTACAAAATCTCCCATCGCTTTAGTTGGTTAAGCAGGCTTTTCATTAAACTGTATTATTATTTTGTAATAAAAATAATTGCTTTTATAGTTGTTCAGTCATGTCTGATTTTTTATGACTCCATTTGAAGTTTTCTTGGCAAAGATACTGGAGTGATTTGCCATTTTTTTCTCCAGCAAGAATTTGAGGCAGATACGGTTAAGTGACTTGCCCAGAGTCACACAGCCAGGAAGTGTCTGAGGCCAGATTTGAGCTAAGGCCTTCCTGACTCCACTGTAGCACCTAGCTGCCTTTTATGCTCTACTTTTTAGATCTGCTGCACACCCTCCGCACAACTACCCTCCCCAGCTGCCTGATAAAATCTCTTAGATTGCCAGGCTTTTTTCCCCTGCTTCTCAGAGATAAGGCTTATAAGCCTGTCACCTTAACCTTCCTCTGAATGCTAGTATAGCATCCTTGGGGCAAGGAGCGATTTCCTGTTCTTACCACAGGACAGGTGGCTGAGTTCTACCTTAAGATCTTGGAGACTCAGTTATGAGATGCTAGAATAAAGGCGGGGACAATAAACTACTGAGGACAGATTCACTTAAAGGGCTTTCTACACTCTTCCTCAAAGCCGTATTTAGTTGGGGAAGGGAAGAAAGAAGAAGACTTTTCCTTCTGGCAAAGGCCATAAACTCCTTCATTCTCTCCTAGCTGGCTCCCTAAATACTTAGTTTGGCCATATACAAAAATGGATTATTTTCATTTATATAGCACCATAGAATTAACACATTTGGAACTTGAAGAGACCCTAAAGGACATCCTTTTCAATCTTCTCCCTTTTCTTCTTTTCTTTCCTTTTTTCCTTCTTTCTTTCCTTTCTTCTTTTCTCCTCTTCCTTATCCTCCTCTTTCTTCTCCTTTTTCTTCTCCTTCTCCCCCTCCTCCCCCTCCTCCTGCTCCTCCCCCTCCTCCTCCTCCTTCTCAGGTCACACAGACAGCAGGCACCAGGAGGGAGGTATAAACTCCTATTTTACAGAAAGGACTTGTGAGATTGTGATTTGCTGGGTACGATCTTTTTTTCCTCAATGCATTAAGTCTATTTAGTTACTGAGATAACAGTTCTGTAATTTAGTTCTCTAAGAACTAATACACCCAATGACCAACAACTTCATGTTATATCCCCAAATACATCTCAATCACTGTATTCTTTAGGGTCAGTTGTGATGATTTACATATTCTGTGATCTTTTAAACTTTATTTTACACAGATTTCAAGTTGCCCCAGGTTATGATATGTCTTCTATCGGGGTACTTATGGGGAATAAAAAGGAATCGGATAGCTTGATTTTATATATTTATTCAGAAGGTAGTAAACCTTGGATAAAAATTAGAAGTGAATGTCCACAGGCAGTAATTTTTCATATATAACTATCTTTTCAAAAGTTCCGTTTACATGGTAACTTTTATAATTGTGAGATTACTTGTACATGCAGCTTTATGCATTCAGGTATTTTGCACGATAGCTGATGTGATCATTAACAAAAATTGCAATGAAATACTAGTTATGATCATATCCTCTTGCCATCAAAAAACAACTGGAATTTTCCGTTCCACATGGAGTTATAAAATTGTCTGGAAGTAATTGCCCATCTTTAAGGAACTAGTCATCTTTGCCTTGATCAATTAATATGTCCAACTGAGAGTCTGGACAAGACTTCACAAAATGAGAAGCATCATATACCTTCCACTTACTTTGATCTGATCCTAAATATCCACTGAAGACCTTCCCCTGCCTTCCCCTGCAACTTCAGAGAATTGGATGGCAGATAGAAGAGAATGCTGACACAGGTTTGTATTTTCCAGCATTGTTCAGAGCACAAATCAGAGTCCATGGCCTCCCTTAGAATGAACAAAAATAGCTATCTTCTTTAGGTGAGCTGGAAAATTGGCATTTATCAGGTTGGGCAACTCATCTGTACATAAGAGTACATCTTATAGTTGGTTTTCCATGGTTTTTCAGCGGCATTCATATAAAAACCAGCACCAGTACTAGAGTCCCAGCTGTCATCTTCTCCTTTAATATTACAACCACGTGGACTGGTATCTGGTGCAGCAACAATGAGGCCAGGTTCTTCTGCAGCTTAGTGATAACTGGCTTTCGTGATAAAATTTTGTTCTGTACAAGTTAAACCAGACAGATTGATTGTCTGGTTTAACAAAACATTTTCCAGTTTCTGCCTTTGAAGGTAAGTCGATTCCAAACTTCATTTTGCATTTTAGTACTACACTCTCATGTGTATAAACTTTCTAAAACCCCCTCAAAACACTTATTGCTGGAAATCTGTTTCAAGGACATAGTTTCTTTGCTATTCAGGTACTACTCTTTTCCCACTCACTGACACAAGGTGACCAACAGAAAGTTGATCCTAGGTTGCTATAGGCGGTAGACGGCTGGGGGTGGGGGACACTGGGTACAATCTTTAAGGCAGATTATTTATTACTATAGTTAAAGGATACCAGCTTCACACAACTTTTTTTAGAGCATGTGTCTATGAGAAGAATATCTCTTAGAGTTCTAATAAGTAGTGATATCTACTATAGACAGAAATGGATCCCTGCATACTGCATATTCACACAGAAAATCATAAATTAACATTATCTATGTCATATTTTATTTATGTTGCTAAACATTTCCCAATTATATTTTAATCTGGTTTGGGCTCACTCTGGAATTTTGCAGCCACAACAGTTCAGCTGAGGGCTGCGCTGTTTGGTATCTCTGTAGCAGAGAATGCTAGCATAGAATTAATTAAAAGAAAAGTCTTGCTGAAACTTCAGTGAGCCATAGCAGATGCTACCATACTGGAAATGCTTTGGCTCTGAAAGGAGCAATGGTTTCTATCTGTCATCCAGGGGCCAGCCTGGGTGAATTTAGAGGGACTCTGGACGAGGCAAAATTTCCCAAATATTCCAAGTAGACCAACAAAACATACTGAAATTTTTTGTTAGTAGCTACTCACAATTAGCTATACAACCCTGAACAAGTTACTCTCTCAGCATCACTTTCCTTATCTGTAAAATGGGGAAGATGAGGTTATAGGTGAAGGGTGGGACCCCAAAATACCGACAGTTCGGGTCGTGCTCGAATGAATTCGACTCAAGTCTTCTTGAAGACAAAGTTTATTAAGGATTCACCTAATTGGGTTGCCTCTTACGGAAACTGAGCTATTGTAACGCACGGGCCAGATACAATCCCAGCTAGACAGAGTCTGAGCTAGATTGAATCTGAGCACCTTCATAGACACAAGATGGAACTTAAATACAGAAAAAAGTATAGGAGGGATCTGGGAAGGGGCGGTGGTCTGGTAGTCCAGGGTGATGGGAGGAGGGGTTTAGGAAGGGTCTTAAGGAGAAGTCCAAGGAGGGTCAAAGCCTGGAAACAGCTGGAGGCTATCAGGAGATATCAGACAATGGAGGGTTTGGGTGGGAAGCAGGTGGGGCAATCCAGAGATCTTGATAGGGACAGTAAGGGAATACAGATCTTGATGGCAGCCTGGGGAATGGGGTTTTGATAGGATCTAGGGTGGGGAGTGCAAGAGACTTGAAATGATAATGAAAAGCCCAGGGGCTTCCTGAGACTGCCCGAACCAATGGGAAGATTAGATTTGAGTAAGAAAGGCCAGGTTAAGTGGGAAGATTCAAGGGGAGCTCCAGGAGGCTCCCAGAGTCTGAACCCCATCGCGGATAATAGTGACTACTTTACAGGATTGCTGCAAATGAGATTACTTGTGTCAAGTGCTTTTGGCGCCTAAAAGTGCTATCTATGCTAATTATATTGTTGTTAATATTATTATAATTCTTTCCCATTCTACTCAGCTGACTTTCCCCAGGGAATTTTAGGTCATGAGATTTCTTCCTGTCCTTCCTTCAAATTCCATTCTGCCAGAATCTACGTGTGAGTATGTGTGTGTTTGTGTACACTCAAGGACACATGACATGAGGACACACTAGGATGCCTGGTTTCCTCTCCTTATTTAACATGAATCTTCTTTCTTACAAGATTCCCATCATTTCTATTTCAGTAACAAGTTCATTCTTCTCTGTCAAAATTTGGTCCAAAATAGCAGTTCCTGCTCACTACTCCCTCCACTTTTTGAAGGATGAAAATCTCATTAAAGCATATCAAGAATTAATCAGTCATTCTGTTTTTTCCTTGCACTGAGCTCCAAGCCAGCTGGGGTTGCTGTTTTTTGGGGGGTTTTGATATGAACTGTTATCTAGATACATACACCACTCACTTCCTGTACTTGTAAAGTTGAACTTAGTTCAAAGACAAGAGTGAAATGAAAACTTTCCTAAAAGGGAAAAAGTAAATATTTACAGAGGGATTTTGGAAAGGACACTAGAATTGGTTCATGGCAAAACATCTTTTCATTTATAGTCAGTTATTGCTTGAAATTTGCTCATGGGCTTGTCTTCCCCACTTTAACTCTCCATGGACCAGCTGACCTCACTTAACTCAACAAGCCTTTCTAAAAGATGGCATAATTCTGGTTCAAGGAGGATCACCCTTCAAATGAGAAACTATTTGTAAAGTGCTTAGGAGAATCCCTGGCCCATTGTAGGTACTTAATAAATGCTTGTTTCCAAAAAACATTCCTAGCCCTCTCCTCCCCCACCTTATCCACAGAGTTCCTGTTTTCTCTGTCTCAACCTCAAACCCAGATATGTGCCCTAACATCAGAAAACTACCTCTCTCTCATTATCCAAGAATCTCATAACTTTGAACTTACCCATCAGTATGTGCTGCAACAACTAAGTTGAATTTTGTTTCTCCATTCACCCTTTTCTTTGGAAAGCGCATAGATTTCCTTTCCACTTCCAACCTCTGCTGTTAATCGTGGGCTCTTCAGTATTTATTTAAATATTCCTTTGAATGCTCTGGCTCCCAGTCCGCCATCTTCTGCAACTCCCACTTTACCTGGACAGAAGTGGTCACACCTTTTCCCCTATCATCACTACATAGTATGCCACTTCTGTGAATTTTCTGAATTTTCCCAATGATCATACTCTGTCCTTCCATATTTCTCACTATATTATTTCTTAAACTTTTCTTTATCTTCACCATCACCTCCAGTCTCCCTTTTTCTTCCTTTTCTTCCACTGTAGAACTCCTGTTCTAGCTTCACTTTTCTCCCTTTACCATCTTAACCCTATAGTTAACCAGTTCAATGTCTTCCAGCGTCTTCCACACTTGAATCCTTTGCTCCCTTAAACTTCAGTCCTCCATACCCTTTTAGTCAAGGGTATGCTGATGGGTATTTAACAACTGGTTTAAGAGACCTAAATAAAAATAAAATAATAATAAAATAAAATAAAAATGTCATTGGGACATACTTTTAAGTTTAATCTGCATCGTTAAATCCTCCTTAAGTTTGGACAATCAACAAAACAATAAACCAAGGCCTGTTTTATAGTGTTTGCTGATTTCTGAGGTATAGATATTCACTTGGAAAATTTAACCATAGACTCAGCCCCTGCCTCAAGCAAGATCCAGCACATCCTGCTTCTACTCTTTAACCTTGGCTTCCCTAAACCAGGGATGGGGAACCTGCTGCCTTGAGGCCACATGTTGCCCTCCAGGTCCTCAAGTACAGCCTCTGATTGAATCCAAACTTCACAGAACAAATCCCCTTAATAAAAGGATTTGTTCTGTAAAACTTGGACTCAATCAAAAAGCCACACCCAAAGACCTAAAAGACCACATGTGGACTCAAGGCTGCAGGTTCCACTCCCCTGCCCTAAGTCATCTGCTTTCTCAGTTCCTACTCCTGAAATGCTAACACTCCTTTTACGTGTCATTTCCAACAGGAAACCCTTTCTGATTCTCTGAATTGTTCATGCTCTCTTCTCAAATGATCATGTATACACTTATCTATACTTCTTAGGAAGTCATGTAACAATGCAGAAGGGTACCACTAAAAATTCATGTCCTATCTCCTCACTTGTCTTTGCTCTGTCTCTTACAGACTATATCATACTCCCCACAGTAGCTGTTCTAAACCTCGAGCCCCTCTGCCACTCCCAAATGCTCCCTCTAAGGAAAAGACCTTTCTTCTCATTTTACTGAGAAAACTGAGTCTACCAGTTGTCAGTTTCTTTATCTGCTACCCTCCACCCCTCAAAATCTCCCTAGCCTTTACCCTTCCTCTCTTCCTCCACTCTTATCTCAGGGGATAATGTGGCCTTTCTCCATGTCAAAGCTAACCCCTAAACTTGTGTTGATTTTTAACTTTTGTTTCATTTTATTTTAATTAAACAGCATTTATTTCCTTCTCTACTGCCTACCCACATTCCAATTGGGAAAAAAAATGCTTGTGAAGAATACGCATCATTGATCAAAACACATTTCTGCATTGGCCTTGTTCAAAGATATGTCTCATTCTGCATCTTATATCCCCCTTCCCTCTGTCAGAAGGTCAATAGCGTACTTCATCAATGTTCAGGAATTACATGGTTGGTCATTATGTTGATCAGAGTTTACATTTTCAAAATATGAAAAACAGTTTACTCTTGCATTTTGACTCAATCTGTTCACAGACTCATTATTTATTAACTGTATAATCATCTGCTTGGAGAGAGATTCTGACTGGCCAGGTTTCTTCCACTAAATTAAAAGGACACCCTATCCCCAACCCCCCCCAAACAGTTCCCAATTCATATGTAGTATTTTTGACACAAAAGATGAAATTCCACAGCCATACTAAAATAAAGTACATAGTTTAGTTAGGGTTTTAAGGATTCTGAAACAAAAGTTCTTGGAAAAGATGATCTCTCCATTTATGTCTGTAATATCATTCCTTGTCTTCAGGAACTTTTTCTGAGGATAAGTAGTTTTATGTCCAAGGCTTAATTCCTGGGCTGGTTCCTAGAAGAGGGAGATTTGTTGTCTAACCTCTGGAACTGGACAAGGTCAGGGAAGTGAAAGATCTAGTGTCTGAGGCTCTGCTTCTGTTTGGGGTCCAGTCCTCAAATACAGCTTTACCTAAGACCTAGCTCAGTGGTAATAAAAAGCTGTACTGCTCTGCAGTAGACTACAGTAGTAGTTGATAGACAGTAGAAGGGGGCTTCTCAACCTAATCATAGAGCAAGGATGGAGTAAATGTATCTGCTAATGTTGATCAATGGAGAGAGAAAACTCCTGCAAGGGAAGTTCTTATGAGCCTTATTCATTTCCTGCCCCTCACAGTCATTTTCTAGACCTGATTTCTTGGTGCTTCTTATAAACATGATCACATCTCTCTGTCTTAAAAAAACTTGACCCTGTCATCCTCTTAAGCTATTATGCTATCAGGGGGCATTATTGCCAGTTCCTGGTCTCATTTATCAATTAGAAAGAAGCTGCTGTTACTCAAGCAAGCACTCCTTTTCATCTCTTACATGGACCACCCAACAAGAGTAGGTGATTTAGGACATTATCCCAGTTCCTTTGCCTCTCTCAGACTTTTATCTCATGACTCTACCCCTTTGTGAGAGTTCTCACTTTTGTCTGGTTATGTGTTGGTGTAAATTATCCCATCAGATCATGGGGATTCCATCTGTCTTTAATATTCATTCTTTACTCCACTGTGTTTTCTGTAAAGGTCTTACAATGGCAGCTCTTTAATCAGATTACTAAAAATATTAGGAAAAGCAAGTAGAGGCAGGGTAATGATGTAAATAGAAAGCTGAGTCAGGAAGTCCTGGTTCAAATTGTGCCTCTGACAAATTCTGGTGATCCTGGGAGAGTCACTTAAACTTTCAGTACCTTCAGGCAACTCTCTAAGACTGTAAATTGCAGAGAAGATGTTGACCATATTCAGACAGGGAATTAGATATATCAATGAAACCACAGGTGCATTCCCTAACCCCAAAAGCAAATAATATCAAGGCACCCTGTGTGCATTCTTCAGTCCACAATCCCTTTCTGTCTGCACCTTCTCTTAGCCCCGGCAGCAGATAGACAAAATGTTGTTCAAAGTTGAGAAGATCATAGTTTTCCCCAGGAATGACACAGTCAGACATTAATGCAAGTCTTTTCTCTCACTGAACCTACAGATAATATTGGATCAGTTTCTTATTGATGGAACATAAGAACTCATAGCTACCCACTGGTTTCTCCAAATGGTGGTGTCTGTGCACTGAATCACACTGACTCTCAATGCATCTTGGTGTGCAAAACTATGATGAAACTTTGATACACTGACAGGAGCCAAAGTATCTACTTATTACACTAATATCCTATGTCTTTCTTCCCTTTCAGTGCTAAGCTCCTAGAGAGGACCATCTACACTCAGCCTCTATTTCCTCATCACTTATTCCCTCTACAAATAACTTTTTGCAGTCTGTCTTTCTATCTCACTGTTCTACTGAAGTCACTCTCAAAAGTTACAGATGATATCAGAGAATCACAGACTCTCTGAGTTGGAGGGGACATCACAGGTCATCTAACTCAACCTATGTTTGAAAAAGAATGTCTCATGGCAAGATTCCCAAAGTGGTCATTCATTTGAAGATGTTTAGTGAGAGAAAACCAATTATCCCCCAAATCAATCTGCTTCACTTTCTTTTTGTTAGGAAATTTCTCCTGACACCAAGCCAAAGTCTGCCTGTCTGCAACTTCCACACATGACTTCTTGTTCTGTCTTTGGAGACCAAGTAAAATAAATTTAATCTATATGAACCTTCCATCTTCCTTTACAGTATGATTAAAAATGAATTCAGTAGAAATTTTAGAATATGTAAGTGGAACAAAAACCCCAGAGTTCATATTCTAGGATCTTATCTCCTTTCTGTATTACAGGGAGTCATAAATTAGCCATGGGTAATACATCATTATCAACAATCTGTGAGCATCTAGAGACATGGTCCAACTGCACTGAGCCCTAACAAATGCCTGAAGACAAATACTTAGTACAAACAGCTCTGAGATTTAGTCTCATGCTGTATTAACTGAGCAAGTCAGATATCCAAAGTGCTGAGCAAGTCAGATATCCAAAGTCCTTTTTAAATGACATTAAAAGTGCTAAGGTGCTTAAAAATTATATTTGTCGTAGCCCTCTTCTTTTTTATCTTCAAAGTCCTTGCTCTTTTCCAGATACTGAATTTCACTATCTAAGGGCAACTATTTAAATTTATATAAATAAAAACATGTTAAGACATTTCTCATTGCACCTGTGATAAGTTTCCTGTCTGGGCAACTCTGGACATGTCTCATAATCTCACAATGCTCTAGATATCTCTCTAAGACTGTTATGTTACATTGATAGAGGAAGTTTCCTCTCTCATGCTAGAGGAGAAAGGGATCCCCCATTTGTGTGAGCAACGGTCCCAGGAGAGTAGCAAAGCTTGGCATTCTGACTCTTTTAGCTTATAACTTAAGACTGAAAAAAGCCCTGGACAGCTCTGCATGCAAAACTCAGCTTCCATAGATGATAACTTTGAAACCTCCAAATCATAATTCCTCTAGTTTGTAGATCCTAATGGTTTGTTGTACCACACTGGTAGGGGAAGAAGGAAAAGGGAGAAGATACAACTTACTAACCCCAAATGACTTCTTTCTTGTTTCCTCCCCTGTTGTCTTAACTTTATCATTTGTTACTGCAGGTTATGTGGTCGATAGTCAATATTAGCTAGTGTCCAAGTACATACACAGAATTCAAAAGTTACAATGAACCTTATAAGCCATTTAGTTCAATTTGCACTCCAGAGGAATCTCCACTGTAACATACCTAAGAAGGGGTCATCCAACCCTGCTTGAGGGCCTCCAAGAAGCGGGGGATCTACCACTTCAAAGCAAACCATTACACTTTTGTACAACTCTGATTGTTAGGAAGATTTTTCCTGGCAACCAGCAAAGATCAATACAGCACATTTCATTAAGGTTTGGAGAAAAAACCCTAAGTCATATGGAGTCATTGCTGAAAAGTAAGGTGGGTGATCAAGTTGGGTAGTGCTGCTTCTGGTGAAAAGCTGTCATGAGCCATGACTATGAAGACAGTAATACTTAGCTGGTATTCTCAGGGGTTTAAGATATGAACAGGTTCTGAAAGCTCTCCTTCTCCCTTCCTCTCATTCCCCTAGAGTCGCACACATTTGGCACAAGTATTGTTAAGTATGGAACTGTACCTTCATGAATGGGCCAGGATTCCTACAGATGATTGAATGGTGGGCATCAGCCTGAGGACCAGCCTCAGTCCTTTCCAGCATCAGATGTCTCGGCAGAGGAACAGAATAGCTACTAAAGACACAGCTCAGTATCTCCAGCATTACTTGGAATTCCTCTTTATTACCAAGGCATAAAAAATTGTGAGGCAATGAGCCAATATATATAACTTTGCAGTTTATTCTTTATAAACAATATAGCCTTTCTTAGTAGGCAATTTAAAATGCTACTATATCCCTAACCCTAAACAGTAACCCTTTAATTAACAAAGTTTATGAATTGACATGTCAGTAAATGTGCTTTTTGAACATTAAAAAAAATGTGGCAGCTAGGTGGTGCAGTGGATAGAGTGGATAGGACCTGAGTTCAAATTCATTCTGACCCTGGGCAAGTCACTTAATCCCAACTGCCTCCAAAAAACAAACAAACAAAGTTCATAGGTTAGACATTGATACCTTAAAATGACTTTGTCCAGACTAAGAGGAAATCTGGTCATTCAAGAGATTTCAACAGGTTCTTAGAAAGGAATAGTAAAGTGATGGGGTGGGTGGAGTGCAAAGGAAAATGGGAATTACACAAGCAGTGAAACATTGTGAAAAGCAGGCAAGTGTGGTTCCCAGGCTAACTGAACTTTCCTGGCAAGGAAATCACAATCAATCACAAAACTGCCCAGCCCAACCAAGGAAATGAGGCCAGAGAAGCTGTGCAGGTAAGGTGAGGTGGTGTAAACCAATCCCCTCTTGATTCTCCAAGGAGTGAGTAGCAGTGCTCTCTACAGAAGGCAAACCCAGTGCCAACCTTTTCTCTGACATGGAAAGAAAGCTTGACTGCAGGCCTGGCACTTCTAAAGCAAATCTGTGTCACAAGGCCTCACCCTAGCCCAGTGAATACAAGGAGGAAGAGCTTTGGGTGACTCGGAACACCGTGAATTCATTGGTTCCATCCTGGTCATGCCACCTCAGTCCCTCCCCACTCCCAGCACCAACTGCTGTGAGGTCATATCTCCAGGCTTAGACAGACTTCTCAAGGAGAAAAAGGGAGGATTTCTTACGCTATTTGTTATTGCTGCTGACAAAAATGAAATCAGAGCAAAGCTCCACTCAAGTGTCAACTTCGATTCAGCACCTTGCTGGATACCCCCACCTAGGAATGCCCTACCCCATTATCTCTTATTGATCTTGTATCAGACACTTACTAACTGTGATTTGGGGCAAGTCACTTTACCCTGTTTTCCTCAGTTCTTCATCTGTCAAATGAGCTGGAGAAGGAATCTTTGCCAAGAAAACCCCCCAAACCTCAAACTTACGGAGAGTCGGATAGTATTAAAACAAGTAAACAACAACAAAATCTTGTATATACACATATATGTGCCAGTTGTCTCTCTCCCAGCTGGATTGTAAAGTCCTCAAAGACAAAAGCTCTTTTATCTTTGTTTTTGTATACTCAGTGTCTAACACAGTATTAGTACATAGGCAATGGATACATGCTTATTGACTGAATGCTAAAAATATTATTTTCTTCAGGTCGGGTTTAAAGAAAAGATATCAGGCTGAAGGGAACTTTCTACTTGTCTCTTGTTGCCTTAGAAACAGTCAATTTCCCATTGGTTATACTGAAGAGCAGGCTCATTCTGCAGGTAGACTGGCTAGTCTAGCCCCATGGTGCTAGAGTAGGAAAGAAAATCACTGGACTGAAAGTCAGGAGACTGGATTTCTGGTTCCATGGCCTTGCACCAAGAATCACTTCTGCCTTTAGATTGCAGTTTCTTCCACAAAATTTGGGTTGCTTGTGGCTCTAAAGTCCTTTAATTCTAGAATTCCACCGTTAGTGTTCCCACTGTTTTCCATGACTGCCTTTCTGTAACTCTGACTTAAGCAGATTAGAAAATATTCTGCAAAGACACTTTTGCAAAGCCCTGTGGGAAATCTAGATCCTACAGGCCAGAAGCAGGACAGGTGAGTGGAAAGAACGGTGGACCTGGGTCAAGTCTTGGCTACTCTTTTTACTACCTTTGTGACCTTGGGCAGAATCCTTGACATCTGGTTCCTTCCAAAGGAAATGAAGTAGTTGGACTAGAGCAAGTCTATGGTTTCTTTCAGCTCCAAATATTCCATGACTCTAAATAGGAAAGGTTCTTGGGGGAGGTTGGAACTTCAACTGGTCCTGAAAGATGGAAAGAAATTGGAGATGCAGAGAAGAAGGAGGAGGGCATTCTGAACTAAGAATATAGGGTAATACTTGTGCTAAATAAGGGAAAGGAACAAAAAGTGGCCAAATACTGGAGGTGGCTGGTTATCATCATGCCAAGGGCCCCACAGATGAGAGAGAACAATGACTGATCTCATACCAACAGCCTGGGTATTCTCATTCCGCTTCTCCCACTAATCTTGGCAGTTTGGCTATGCTTTCTTACTCTTTGCCCCTCGCTTCTCTTCATGTTCCTCTTCCAAAGCTTGGCTTCCTTTGAAATTCTCTTATCACTCCCCATGTCCAAAGCACTATGGTAGGATGAGAGCGAAGAATCAAAACTGAAAATAACTCAGCACAAAACCAACATAAATGATCAGAGGCGTATTTGTCTCCCTCTCCATACCCATGCTGTTACCATCTTAGGTACCATCTGGCCCGCAATCCCCTTTCTCACCAGGACAAAGGTTTCTGGACTGCTTCAAGTCTCTCCCCATTCCAATCCACCCTCCACTCAGCAGCTACTGTGATTTCTTTAAGGGAGAGGTCAAGGGACAGCTAGGTGGCACAGTGACTAGAGCACCAACCCTGGAGTCAGGAGGACCTGAGTTCAAATCTGGTTTCAGATACTTGACATTAGCTGTGTAACCTTATGCAAGTCATTTAACCCTGATTTTCTTACTTCCTCCCTCCAAAAAATAAAATACAGGTCTGACCATGTCATCCTTCTTCCTCAATAAACTCCAATGGCTCCCTATTACCTCTAGGACCAAAGACAGAATCTTCTGTTTGGCATTTAAGGCTTTTCACAGTCTTTTCATCCCTCATTCCCTTCCTATCACTCCACATCTTAGTTTGTGCTGGCCTATTTGGTTTTCCTCACACAGGGCACACCATGTCTGGCATTTAGTCTTTGCCTTGTCTGCCCTCCAGGCCTGGAATGCTCTTCCTCCTCACCTGCCTCCTTCTCTCTCTCTTTCTTGCTGTTTGGTGTTTTCTATGTACATTGTATTTTTCTTGTATTTGCATAGTTTTTTACATGTTATCTCCACCACTAAAATGCAAACTTCTTGAGGTTAGGGGCAGGGTTTTTGACTTTCTTTGTATCCACAGTGCCTAGTAAATAGTAATCAATTAATCAATTAATAAATTCTTAATAAATAAATAAATTAATAAATTCAAATAAAAATAAAAAAATAAAGTTGATTGACTGGCTGACTATTCAATATGCTATGGGGATATTTCCTGAGTAAATTTGTTTCTTCTACGATCTCTGAGGGCAGAGACCCTTTCTGAACAGCTCTTCTAACCAGAGCAAGTGCCCTAAAGAGGAACTTCTCTGAAGTCCATTGGGAGGGTATCCTGAATTCACTGCCTCATTCCTCTGATCTCAAGTCCATTGGAGAATGTTAGAATTGGAGGAGACCTTCTAAATCATCCCTCTAACAAATGTCTAGCCTTGCTGTGGTAAGGTGATTGATTATTCATACCTCTCGATGAAAACTTTCACAGTGTGTTGAGCTTTAACGTTCTTATGTACAGTTTTATAGCCTCTTTGCACACAGTAGATACCTAATAAATGTTTATTGAATTGGCCTGAGATTAAAACACCTCCTTCTCTGGTGGAAAGTTGCTTCTTTTCATCCATCTCTGTTTTATTCATTCCATGTAATGTCTACCCCCTGTATTCTACGACACCTAGTTATCTGGGACCTATTTCCAGTTTTCTCACATACAAGATATGTGACAGTGGGCAAGTAATTTTCCCTATCTGGCCTCAGTTTGCCCATCTGTAAAAGGAAGGAATTAGATTAAACATCCCTATGGGTCTCTTTGGGTTCTAAAATTCTATTTTTTATCCTCCTTAACCATCAACAACTCTGGCAGGTCAAAGGGGCAATTATCTAGGATTCTTGCTGGAGCATAAGTTAGAGGTGGACTTGAAGAGCTGGGGAGGTTACTTCCCTTGACCATTTCACCTTTATCCCACATTAGTTCCCATTCTGGCAGGGTAACTGAGGGCAAATTCCAGTCCCCTTCTATTTTTATATTCTCTCATTCCTCCAAGCTACAAGAATAGTATAGTCCTAAACACAGTCAATCCTATTTCAGAGTGGAGGGGACTTCAGAGATCATTATCCACCCCCCACCCCCCTTATTATAGACACTGCCTGTGTGGGGGAAGTTTTGCAGGATTTTAGAGCTGAAAGGGACCTTCAGGTGATCAGCGGGTCCAAAGGTTATTACTTTTGTATGTGTGTGTCAAGGAACCCTCTGGCAGTCTGTTTTGAACCCCATCTCAGAATAATGTTTTGTTTTTTTAATACAAAATTGAAGGAAATACTAAATTTCAGTTACAAGTTAGTGAAAATAAAGATGTAATATTTTTCCCATCCAAGTTTACAGGCCTCTCAAAATCTATCCATATAAGGTGCCTGTAAAACCCCAGGATAAGAATTCCAGGCCTAGTCCAACCATTTTACACATTGGAAAACAGGCATTTTTGTTGTCCTACTCTCTATGACCCCTTTTGAGGTTTTCTTGACAAAGATACTGGAGTGGTTTGCCATTTCCTTCTCTAGGAACTGAGGCAAACAGAGCCAAGTGACTTGCCTAGACTCACACAGCTAGTATCTAAGGCTGGATTGGAACTCAGGTCTTCCTGACGCCAGGCCCTGTGCTTTATCCACTGTGTCACCTGGCTGCCCATAGAGGGCACGGAGCAGATGAAGTCACTTCCCTCAAATCACTGCTCATGCACCAGTGCCAAAGCCAGGACTCAGATCACAGTCTTTAGCTGGAAGACACCATCTAGTCCAACCATTTCACAGATATAGAAATTGAGAGTTCACAACGTGTCAGTGGCAAAGGCAGGACCGGTATCATAGATCTAGAATGGGAGCGGACTAGCTTTTCATCTCCTTTTACAGATGAAGTCACTGCCCAAGGTGACACATGTAACAGTGGCAGTCAGGATTTGAGTTCATGTTCTCTTGACTCAAAATGATGATGATGAGGAAGATGAGGAGAACCCCAGTTATCCAATTATATATCATTGTTATAATACAAACAATAGCAATAAATAGTATTGACATCTTAAGACTTGCAAAACACTTCATATACATTAATTTGATTCTCACAACAACTCTGTGAGAGTAGGTGTTGTCATTATCCACATTTTACAGAAGGGTAAACTGAGGCTCACGGCAGGTAAGTGGTTTGACCATGACCATACATGGCGATTGGTGTTCTTTCAACTGAACTGCTCTATTTCCCAGGTCTGTAGACTTCAAATACTCTTTGCTACCATCTCTTACAGAGCTCTTCCAGCACTTAGCCTCATATGTAGTTACACCCCTAGTAACTTCAAGTTTGGGCAGTGAAGGGAGCACTCAGCTTGGATCAGGAAGACTCATCCTTGGGAGTTCAAAGCTGGCTTCAAATACTTATTAGCTGTGTAAACTCCAGGCAAGTCACTTACCCCTGTTTGCCTCAGTTTCCCCATCTATGAGCTGGAGAAGGGAATGGTGACCCACTTCAGTATCTTTGCCAATCATGAAGAGTCAGACACAACTGAACCACAAAACTTCAAGTTTTCATAAGGATAGCTAAAGTATTCTGGCCGTGTAGGACTTTTCAAAAATAAACTCATAGTCCCAGCAGAGCACAAAGGGAATCTAATGCCAAATTCTCCAGGGGAGCCCTCTTAAAATGCCAGATAACAAAGTGATAAGGGGATAGGACTGTTAAGATTTGCAAAAGTCTTCCATTTCAATGTGTCATCTCAGAGTCAGAATGGGAAGGAAAAGCAGGGGTTTGGGGTCATTGTCGCACTTCATGTGATTAGCCACTAGGTGTCCCTACTGGTCAACACCTAGCCTTCATAACGCTCTAAGCCTGAATGCCGCAGATTATAAAAATTCATTTATTTTATCTGAAGCTCCAGAAGACAAATAGAATACTAAACTCATTTCATTTTGAATTTGATTCATTCTCGAATGGACAGATGGCTTTCTGAGTTTTGGAAGGGCAGAGAGAGGCTCTTTTTAAGCAGCAGTATATTGCTGAGAGCTATCATTTGAATGGAGTTGGAGAATTATGTCAAGGTGCTCTGGTAGACTATAATTAGAATTAGTGGCACAGAAGTAAAATGAACTGCAAACACCCAGTTTTCATATTTTAAAAAATGGACAGTGAGTCAATAGAGAGGAGCACAGAACCTCAGAATTCAAATGTCCCCCGATCCTGGTTAATCCACTCCTGAAAAGAGTTTCCCTGTGACAAGACCCTCTAACTATAGATCACATAGGCTCTGGTGATGATCTGCAGTAAGGGGGAACTTACAACCTCCCAAAGCTACCCCTTACACTTGGGGAAAACTCTTAACTGTTAGGAATTTTTTCCCTCTCCTAACTACAAATCTAAATTTGCCCTTGTGAAACTTCAGCTTATGTCTCTTGTGGGACCAAACAGAAACATTTAATCCCTTTCCCTTGGCTTAACCTTAACCTCCAGGCCAAACAAACCAGGTTCCTTCATGTAATTTGTATGGTATGCCCTGGAGGTCCTTTACCAACCACCCTGATTAGCCTCCTCTGGATACTTTCCACTGTGGTCAGATGTCTTTCCTGAAATGTGGCTCCCAGAATACGCAATATTTCAATTATGGCCTGCTCCAGACAGAGTTCACCTTTTACTTTCTGGACTCTAATGTCCGATAAATACGCAGAAAGATCACATTAGCTTTTTATACATCTTCTTTGTCACATTAGTAGACTCACATGGATGAACTCCTATTAAAGGAACAATAATTAAACTGTATACTTGATTAAGTCTGCCAAAAAAACCTCCCTCTAAGCCAATGGATTTCTGGAAGATGGAGGAAGTCCTAGAGATTACCTATAATTTATGGGAGTGGAAAAGGAGCTCAGTTGTTTTTGTGGTGCTCATGGGTGAACATGATATTCTATTTGTCCCTATTCTGGAACCAGAACAAAAAATCGTTCAAAGAGCCATTTATTTAGACTAGAGATGGTGGCTGGAGGAGGTCTGGAGGACAGGAAGACTTTGGTCTCAGTTCCACCTTTAACACATATTGACTCTGACAAGGGTAAGTGACTTTCAGTGCCCGAAGGCAATGCACTTAGAACTGGAATGATGTGCTTGGCACTTCCCCACAGTGATCATTGGTCCAGTTACAAAATCTCAAGCCTTGAGACAGTAGCCCAACTAGCCCCACAATCCTCAGCCATATCCCAGACCTTCAGGTTGATAATCAACAAAGCTCATGCTTAGGAACTTAGAACACAAGATCTTTATTACACCATGAACAATCTTAATGCTATTTTGTTGTGGTTGTTGTGTTATTTTAGTTGAGATCTACTCCCCCACCATCCTTACTCCCTGTTTATATAGATGTCTACTTACATACTTTGATTCTGTAAGACAGCTTTCCTGACAAGTCTAAATTTCCATTCATTGCTCCTACAATAAATCTACCCTCTCAACCAAGCTATCGTTGTTGTTTAGTCATTTTCAGTTGTGTTTAACTATTCATGACCCCCATTTGGAGTTTTCTTGGCAAAGATACTGGAGTGGTTTGCCATTTCCTTCTCCAGCTCATTTGACAGATGAGGAAATGAAGGCAAACAGGTTTAAGTGACTTGCCCAGGTTCACACAGCTAGCAAGTGTCTGAGGCCCAGATTTGAACTCAGGAAGATGAATCTTCTTGACTCCAGGCCTAGAGCTCTGTACACTGTGGTGCCACCTAGATGCCAGTGTAATCCCTCTTCTGTATAACAGCCTTGAAAATATTAGATGTTTCCCCACCCCCAGTCTTCTCTCCTCCAGGAGGTTCATTCCCTAGGTCCTTCAACTGATCCTTCAACATGATGCAGACTTAAGGTCTGATACGACGTGGACCCTTATGGAAATGATAGCAGTTACAACAAAAAATACACATTTTTTTTAATAGGGGTGACTGGACCTATGAATTCATTTATATAGGGAACTTCCAGATGAGAAAAATTCTACCAAGGGCATTTAACATTTTTTTCTTTAGGTACGATGTGTGTTATCAATGAAGGCACATCTGGAACTTTAAGTACAATTTTTTCCCTTTTTTTCTGATTTGAATATAATTTTAGTTCAACAGTTCTTTTTATGTTTGAGGAAGAAATCTTTTTGGCCTTTTAGTTTTCAGATTTTATTTTTTGAAATTCATGCCTTCTTACTGAAATTTTTCTCAGTTCTGATATTTTAACTCCTGTTTATTAAAAAAGAACTTCTTTTTAACAAAAAATTAAAAACTCTTATTTTATGTTTTGTTTTGGTCTCTTCTGGGTAGTGCCCTCTCTTAGGATCAATCAGTGACATGCCTAAATCTGTAGATACAAAGTGATGGCTGAATATTACATTAGGTATATGTTGATAAGATAATGTGCATGGGTAATTGATTTTAATTGCTTGGGTGCTGTTACATAAATTTAGACTTAAGGGTAAAACTAAAGACATTATAAAAGAATTGAAAAGAAGTTTACAGGTAGGAGGACTATAATGTAATTCCCAGCAAGACCAAGCCAGGAAGAACCCATTTGGTCTTTTGAAAATTCCTGGTAGGCAACAGCCAGCTGTCTCAGTAGAAAGAGCACTGAGTCTTGGAGTCTGGGGAATCTGAGTTCAAATCCAGCCTCAGACACTTACTAGTTGTGTGAACGTGGGCAAGTCATTTAACCTAAAGTGCCTAAAAAAAAATAGATATACTGACAACCCTCCCCCACCCATATACATTCCACTGTAGAAAAGTAGTTACTTAGGAAAATAGAAACCTTAATAAGCATATGGTACTTGCCAGCAAAGAAACTGAGAGATATATTTGTCCCTCCAAACCAAAGTCTTCCTGCAGGCTAGATCTCCTGTGGAAGAGAAAGGAACTTCACATGTGAATAAAACTCAAATTTGAGATATTAATTCAGAGGAAGATCATGAACTATGGTCCCCTGGGGAATAAACATGGCGAATCTGAGGTGATTATACATTATTGCCATTATACAATTGGCAGCCATTTGAGTTAGAGAACAGGAGAAAATTAAAAGAAAGCCTTAGAGTAAGACTGGAGAACCTGCATGCTGGGAGCTAAGTCTCAGGAGGAACCGCCCTTACCTCCCCCACCCCAACCTCCCTGTATGCACAGACCATTGTGAAACCTGTTTTTCACCTCCCCCTCCTTCTTTCCTAACTGAGCTATAGATATAAAGGCAGCTTGTAGA
>CM053774.1:75976485-76033766 GCA_028658325.1 Potorous gilbertii | reverse complement strand
GTCTTCCCAGGCTGCCGCCTTCCCGAGCTCTGCTCCCCCTTCGGCTGTGTTCCCAGGCTGCCGCCTTCCCGAGCTCTGCTCCCCCTTCGGCTGTGTCCACTCTCGGTACCCCGTTGAGACCCCGCTGGGCGGGGTCACCTGCAATCTGGAGGACACATGTGACCTCCAAGGTCCTCAAGTGCAGCCATTGGAATCCAAACTCTACAGAACAAACTGTTTATGAAGGGAATTTGTTCTGTGAAGTTTGGATTCAAAGGTCTACTCCTTAATAGGCCCAGGTGACCTACTCTGAGCTTTGGCCCAGACCACAGCTTGAGTCACATGAAGCCCATGGTGGGAGGAACTTGCCAAATGACAGAAGAAGGAGAGTGAGTCAGAGCTGGGAAAGAATGAGACAGAGAAGAGCAGTTAGTGTGAGTGAGAGAGGGAGTAATTTTGTCTAAAGGAGCTTGTTTGTGGTAATGCCTGATAGACAGAAGGCTTGGAATGGTCATGCTCCCTGCATTGATAACATATATAGATTTCTTTGTTACTATGATGGATCTGGCTTCCTGCTGTTTGAATAAATGTCTTGGTTTTGTCTTTGAGGAACAGAGTTTGTATTTTATGAATCTACCCTGGAAATATGCCTGCATATCCACAGTGGCTTCTGTGGGTATCACATTGGAAGTACAGGCATCCTTACTCCAAAGCTACCTCCATTCTCTCCACTCTTCCACCTAGCATTTTCTTCTCAAAACAATGGTGGAAGCTGAAGCAATATAACCAAGTGCTATGAAAACAATTACTTCAATAGGCTATCATAACATTTAGAGAAGTCATAATACATTTAGCTCAATTTGTTTTCCACCAGCATGGTGACGGGTATACATATAAAATTTCTGAAAACTATAGTAAGGCTTGCTGTTGGAGTTTTATGCTGAAACTACAAACAAATCTCTTAAGTGATGACACAGCCCAGCTACTTTATGGATTAAATAGGCCTTTTTTGGGGAGGTGGGCAGTGTTAGGGGAGATTTTTACACTTAAACCAACTTTCTATAGAAAAATAACTTCCAAGTTCCAAACAACTGACTTAATATATGAACTTCTAGGACATAATTCATTGATAATTTGAGCCTGTGGCATTGCTGACTAGGTGGTACAGTGGATAGAACACCAGGTCTCAAATCAGAAAGACCTGAGTTCAAATCTGGGCCTCAGACACTTGCTACCTGTGTGATCCTGGGCAAGTCACTTAAACCTGTTTGCCTCCATTTCCTCATTTGTCAAATGAACTGGAGAAGGAAATGGAAAATCACTCCAGTATCTTTGCCAAGAAAACTCCAAATGGGGGTCATGAATAGTGAAACACAACTGAAGATGACTGAACAACAATGATAGCTTGGTTGAGAGGGTAGATTTATTGTAGGAGCAATGGACAGAAATTGCAAAACCAGATTTAGACTTGTCAGGAAAGCTGTCTCACTGAATCAGAGTACACAAGTACACATCTATAAAAGCAGGGAGTAAGGTATGGTAGGGAGTGGATTACAGGGGAACCTCTCTTTCATTTGAACTGGTCAAAAGAAGGAAGGCTACACATACATACAAATTTCAATGCGGAAATACACTTCACTCAACAGGGAAATAGAATAAAAAGTGGAGAAGAGAGGAAAAGGAATTAAAGAGAGGACAGATGGGGATGGAGTGGTGGAAGGTCTAGTCCTAAACTCAACCACCTCTATGGATGTAAAAAAGGTATTTATAGCTTTTCATTTTTTGAGGTGGCAAAGAATGGGAATCTGAGTGGAGTAGGGTATAAATTTGAAAATGGATGAATAGTTATGGTTATAAATATAATGGAATACTATTGGATTTTCTGATCTCTTAACATAATGACCAATCACAATTCCAGAGGAGTATGGAGAGGTTTGCTGTCTGCCTCGTTATAGAGAAGTGAAGGACTCAGAATGCAGATTGAAATAAAGATTTTTTTTTAGACATGACCAATATAGAAATCTGTTTGGATTGATTATTATATTTGTTGGCAATGATCTATTTTTTGTGTGTTCTCAATTGTGTGTGTGGAGGGAAGGCAGATTTTGGTTGATTAAAATAAACAAAATATATTTTTAAAAATTAAATAACCAAAGAATATATAAAATACTTTTTAGTGTACCTAGTAAGATATATAAAAGAACTCTATGACTATAATTACAAAACACTCATTATAGATATAAAGATAGACCTAAATAAATGAAGGACTATCAAGGGTAGCCTGGGAACATATACTAAAAATAACAATAGTACCTAAATTAATTTGCTTTTTCAGTTCCATACCAAAACAACTGTCAAAGGTTTACTTTAGAGAGGCTGAAAAAATAAGAACAATTCATTTCCACAAAAATTGCTGGGAAAACTGGAAAGATGTTTGGCAGATACTAGGTTTAGAGCAATACCTCATACCATATAGCAAGATACCTGTGTGTTCATCCTTTGTTGCCAAAGAAGACCATGCTATCAGAGAAATAATGACACAACTTGCACTTGACTTTATTTTGAGTGAGGGAGGACTGTACAGCTCACTAGCCTCACTTCTTCTCCAGAGCCATCTGAATCCAGTGACCAGATATTCAGCAGGATGAGGCAATTGGGGTTAAGTGACTTGCCCAAGGTCACACAGCTAGTGAGTATCAAATGTGTGAGGTGATATTCGAACTCAGGTCCTCCTGACTCCTGCACTTGTGTTCTATCCATTGCACCACCTAGCTGACCCATATATAGCAAGATAAGCTCCAAATGGATACATGACTTAGATATAAAAGGAGCCTTTGGAAATCAGATGATGCATGTGAACTCCTCAGAATTGTAGGTTTTTTATTACCTAAATTAAAACACACAGAATTACAAAGGAAATCTATCACATAGAAATAGAATGATCAAAATTTAAAAAAAAATACAAAATTCACACATCTCCAGGTTTCTTGCCTCGGACATTTACTAGCCATATGGGACCCTGGTCAAATTACTTTACCTCTCTAATTTTGGCCTAACAATTCACACCAAGAAAACCCAGGTGCTCCATCAGCCACCATCACACCACCCCTATGTGGAATCATTGCTTGAAGCAAATGGAGTTTTGAATGCTGTGGATAAGTTCACTTACCTTGGTAGTATACTTTCCCAGGATGTACACATTGATAATAAGTAGATGCACACATTGCCAGAGCTAGCTCAGTGTTTGAAGGAAAGAGTGAGAGAGAAGAGGTATTAGACTGACTACCAAATTGAAGGCCTACAGAGCCATTGGGCTGACCTCAGTATTGTATGTCTGTGAAACATGGACAGTCTACCAGCGCCATCCTAAGAAACTGAATTGCTTCCATTTGAACTGTCTTAGGAAGATCACCTGGCAGGATAAAGTACCAGACACTGAGGTCCTTGCTTGAACTAAACTGCCAAGCATTCAAACTCTACTGCAGAGAACACAACTCCAATGGGTTGCCACACTATTCAAATGTGAAAGGTATGCTTACCAAAAAAACTATTTTATGGAGAACTCATATGGGGCAACTGCTCACTTGGTGGTCAGAAGAAATGATACAAGGACACTCTTAAGATTTCTCTTAAGAACTTTGGAATTGATTGTGTGACATGGCAGACACTGGCACGGGACAGCCCAGCATGGCGTGCCCACATCAGGGAAGGTGCTGTGTTCTGTGAGCAAAGCAGAATTGAAACAGCTCAAAGGAAACACAGGATGCACACATTAAAGTATCCACCCCAAATGTTCACACAGACTATTTGTGCCCGACCTGTTAGAGTATTCAGAGCTCATATTGGTCTGCTCAGGCACAGTCTGACATGCTGACGCTTGACTCTAGCATAGTGACGTCATTTTGGCCTTCTGTCTGACAACAACCAACCAATAATAAATCTAATAATCACTGCTCTACAGAAGTATTGTGAAGAAAACTCTCTGTCAACTTTAAAGCATCATATTGAGTTGTTATAATTTCTCCTTTTTACCTTGGTGAGATAAAATATTTCTCTGAGTGTGAAGAAGGAAGATGAGCATGGAGTTGTGTGTTCTAAATAACCAATACTCTTCTAATGAGTGATGCTGCAACTCAATCTAGAGACTGTTAAAACTACACCCAACTCCCTCACCCAAATCGGGAAGAAAAAACCAGTTTTTCCAGATAATTCCACATATATCCTGAATACAGAATAGAGCTCCAAAGCTAAGGGCATTAGACCAGCAAAGGGTTGCAATCATAGTAGTTATGTAACCTGTTATGTGGGTTAAAGGTTAAAACCATATCATCTATCAATGTTTTTCTGTAAAAATGTCAATAATTAGTTGAGTTAGAGTTAACCATTCACAGGGGACTAGAAGGTCAAGGTGGAGAGGGGGAATGGAATCCTTGTTCCAATCTCTTTGTGGT
The DNA here is from genome assembly GCA_028658325.1 of Potorous gilbertii. Classification (NCBI taxonomy): domain Eukaryota; kingdom Metazoa; phylum Chordata; class Mammalia; order Diprotodontia; family Potoroidae; genus Potorous; species Potorous gilbertii. The sequence goes on along the minus strand of CM053774.1, from coordinate 76,029,336 downwards.
AGATGGTAGAGATTAGGTTTGTTGGAGTCAATTACATTCACTCCAATTCCTAAAATGTTTACCGAAACCTACCACTATTTTCATAGCACTGTGTTCAAGGTAACCTGTCATGGTTTTAGGAACTAGACAGTGAAAATGGCCAGAATCAGAGGCTAGAGTGTCTTAAGAGAGGAACAGCAGGGAGGCCAGTGTCACTGGATCCCAGTGTATGTAAGGGTGATTAAGGTATAAGAAGGCTGGAAAAGCAAGTGAAGATCAGGTTATCAAGGGCTTTGAATGCCAAAGAGAGAGCTTTTTATTTTGTACTCTAAAATACTGTGTGTGTGTGTGTGTGTGTGTGTTAGTGAGTGTGTATGGGGGGAGAGGGAGAGAGGGGAAGAGAGACAGAGACAGAGAGAGACAGAGACAGACAGAGAGACAGAGAGAGACACAGAGAGAGAGACTGAGAGACAGAGAGATAGAAAGAGAGAGAGAGCATCATCTAAGGTGCATCAATGCTGACTCTGCCTTTCTGGGTCCTGAGTCTGGAACAACAGACACTATAGACACTTTTTTCTGGTTAACTTTCTATCTAACTTTCTATCTGATGCCCTTTTGGAGTTACAGAGCATTTTGGCCCCAGTTAATTAACTAACTTAATTTAACTAATTAAGTTAATTAAAGGACCTCAGCTAGTCCAATCATTTCTGGAAACAGGACTCTTGACAACATCTTTGACAAGGGGTCATCCAGCTTCCACTTAGAGTTTTCCCTTGGGAGGAAATTCACTACCCTGACCCCCCCCACTCCCACCCCAATGGCAGCACATTTTACATTACATCTAACTTCCTTTAATTTCTAAATGGCACAGTACATAGAACACTGTATCTGGAGTGGGGAAGAAAAATTCAAATCCAGCTTCAGATACTTAGTAGTGTGACCCTGGGCAAGTCATTTAGCCTCTGTTTGCCTAAGTTTCCTCAACTGCAAAATTGGGATAGTAACAGCACCTAACTTGCAGGGTGGTTGTGAGAATCAAACGAAATGATATTTGAAAAGTGCTTAGCATAGTGCCTGGTACACAATAGGTACTATCTAAATGCTTATTCCTTTCTCCTTCCCTTTTCCCTTCCCCCTTCCTCTGTGGTCATAGAACAATTAAACAGTGGTAGATGTGTCCAAATCCAGTGCTCTATCCATTAAGCAATCCTATCTTTCTATAGGATTTTGATGGAATCCTAATAAAGCTGCCCCCAGCCCCAATATTCTAACTTCCTTATGGGTTCCACTAAATAGCAGGCACGTTGTGATTTAACCACACAATCTGGCTTTGATCACACCACTGCCCCCAGACTCAATATAGCCACTGCCCCTAGCTAATCACTGCCCCCAGATCTAATTCCCATATTTGAACAGGTGTGTTCTTGTATGCAACCACAATCGCATCATCCATTTAGCCCAAGACAGGACCACAATACCTAAGTATCCATCTTAACCAGACAGGACCACAATCGCTAGCCAATCAGAGGGCAGTTTAACCACTGAACCATAGAAGGGACCTCTCCCCTATTACCTAATCTCTTGACAAACCCCTCCTGCCTTTTTAATAATCATAATTTCTGTTATGTAATCACATCTTTACCCTATAAAAATCCATCTTGCTTTCTCTGAAGTTGCTGGTTCCTCTTAGAATTTAGACCTCTCCATAAGAGGCAACAATCTCAATAAATGTCTAAACTTGGATGAGAGGTGGTCTGACTCTGAGTTCTTTGAGATTGTTCCAACACAACACATCATGGAATCCCAAAAATTTTACATATATCCCTGCTAAAAATCATCTTGTTAGATTTGGCCAACTAACATAAATTCTTCCAATTATAACACACACATCCCAAGACCCAAGATCCAATCTGTTTATAGTAGATTGTAGAGATTAGGTCCATCAATTTGATAAACCAGTTGTCTAAGTTGCCTTGAGCTCCAATATTTTCCAGGAACAAGGTCATCAGGATTGTGAGATGGTTGTTAAATTTTTTCATGAGCATTTATACCTTGGAATTTGGCAAACAGGCAAATGAGGATTTGATTTGTTGTTTTGCTAATCATCTAGATTTAAAATAATGATGGAGAAAATGTTAATGATGTAGGTTAAACTTAAAAGTATATCCTTCTGACATTTTCCCCCAGAGAGCTGGTTGTTAAATATATGCCAACACATCCCTATTCCAAAGTCACTCTAAAGAGAGGAAAAAGATGTAGGAGACAACCGGCAAGGAAAAAACTGGTTGGATGTTTGACCAGTTAACCCCAGGTTATACTTGGAACAGGAAATGCTTTCATGGAGCATCCTAGAAATGTTGTTTCTTTAGTGTAGAGGAAGAAATTGAAGGAAAAAATGTTATCTCTCCAGTTCTACTCTTCCTATAAATTCATGGAAGGTGTTTTCTGTCAGTTCAGGCTTAAAGATGCTTTGGTTAATAAAATTTTACCTTTGTAATGGTTCTATATCTATACCCTTTGGTTTTATTATTGCTTATTCAACACAGATCTCCAAGCACAGGACAGGATGAAAAACACTGGCTCTGAGTCAGAGGACCTGAGTTTCTCTGCCTCAGTTTCCTCATCTGTAAAATAAGGGGGATTGGAGTATATGGCCTCAGAGGTCTCTTTCACCTTGAGACTTCTGATCCTGTGGTCTGTGGTCAGAGAGTAGACTTGTCTCACTGGGGAGAAAAGCTCTCCTTAATCTTACTGTAGATGGAGGGAGGAAATTGCCAAACTGGACCACACCTCACTAGTGTCTTTGCTCCTGCTTCTGAGGGAGGTCCACTAAGGGCTAAACTGTGATAGGCCAGAAATTCTCCCTGATTTAAGATTGGTTTTTGGAAAGTGATTGATGTGGATCTGTTGATCTCAAAGGTCCTTTCAACTCTAACATTCTATGAATCTGTGCAATTCTCAGAAAGTGGAGATTTGCAGAAAAGCTTGGCCTTAGCTATGCCTTTGGCTTGAGTTCATAAGCAGTCGAAGAAATTTTGCTTGCTTCAGAGAACGAAGCAAACTATCACATGTGATATTTCAGTGGCACCTAGTACAATACCCAGGCACACTCCATAAAAGTTAATAGTTTGCTAAAATTAGATTAACTCCTAAATGCAGTTAACATTTGATCTTACATGTTGAAAATAATGGAAATCTAGACTTCACAGCATACATTTTTTCTCACTGAGAAACTTCCATTTTTCTGCTTAGAGACAAAACATATATTTTATGGACTCTGTTATTATGGGTGGATAGCTAGCTGGCACAGTGATAGAGTGCCAGCTCTGGAGTTAGGAAAAACAAGTTCAAATTCAACCTCAGACACTTCCAAACTGCATGACCCTGGACAACTCACTTAACCCTGTTTGCCTCAATTTCCTCTTCTGTAAAAAGAGCTAGAGAAGGAAATGGCAAACCACTTCAGTATCTTTGCCAAGAAAACCTCAAATGAGGTCACAAAGAGTGAGTCATGATTGAAAAATTATTATATAGGAGCTCAAGAGATCTCCTACTCCATACTTGGGGAAAGAGATACATGGATTCTTTCAAGCTACTAATATTCTGTCCAACTGAACAGAAGAGGAAGGATTTTTAAAAAGTATTTCAATAACCAAAAGACATAGTGGGTTTGGGAGAATGGGGAATACACACCCCAAATCCTAGCTTCAAGATTCATCTGAATCAAGTTACATGAATAGGTTTCTAATCATAAACTTGGAAACTATAAAAATTTAAGTTAGCAATTCACCAACCATTTATGAAGTTCAAGCCTATTATGTAGAAGGTCCAGTGCCAGGACTGACAAATACAAAAATAAAATATTACATTCTACTGAGTAGGTGGTAGAGGAATCAAATGCAAAATAAATATATTGTACTGTAAATGTAAATTGTGGGAGTAACACTTGCACTGGGGGAAGGAGGGGAGTTCAAGACAGTCTTTTTATAAGGACCCTGTGCTGAGCCTTGAAGCCAGCAAGGGAATGAAAGCGGAGAAGGAGGTTAGGAAGGATACTAATAGAGGAATAGTTTGTACAAAAGCACACAGAGACAGAAGGTTAGGATGATTTCCCCTCCTTCCCCCCCCCCCTCCCCCGCACTCTAATCACCAAGAAAGGCAGTGTGGCTGCAACCCAGGTCTTTAAATCAGTGTAATGTGATCTTAGCTGTGTGATCCTAGGCAAGTCTCTTAACTTCCGCTTGACTGTTAGCATTTGTGAAATGGGTATAAAAAAGGCACTTATCTCACAAGATTGCTTAAGGATAAAATTAAACAGCATTTGTGTAGCACTTTGCAAACTTTAACGTTCTGTAAAAATTTCAGCTCTTTGATGATGATGAGAAGATAATGATGAAATTTTGGGGAAATGAACAATTTCCCCAGATTATTACGTCTATAGACTAAGTTTACTGAGTGCCTATTAAGTGCAGGGCACTTACAAAGAAAGACAGAGGACAATTCCTGTCCTCAAGGAACTCCCAGTCTAAGAGAAGATTTAAATGACAAACAGTGGAATTCATATTTTATCCTCCAGTACATAGGCAGCCCCAAAAGCTTCTTGAACAAGAGACGGCTAGACGTGTATTTTAGGAATGACAGTTTGTCCTTGTGTTTGTCCCTCCTTCTGGAAGAGGTCTGTGACATCAGGATAATGACATGACTTGCAATTGACGTAGTTTTGAGTGAGTGAGGCTGTGCAAGGGCACCAGCCTGGCTTTCTCCTCCTGAACCATCTGGGTCCAGGGGCCAGATATTCATCAGGATGACTGGAGATGGCCCAGGATGCAAGGGAGGCTCTATGTTAGGTGCTTTGCAAATATGACTTCATCGAATCCTCACCAGAACCCTGGGAGGTGCGTGCCATTATTAGGAGCATCTGCATGCACAGGGAAATTAGAAAGAAAAGAAGTTTAGGGAGAAAATAATGACTACAGAGAGCAAAGTAGAACTAGACACAATGTAACCAAGGTGCTGAGTACTGGAGAGCAGGCGCTCCATGAAATCCCCCTCCTGTGGGGTGGAGCTTCCTGGAGCTCCACCCCAATGGGAGGAGCATCCCAGACTTCTTCTTATCCTGTGGGAGGAGCTTCTTAGAGGGAGGAGCTTTCTGGAGCTCTTATGGGAGGAGCTACTTGGACTCTCCTTTCTGTGGGAGGAGCTTCATGGAGGAGGAGCTTCTTAAAACTGTAGGGAGAGTTTCTTGGAGGCTTTTTCTTGTGGGAGGAGCTTCCTGTGGAGAAGCTTTCTATAAGAGTTTCCTGGGGATGGGGATTCCTGGAGCCCTTAGCTTGTGGAAAAACCTTCTTAAGGGGAGGAGCTTCCCGGGGGAAGAGCCTCATGGAGGAGGAGCTTCTCGAAACTCTATCCTATAGGGAGAGTTTCTTGGAGACCTTTTTTTGTGGGAGGAGCTTCTTGTGGAGAAGCTTTCTATAGGAGGAGCTTCTTGGGGGTGGAGCTTCTTGCAGCCCTTATCTTGTGGTGGGGGTAGCTTCATATGGGGTGGCCTTGGGTCCAGGTCCAGATCTCTACATCGACCCTTGAGAGAACTGAGACCTGGCAGTGGTCAAGGACAAGACGTGGTCTTGGTGGATTTCAAGACCAACGTGGACCAGGCCCTCTGCCCCCAGGGGCCCAAGAGGCGCTGCCATCCAGGGAGTCCTAGACCCACGTGCTGGGTTGCCAGCTGGGGGCACGAAGATCGCCAGCCCCTACCACCATTTAGGGGTGGTCCAGGCTCGAGCATGCCACCTTCCTCCTGCAGAAGGGTGACCTCCTTCCTTCCTTCCAGGGAATGACGCTCAAAGCTCAGGACGACTGATCGTCGAGGAGTCGGGGTTCGAACCTCAGCAGCCGCTCTTCCCGGGCTTCGCTCAGGAACAGCAGGATCCCTGCCACCCAAGTTGGGAGCTCTCAGACCTGCTGCAAGAATGGCACCCTTTGTCTGCCCCTGTTCCTCGTGGGCAGCCTCGTTGACTGCATGGCCCTTCCCAGGGAGAAGCTCTCTGTAGCACATCGTTAATAATACAAAAACATTTACATGAGCGTCAAATGCAGTATTAGCATGTGGGCTGTGGATTTCATTATAACAAAAATGCTGCTTAGTTTAACTAGTTAGATTTGCCTAAGGATTTTTGTGCCAGATGTGTGTGGGTGTGAAGACATGCCCCCCCCCCATTTTTTTTGAATGATTTAAAAAGTTAATGTTATGACTAAGGTGAAAACGTACTTAATAGGAATGTGTGTGTAGAACCTATATAAGATTGTATGCCATCTCAGGGAGGGAGGGGAAAAAAATCTAGGATATATGGAAGTGATTGTAGAACAATGAAAACAAATAAAATTAATTTTTAAAAAGTTTATGTTAAATACCAGTTCAAAGTTTGTTTTGCAACTATAAACATTTAAACGGATTAATTCAAATGCCAAAAAAAGATCACCTGTATTTTGGACCTGCTGAGTTGGAGATGCCTAAGGGACATTTCGAAGTGATGTCCAGCAGGCAAATTGACTCTAGGGCTGGGGTTTAGAAGAGAAATGTAGTGTTTGTATATTTGAGAGTTATTTGAATATGGGTGCTAATTGAATTTGCTGTAGCTGATGAGATTACCATGGGTTGTGGGGAGAAGAGAAGACTCTGACTAGACACTGGAGGATACCCCTGCTCAGAGAGGAGCCATGATGATGAGATGGTACAGGAGACTTGAGTCCTCAGAAAGGTAGGAGGGGAATCAAGAGAGAATGGTATCACAGAAACCCAGAGAGGAGATATATTCTGGAAGAAGGGCTTTCAGTAGTGTCTGAAGTTGCATCAAGGTGAAAAAGGATGAATCCTAAAATTTTTTAAAAATATGTAAACCATCTCTATTTTTGTCATATTTTGTCTCTATTTTCTTTATCTCAACCTCTAAAGTAAGGTTGGCAGGTATTACACCTCTCACGTGCTGAGAAATTGAGACGTTCGTGAGGTCAAGCGATTCGCTCAATGGCACACATTAGTTATTAGCAAAGAAAGACTTGGACAGGGGCCATCTCACTCCCAGCCAAGGGTTTGTTGTTGTTTTTTTAAACAACCAATTGTACTACCATATAGGTTTGGTCATCAGCATTATCTTAGCATCCTAAAAATAGAATCCCAGTTGGACACTCCAGAAGTCATCTAATCTAACCATCTCATATTAATCCACCATGTACTTTTTTACTTTCTGGTACAGACTGGAAAGACAAACTGGTCTATCTCTGACTCACTGTGTCATTCTGTCTCCATGCCTTTGTTCATCCTGTTCTCCATCTCTAGGATGTTATCCTTGGTTCTTTTAACCTGTTTGATTTTTCACCCATCCTAAAAGCCCAACTAAAGTACCATCTTGTCCACGAAGGCTTCCCTAACCTTATCTGTTTCTCATTCTTAACGTCCTTATTCTTTAGAACTCACATAGCACTTTGTTTGGCAACATTCCAAGGCATTTATTATATATTATAGTTATATGTATGCCTTATCCTTCAACTAGACTATAGGCTACAAAGGCTAAAGGATGATCTATCTAAACTTTGATATCTACCTGAAGGTTCTGTATACAGTAGTCATTTAATAAATGTGTCTTGAACAAATAAACTTATATGTGAGCAGGATTGAATTATTTAATATGAGTGAATGAATAAACCATTTATTAAGTGCTTATAAACACAGAAGGGAAGTTAAGCGCTAAAGATGCAAATAGAAAAGTGAGAGTCTGTGCCCTGGTGGAGGCTACATATGTGTTTCAGCTACAAGTCAGGTGGAGAAGAGACATGGTGCTTAGGATACAGTAGCAAAGCAGGTGGTCATGCTTCTTCATTAATTCTGTTTCTACTGATAAATTCTTAATGATTTCTGATGTTGAATCATTTAACAGTGCCAAGGACTTTGGAACTAGTATTCTTGGTAACTGGTCATCCAGACTCTGTTTAACCTCTAGTGATGGGATTGGAATTACCTTCTGAGACAGTATATTTCACTTTCGGGTAACTGATTTTTAGGAAGTTTTTCCTTAAATCAAGCTGAAATCAACCTTCCCCTCTTCTTCCAGTTGCTCCTTGTTCGTTCCTTCTGGGATGAGGCAGAATAAGTCTAAGTCTTCTTACATGACAACCTTGGAGGTGTCTGTTTTATCATCAATCACAGCAATAATAAAAGCTTTCTGTTAAGTCTGAACATTTGCAATTAGATCTAAACCATGCTCCTTTAAGGCAACTAGATGCCATATGGGATAGAGCGCTGGAGTTGCGGTTAGGAAGACTGGAGTTCAAAATCCTCCTAGGAAACTTATTCTCTGTGTAACCTGGGGCAAGCCACTTAACCTTGCAGCCTCAGTTACCTACCTCATGGATTTGTACCGAAGATCCACTGAGGTAGTATATGCGAAGCCCTTTGCAAATCTTAATTGTTAGTATAATAATAAAATATTAACAAAAATTATTAATAATAAAAAAATGTTAATATACATGTCAAGTGTTATTACTAAAACCTAGCTTATATTCCAGCTCACTCTGTGACAGCTCTTTTAATTATTCCTTTTCTTGTTGAGCTATCCATTCTCTGAACTACTGCACTGAGCATCTATATCATGCAACTTAGCACTTATCATATAACATATTGTTTACTAATTATTGCTATGCTTTCTGCATTGTAAGTTGATTGAGAGGCAAGGTCTGTGTCTTATACTACACTTTACCTCCTCTCAATGGTACATAACTGAGGAATACTTGTCCATTCGTTGCACATGACTGTTCTAAACATGGATTCAGAGACTTGTGAAATTTTGGAACTCAGGAATCTTAGAGATAACCTGGGTCAGTTCATTTTAAAGACAAGAAATCTGAGGTCTAGAGAGGCTAGGAGACTTGCCCAAAGTCACAGAGCTAGTTAATAAATCCCAAACTGGAGCTTTCCCCTGTACCATATTGTCTAATTTTATCATTTATGACAATCAATATTTGCATAACTTCACACGGTTAATGATTCAGACAATTGGAAACAGCTGAAAAAGTCCTAAGTTGAACAGTTAAGTCTAGTTCAGGTTTCACATTTTGGTAAAGTAAATGGTTAAGTTCATTTAGTGGAATAAATAGTCTTAATGGTATATAATGAAAGCTAATGAAATAAGACAAACTCTTGTGAAAGCAGAAAAGAATTCCGGTTAGGGTTCACTAAATTAGAATTCAATCATCACCCAGAATGGAAAATTATCATCTAAGATCCTCTTTAACAGTTGTTAGAAGATATTAGTAGGAGCTCCTTCCATTTGGGCTAGAGGAGTCAGGCCTATCAATAAGATGCAGCAACAAACAAATGAAAGCAAGTTACAAAAATTTGGGGTCCATTTTGTCACCAGGATTGTATGTCCTTCATGAAGAAAAGGGAGAACTTTCTGAATTGATTCTTTATAGCACGACGACAGGGAAGATTGGTTAGCTGACCTGGGAGCTGTTTCTGGTCATGTTGAGTAGACAACGTAAGAACAGCGTGCTCATATTTTATCATACCGTGCCTTGGTATGATTATTGGAGACCTTTTACATTAGCATAGGAAACCAAAGAGAATGTTCTCTTGACTACATGGAATCAGACTCAGCTGAGAGAGCTAGTCTTTCTGACTTTTACTTCAGCAGCAGTTTTCACAACAAAATTCTTAAAAGTCATCACCTGCTCATTGTTTGAAAACCTCTAGAAATGAGAAACCTTCCACCTCCTGAGGTAGTTGATTCTCTTTTTAAAACTTGCAAAATTTGATGTTATTAAAATTATTCAATTTAACCATATAACTTGGAATTTGAAATGGAGAATTTTATTCTGGAAGTGAAATATGTTCTTAGTGAAATTTGGTGTTATTAAAATTATTCAATTTAACCATATAACTTGAATTTGAAATAGAGGGTTTTATTCTGGAAGTGAAGTGTGGGTTCTTAGAATTGGTGTTTTTTTTCCCTCTGTATTCAGAAGTTCTGGGCAGTATTCTTGTATTATTTCCTGCGTTATGTTGTTCAAGTTTCAGATTTGTCATATTCTTCTAGGAGCCATTCAATACTCAAGTTGTCTCTTTGAATACTGTCTTAGAGGTCAGTCACCTTGGCTTGTGGATCAGCAGTCGTGTTTTCTTTCAATAGTGTTACTTTTTGTTTTTTTCTCTTGGATTTTTATTCATTTCAGTATTTTTGTATTCCAAATATTTAAAGAAATTATCCATTGTGTTTCCCCAAATCTACTGACTTTAATTTTTTCATTGATACTTCCAAATTCTGACATTCATTTCAGTTTATTATGAATTTTATTTTGCTTTTGAATCATGGAATTTCTTGTTATTTTATGCTCTTTGAGGAAATCCACAGGAGTCTCCATTTCCTTGCTTTGTTTTGTATTACAATATTTGTTAAAAGAGCTTTATAATCTCTTAGAAGATTAGGAAAAAGGATGATTCTTTCTAATCTTTGGATCCTGACGGATGATGTATTTGTTCATGCTCTGCTTTTGTCTTCTTGAATTTTTGGTGTTTTAGCCTTTTCCCCTAACATTAATTTAAGTTATTAGTCATAATTATTAATTTATAATTAAATTATATAATTTATATGTAATAGTATAATATTATATAATATATGTTGCATATTATATATAATTATAATGTTATAATTAAAAAATTATTATCAATTTAATTAAAGTCACTTTCTAATCCTCCTCCTTTTCTGGTAGTTGTAACACCAAAGTTGCATTACAAAGCTGTCTCAATCTCCTCCCATGTTAGGGGAAGTAGGTTTCAACTGCCTACACTTAATCAGCCTACAGATGGACAGGAAACTGAGTTTGCAGGTCCAGTGTAACCATGGTGATGGACCCTTACCACGTTTTCTCCTTGGCATTCCCTTTATTTCTTAGGCTGGGCTCAGTCAGTGTCTACCACTTTTTGTGGAGAGTAGGGAGAGGAACATGTTCTAAACTTGGTCTGAACTTTATAGCCTTGGGGGTCCTTAATCTGTACCCCAGGTAGAAGTCAGCACACCTTTATCCCCACTTTCCTTCTTGTGTAGTGGGGCACAGTTTTTCTCAGGGGAGAGAGAGGGCAGATGGGGCAGTCTCTGCAGCAGGAGGCACAATCCTGATGGTCATTTTGTACATCCCAGACAGGAATATGAAGGATGAAAGAGGTGCACCAAGTGAGCATTTTAAGGATTAGCATTCTTCAAGTCAACAAGCATTTATTAAGAGTTTGCTATGTATCAGACACTCAGCTTTTAAGAAGTTCAATCTAATAGGAGAGACAACCATGCAAATATCCATACAAATAAGCTATATAGAGGATAAATTGGAGATAATTAACAGAGGGAAGACACTAGCATTAAGGGGGTTAGGAAAGACTTCTTGCAGAAGGTGGGATTTTAGCTGGTACTTGAAGGAAGTCATGAATGAGGAGATGAGGAAGGAGAGCATTGGAGGTTGAGTGTCTTGTGTGAGGACAACCAGGAGGTCAGTGTCATTCCACTGCATTGTACATGAAGGAGAATAAAGCGTTAGAAGATTGGAAAGGTCAGAGTGGGTCATGTTACAAAAGGCTTTGAAGACTGGAGTATTTTATATTTGATCCTGTAGGTAGGTGATAGAGAGCCACGGGACTTTACAGAATGGAGAGAGAGGGAGACATGGCAAGACCTGAACTTTTGGAAGATCATTTTGACAGCTGAGTGGAGTATGAATTGGAGAAGGGAGAGACTTAAGAGAAGGAAACTAAATAGAAAGCTATTGCAGTTGTCCAGGTATAGTGTGATGAAGGCCTACACCATAGTGTTGGCAGTGCCAGAGGAAAGAAAAGGGGCATGAACAAAAAATGTTGTAAAAGCATAGATGACAGGCCTTGGCAACTGATTGGAGATGGGGGGGAGGTGAGAGACAGTAAGGAGCTGGGGTAGCAAATAGGTTGTAAGCTTGGGGAACTGAGAGATTGGTGGTGTCTTCAACACTAATAGGATAGTTAAGGATTCCTGAGGAGAGGATTTGGGGGAAAAGAGAATGATGATGCAGCGGATAGCAGGTTTATTGACTACTTAATAGAAATATAGAGGGGTCAAAGGATAGGTGCATTTTAGAAACTTTTGGGGAAAATTCCAGGTAACTTTCCAGAATGTTTATACCAATTCATTTGTCTACCAACAGTGTGTTTAATTTGCCTGTTTTCCCAAAGCCTTTCCAACATTTGTCATTTTCCTTTTTTGTCAGCTTTGCCAATCTGATGAATATAAAATGGAACCTTGGAGTTTATTTAATTTTCAGTTCTCTAATTAATGATTTGTAGCATTTATTTCTTATGACTAAATATCCTTTGACAATTTATCAATTGGGGAATGGCTCTTATTCTCAAATATTTCACTAAATTCCTAACTTAGAAATGAAAATCTTTTAGAGAAATTGCTAGAATAATTTTTCCTTAGCTACCTCCGTTAGTTTTGTTTGTGCAATAACTTTTAAATTCCTTGTAATCAAAATTGCCTATTTTTTCATTCTATGATGCTCTTTGTTCCTTGTTTGGTCATGAACTGGTCTCTTGTCTGTAGATTTGAAATTCAGTTTCTTCCTTGCACCTCTAATTCATATTGCCATTTTTTTATGTCTAAGTCACAAACCCATCTGGAGTTCATCTTGGTATTGAACAGAAGTTTCAAAACTGGGGTCACTGAACAACAACGGTAACAACTGAATCAGATTAAAATATAATGGGAAATATTTAACAAAGTAAATAAAAATATAGTAGAGCACAAATAATGTTGGCATGTGGTTTTCTGAGTCAGTATGTAACCTACAGAGATCCCCATTTTATGTGAGTCCCCATTTTTATTTGAGTTTGACACCATTGGTATAGAGTATGAAATGTTGTTCTATACCTATTTTCTGGCAGACTTCTTTGCAGTCTTCCTAATACTTTTTGTCAAATAGTACGTTCTTACTCCAGTAACTTTACATTTATCAAATCCTAAACAACTATATTGATTTGCTTCTCTTTGTTGTATAATTACTCTGTTCCTTTCTATTTTTTACCCAAACCAGATTATTTTGATGATTATAGCTTTGTAGTATGGTTTAAGATCTGGTACTGCTAGATCTCTTCTTTCTCATTTTTTCCCATTATTTTCCTTGAGATTATTGACCTGTTCCTACAAGTGAGTTTTATTTTTTCTAGCTGTCTAAAGCAATCCTTTGGTAGTTTGATTGGTATCTCACTGTATAAATAAATTTAGATGGTGATGTCATTTTTATTACATTACTCAGCCTAACCACAAGCAATTACTATTTCTCCAATTCTCCAAAGGTCCATCATGATTTCCATAAAATGATTTATATGTATATTCATAGTGTTCTTCTGTGTCCCATTTAATTCAGCCCTAAGTGGGAGGAGAAAGGAGAAAAATCTTCCAAAGTCAAATCCATCAGCATTAATTAAGTGCCAGGCACTCTCTTAAGCACTGAGGATACAGAGAAAGGCAAAAAATAAATAGTCTCTACTATCAAGTAGCTCAAATTCAGCTAGCCGCTGCCCTTTCCCTTTCTTAAGTAATGAAGCACACAGTCCACAACAGTTAGCATCTGTCCAGCATCTGTCCTCATTCAAACAAGGTGCAAATATTAAAATTTTGGAATTGAAACTCATTCTCCCTAAGGAGAAGTAAGAGAAAAAAGACACAAGAACAAGGAGGGAGGAAGTCATTGTTTGTCTCAGCAGAATCAAACAGTGACCCTGTCTCTTCTATACAGGCATCCTTATTGCTTAGAATCTGATCTGTGAGAGTGAGTTCAGGGACAAGCAGTACTTCCTTCAGATGGGTGTGGGTGGGCGGGGAGAAAGACTGGAAACCACACATGTGACTACAGTGCAGCTGCTCAGTTAAAAAAAACTCCTGGTTGCTGGGACTTTGTCCAACCACCTGTGCCCATGTACTTCTCTTCTTCTCAAAAGTGCCTGGCAAGCCATAGGGTTCAGTTCCAGCCCACAGAAAGCAACTTCTAATTGTGCAGTTTCTTTGTTAGAGATATACCTGGGGTTACCTAAGGAACAGTTGACAAACCAATTTGATGAGATTAGAGAGAGGGTGCTGGAGAGTAATATGAAATAAGACGGGAAAGGTATGTGACCTCTCCATTTTGTGGAGGGCCTGACCATAAGTACCAGGCAAAAAGTTTTATATTTAAAAGCATATTACTGGCTTGCTTCTTATTTTTAAATTATTTTGCTTCTGCATTGTTAAAAGCTAGGGGGTTTGGGTAGTATTTTGCTGTTTAATTGGTTTTGTCGTTGGTTATTGTTTTCCATAACTTTAAAAAAAAGTATATGTCTTCTGCATTTGTGGTAGCTAAGTCTCCTGGAAAGCATTATGGCAGGATGTGGGCGTAACGGACAGGACACTGTATTGTGAAGCTTAGATGTGGAAATAGCTCCTTGTTTGTTAGAAGATAGATGCACAGAAAGGAACCAAACACACAAAGTGTTCTTGACTTAGCAATACCACTAAATTACCATTGAAAAGCCCTGCTGCCTGCTCTGAGGTGTCAGAACTGTTGATGAGTGGTGGATAAAATGTTCAGGACAAGGGACAGTGCAAATATCACCATGTGTGAGTTTTCTGAAGCAGCAGAGCCTTCCAATATTCTGAAAAGATTCCCAGGATGTATTTAAATACCCAGAAGCCCAGGGTGTTCTCACTCAGGTGAACTCTTACCCAGATTGACCTTTCCACCAAAAAATTAAGAGCCTTCTTACCCCTGGCCTCACAGTGTCCTCCCATGGGTCAGATTACTGTGGTGTCTTATCCCATAGGTTTTGTGTCCCATGATCTCTCTCCTCCCTGTCCTTCTGAAATACCTACCCCATGAAATAATTTTGTCCTAAAAAGTTGATTTGAGGTACATTTTCTTTTACTTACCATTGGCATGTTTTGTGAACCTTCCCCTGGGTGCCAAAGTTACCACTTATGACTGTACCATTGCCTCTGTTAGAAAAAGGGATAATTCTTCTATTATATAGTATATTATATGCATATATGTATATAATATGTAATTATATATGTATACCAATTTTTATATTGTGCTATCCGTTCTACTCTGGGATGGCTCTTATCATTAGAAAGTTTTTCCTTATATCATACCTAAATTGGCTTTTCCTGTCTTCAAAATTCTGTCCATAGATCTAGTTTTTCCCACGAGGGCCAAACAGAAAATCAAATCTTTCTTTGTCATAACAGCTTAGTCTTTTCTTTTTCAAGATATATATTTATTTATTTATTTATTTATTTATTTATAGCCTGATATCAAGGCCTTTCACCAGACTATATGCCCTTCTCTGGAAGCTCTCCAGATTACCAGTGATTCTAGTTGCTCAATTGCAACTGAACTGTTAGGATTACAACAGCTGTCTGGAAACCAGGATCAGATTCAAAGTTACTCCCAAGGGTTGAAACTGATCAAGGAAAAAGAAGGACATAGTGCTAGAGTTTTGAAAAGAGATAAAAGTTAGACACATGAGCCCCCATGTTACAAGGCTAAAGGTCGGTGACCAGTGGGAGGGAAGGTCTGATGAAACAAGCTAGGCCTTTAGACTACAGACAAGAAGTTTTCAGTTCCCCTCTTTTACTAAAATTGGGGAAGCTCAGAGGTCAATGAGCTCAGCCACTGAAATTATACCAAGGGAGGCCAACATCAAGGTTTTCTAGTTTTCTCTTAACACTATGGTCAGAATGGAGATTTGAATGTGGAGTACCTGCAAAGAAAGAACCAACTTTTGTTATGTCAAAAACTACAGCCTAAAGTGTAGATATCAGGACTTTGTTAAGAAGCTAAGGCAGAATGCTGCTTCAAGCCATTATTGTGTAAAGGACCGACTGACACAGAGTCTGCAGTTGTTTGACAGCTTGTTTCAAGTCACTTAGATTTGAGTCATTCTATAAACATATTTACTGTGAGTGTGAACTTGAGAAAGTAATTTAACTTATCTGGGACTATTTCCTCATCTGTAAAAGGATGGCATTAAACTAGATAGTCTCTCTAGTTTTCCTTCAACTTACTATTTGTAAGCCTATTAAAAAACTCATTTATAAGCTTTTACAGTCAATTAAAGAACTAGACATTTGTGATTTGGCTAAAAAAAAAAGGCTATTCATAACAGGTTAAATTATAAATTGACAAGGAAGACTTTTATTCTTTATCTCAATGTGCCCAGCTACTGTGGTATTCCTAGAATCTCTGCTTTAATTGGAACGAACTCAGGACTATCAAAGAGGTCTCTGGGTGTTGTTAGGGTAGCAAACAGAAGTGCAGTACCTGGAAACTCAGGTAGTCCAATTTTTCTATGCCAGCTTTTAGGTGAGGACAGAAGGGAGGGTTGACAAGACGCACAGAATTTCCCTGCAGCATAGAATTAGAAGGCTGTTCCCCAAGCCATATAATTACTTACTGTATACTGATGGTTTTTGTTTTCGAGACTTCCTGTTACTCAAAGAACAAAAATTAATTTTAATAGTACTCTAATTTTTCCCCAAATATATATCAAGAAAATTTTTAGCATTCATTTGAATTCCAAATTTTTCTCTCTCCCTGTCCCTCCCCTCCCCTCTTCCAAAAATGGTAGGCAATTTGCTATAGATTATACATATGCTATCATGTAAAACATATTTGCATATTAGTCGTAGTTAGGAAAGAAGAAATATTTCAAACAGAAAAAAACACAAAAAAGGACAAAGCAAGTGGAACAAAATACACTTTGATTGGCATTCAGAGTCCCTCAGTTCTTTATCAGCATTTTCCTTCGTAAGTCCTTTGTTCTTGGAGTGCATCATTGTGTTACTGATAAGAAACTGAGTCATTCATAATGGATCCTTACACAATATTACTGATATGGTGTACAACGTTTTCATCGTTCTGCTCATTTCACTTTGCAGGAGTTCAAGTCTTTTCAGGCTATTTTTGACATCTGTCTGTTCATCATTTCTTAATGCACAATAATATTCCATTATATTCATATTCTGTAATACAGTTTGAAATCTGGTATTGCTAGGACACCTTCTTTGGTGGGTTTTTTTCATTAATTCCTTTGATATTTTTGACCTTGTGTTCTTCCAGATGAATTTTGATTTTACTTTTTCTAGCTCTATCAAATAATTTTTTTTTTGCTAATTTGGCATGGTACTGAATAAGTAAATTAGTTTAGGCAGAATTGTCATTTTTATTATATTGGCTTGGCCAACCATGAACAATTGATATTTTTCCAGTTGTTTAGATATGACTTTATATATGTGAAAAGTATTTTGTAATTGTGTTCATACAGGTTGGTCGTAGCAGGTAGATTCTCAAGTATTTTACATTGTTTACGATTATTTTAAGTGGAATTTCTCTTCCTATCTTTTGCTGCTGGACTTCATTGGTCATACAAAGAAATACTGATGATTCATATGGGTTTATATTATATCCTGTAACTTTGCTAAAGTTTTTAATTATTTCAAGTAGTTTTTTAGTTGATTTTTTAGGGTTCTCTAAGTATGCCATCATATAATCTACAAAGAGTGAGAGCTTTGTTTCCTAATTGCCTGTTCTAATTCCTTCAAATTCTTTTTCCTCTCTTATAGTTATAGCTAACATTTCTAGTACTATATTGAATAATAGTGATGGTAATGGGCAAACTTACTTTGCTCCTGATGTTATTGAGAAGGCTTCTAACTGATTCCCATTACATATAATGCTTGCTAATGGTTTTAGATAGATACTGCTCATCATTTTAAGGAATGCTCCTTTTTTCCCTGTGCTCTCTAATGTTTTTAATAGGAATGGGGGCTATGTTTTGTCCAAAGCTTTTTCTCCTTTTGTTGAGGTACTTAAACTTTTTGTTGGTTTTGTTATTAATATTGTCTATTATGTTCATAGTTTTCCTAATGTTGAACCAATCCTGCATTCCTGGTATAAATCCCTCCTGGTCATAATGTATAATCCTTGTTATATAATACTGTAACCACCTTGCTAGTATTTTGTTCAAAATTTTTGCATCAATATTCATTAGGGAAATCGGTCTATACTTTTCTTTCTGTTTTAGTTCTTCCTGGTTTAGGTATCAGCACCATATTTGTATTGTAAAAGGAATTTGGTAGGACTCCACCTATTTTTACAAATAGTTTATACAATATTGGAACTAATTGTTCTTTAAATGTTTGGTTTAAATGGTTGGTGAACCCATCTGGCCCTGGGGATTTTTTCTTAGGTAATTCATTGATGGCTTTTTCAATTTCTTTTTCTAAGATGGGACTATTTAGGCATTCTATTTCCTGATCTGTTAATCTAGGTAATTGATATTTTTGTAAATATTCATCTCTTTTGCTTAGATTGTAAGATTTATTAGCATATGACTGGGTAAAATATTTCCTAATGATTAATTTCTTCTTCATTGATGGTGATTTTACCCTTTTCATTTTTGATACTAGATATTTGGTTTTCTTCTTCTTTTTAAATCAAATTAACCAATGCCTTATCTTATCAGTATTTTTATAAAACCAACCCCAAGGTTTATCTATTTATTCAATGTTTTCTTTTTTAATTTTCAATTTTACCTTTGATTTTCAGAATTTCCAATTTAGGGGCCAATTGGGGATTTTTAATTTATCTTTCCCTAGTGTCTTTAGTTACATGCCTAGTTCATTGATCTGTTCTTTTTCTATTTTGTTGACGTAATAATTTAGAGAAATAAAATTTCCCCTAAGCATTACTTTGGCTGCACCTCATAAATTTTGGTATGTTGTCTCACTGTTGTCATTCCCTTTAATGAACCTACTGATTATCTCTATGAATTTTTTTGACCCATTTATTCTTTAGGGTTAGATTATTTAGCTTCCAATTAATTTTTAATTATGTTTCCACTTCCCTTTGCTGAGTGCAATTTTTATTGCATTATGATTTGAAAAGAATACCTTTAATATTTCTGCCTTTCTACTTTTGAGTCTGAGGTTGTTTTGCCCTGACACACCTAATTTGTGTAGGTGTCATGTGCTGCTGAGAAAAAAGTATATTTCTTTCTGTTCCTCTTCAGTTTCTCCAAAAGTCTGTCATATCTAACTTTTCTAATATTCTGCTTACCTACTTAGTGCTTTTCTTGCTTATTTTTTTGGTTGGATTATCAAGTTCTGAGAGGGGACAATTGAGGTCCCTCACTAGAATAGTTTTACTGTTGATTTCTTTCTATAACTCACTTAACTTCTCCTTTAAGAATTTGGATCATATACCATTTGGTACATATATGTTTAGTGTTGTTACTTCATCATCTATGGTACCTTTTTAGCATGACTTAGTATCCGTCCTCATCTCTTTTAATTAAGTCTATTTTTGCTTGAGATCAGGATTGCTACCCCTGCTTTTTTAACTTCAGCTGAAGCATCATAATAGATTCTGTTACAGTCCCTTACCTTTACTCTCTGTGTGTCTCTTTGCTTCAGGTGTGTTTCCTGTAAACAACATATTGTAGGATTCTGGTTTTTGATCCATTCTGGTATCTGCTTTCATTTTATGGGAGAGTTCATCCTATTCACATTCTCAGTTATGATTACTAACTGCATATTTCCCTCCATCCTATTTTTTTTCCTGCTTTTCCTCTCTCATCAGTACTTTGCTTCTGTTTACCACCTCCCCCAATTTGCCCTCCTTTCTCTCAGTTCTTCTCTCCCTTCTCCCTTTTTTACTTAATCTCCTCCCCTCATACTTTCCTATACTTATCCAGACAGGTAGATTTCTACATTCAACTGATTTTACATATTATTCCCTCTTTGAACCAATACTGATGCGAGTAAGGTTCAAAAGATGCCCAATGTCCACCCTCCCATCTTCCTCTCCATTGTAGTAGGTCTTGCGCACCTCTTCATGTAAAATAGTTTACCCCATTCTCCTTCTCCCTCCTGTATCTAATGAAGTCCTCTTTCTCATCCCTTAATTATTTTTTATTTCACCCCCTCAAATTCACCTTATACTCATACCTTCTTTTTTATGTGTGTGTGTGTGTGTGTGTGTGTGTGTGTGTGTGTGTGTGTATATATATATACACATGGCTGTACTTTCTAGCTGTACTATTAGTGGTACAATTTTTAAAAATTATTAGTATCATTTTCCCATGTAGGGATATAAACAATTAGCTCTATCAAACCTCTTACAAAACTTAGACTTCTTTTAGGGTCTTGATATTAGAGATCAAATTTTTTGTTCAATTCTTGTCTCCTCTCTGTGAAAGCTTGAAATTCTTTTATTTCATTGAATGACCATTTTTCTCCTTGAAGTATATGATTAATTTTATTGAGTAGGTGATTCTTGGTTATAGTCCTAGCTCCTTTGCCTTCTGAAATATCACGTTCCATGATCTCTGATCCTTTAGTGTTGCAACTGCCAAGTCCTATGTAATCCTGATTGTGGTTCCTTGATATATGAATTGTTCATTTCTAACCACTTGCAATATTTTTCCCTGATCTGATTGTTCTCAAATTTGCTTTTAATGTTCCTTGGAGTATCTATTTTGGGATCTCTTTCCTGAGGTGATTGGTGGATTCTTCCAACGCTCATTTTATACTCTGGGAATTGGACATCAGGGCAGTTTTCTTTGATAATTTCTTGAAAGATAGTGTCCAAGGTTTTGTTTTGATTTTGGCTTTAAGGTAATCCAATGACTCTGACATTATCTCTCCTTCACCTATTTTTCATGTCATTTGTTTTTCCCATGAGGTATTTTACATTTTCTTCTATTTTTGATTCTTTTGAATTTTTTAAATTGATTTTTGAAGTCTCATAAAGTCTTTGGCTTCCACTTGCTCAGTTCTGACTTTTAGAACTAACTTTTATACCTGCTTTCTTCACTTAGCTTTCGTATTTCCTTTTCCATTTGACGAATTATACTTTTTTAAGGAACTGTTTTCTTCAGTGGATTTTTTTTATCTCCTTTTCTATTTGACCAGCTCTATTTTTTAAGTAGTTGTTTTCTTTTTTGAAGCTGTTGACTCTTTTTCATGGTTTTCTTACATGACACTCATTTCTTTTTCCAATTTTTCTGCTATCTCTCTTATATGATTTTTGAAGTTTCTTTCTGAGCTCTTCCATGAGTTCTTTCTGGGCTTGAGACCACTTCCTATTTTTTGGGGGGTGTTTTGATATCGAAGTCCTCTTTTGAGTTTGTTTCTTGATCTTCTCTATCACTATAATAATTTTCTATGGTCAGATTTTTATTGTTGCTGTTGTTTTACTCATCTTTTTTTTAGCCTTTTTCCCTTCTTTTAAATTTGATCTCTGCTCCTGGGGTGGAAGGAACACTGTCTCAGGCTTCTTGTGCCCAGACTACAGTCCTTCGCTGTTTACCTGGTGCTACCTTGCTATCACTCTGGGGTCCATGGGGGACTTTTGTGTCTGGAGCAGGTCCTCCTCCTTCTTTTTTAATCTCCTTGGAATATAGACCTAGAAGTGGTATTGCTGGATCAAAGGGTATGCACAATTTGACAGTTCTTTGAGCATAGTTCCAAAATATTCTACATAATGGTTGAATCAGTTCATAACTCTACTACTCTAAGAACAGTGTGGAAGAAATTGTTTGAGATTGGACTGCCCCTAAGGGACCACCTCAGTGAAACTTATTTCACAACCATTAGTAGCATTTTTTGGAGATAGATAACATGGTGGGCAATGAGTTGGGCCTGTAGTTAAGAAGATCTGAGTACAAATCCAACCTAAGGCACTTACTATCTGTGAGACCCTGGACAAGTCACTTAACCTCTGATTAGCTCAGTTTCCTCATCTATAAAATGAAGATAAAAAAATGAGATATTTTCAAAGTGCTCTGCAACCATTAAAACATTCCATAAATAATATTAGCTATTTTTATATATTATCAAGAACACTGGGAGAACTAGAATATTTGTGCTCTACTGAACCCTGAACAAATGAATGAACTAAGAAAGGCTCAGTATACCAGCCCTCAAATTCAAAATACCATGGATTACCAACTGGGCAGTCAGTGATTTTCAGTATTATATTTTAGCATAGCCATGTAGCAGAGACATTTAAGGAGAAAATTGTGGTCATTTGCTCAGTGAGGTTTGACAGCAATAATCACTTTTTATTAAGCACCCTCCAGTTATAAGATTCTGTGCTAAGTGCCAACAACAGAGATGAGAATGAAATGCTTCTTCTCCTTAGGGAGCTTATATTCATATAGGGACACAATACATACAAGTATTTATGCTTCATGTAAGAGGTGCTACCTGAACTATGCTTTGAAAGAAACTAGGAATTCTGCCTAGTAGAAATGGAGAACCACAGTATTCTAGTTCAGAGCTTCTTAAACTTTTTCTGCTCAGCCTGAGAAATTTTTACATTATCCTAGGTATATGAGTATATATAATAGGTGTACAAATCAAACATTTAGTAATAATAAATCATAAAGAAATTTATTTTTAAACAATTATTTGGCATATATATAATTTTACTATTTATTAAAGATAAAATACATTTGCAAACTAATGGGATGCATGTGCTTGTTTATTTTTACACAAAAAATTAAACCTTGGTGGAGTATTTGATTCTTCAGGATGTAGAGCATCTTCAGTGTTTTTCAGAATTGATCAACATTTTGATTATAATTTTCAATTCTGAGAACACTGTTTTACATAAATAGGTAGTACAAAACAGCAGAAGTATGTTTGGGAACATTTCAGAAATTTTTGGAAATTCTGTCCTAATCCCAAGCTAAAATTCATTTAATGATTTTATATGTACAGTAAACGCACTAATTCATAACATATAATAGTCTCAAATCTAGCTACATTCATTGATGTTGTGTTCATTGCATTCATTGATGATATGATAGCATGTGCAGTGCAAAGTGTGTATGTTGTGTGTTCAGAAACAAAGTTGCAGTGAAGTTACATAATGCATCATGGGCAAGTTCTGCCAGAAACAACTCAGATTCATTATGTATTTGATTTTGAATGAATTTTTGGTCATTGTGTGAAATCTTTTATTGTTGCTATATTTTTCATGACCCCTACACTCAGTCACACAACCCACAGTTTAAGAAGTACTATCCTAGACAAAGGAGACTACCTGAATGAATGGAAATAATGTTAAAATCTGAAAAATAGATGGGAGCCATACTGAGGATTTTGGTTTTTTCCCTGGAGGCAAGAGAGAGTCTCTAAAGATTTTTGAGCAGAGGTAGGATGTCAATTTGTATTTTAAGAACACCAATTTGACAGCTATAGGGAGGATGATTTGGAAAGGGGAGTAACTAAAAACAAGGAGAACTGGAGGCTTTTAAAAATCAATTTTTATTGATATTTTTCTATTTCTTGAATTCCAATAGTTATCCCAAGTATCCTCATTCCCTCTCCTAGAGAGATAATCCCATATGACAAATTGTAATTTTTTGGGGAGAAAAAAAATCACAACTGATTAATACATTGAAAAAGTCTGAAAACATGCAATGTGTAGCACCTGAGGCTCTCCCACCTCCGTCAAGGGGTAGGTAGAGGATGTCTTCTCATATCTCTTCATTTGAGTCCTGCTTGATCTTTATAATTTTGTTACAGATGCTTTTGAGTTTTTGGTGTGTAGTTCTATTTACGTTATTGTAGTTACTGTGTATATTATTCTCTTGACTCTGTTTACTTCATTCTGTATCAGTTCGTATCGATCTTTTCATGCTTTTCTATATTCATCATTATTTATTACAGCACAGCAATATTTCATTACATTCATTTATCATAATTTGTTTAGCCATTGCCCAATCGAAGGGCATCGACTTTGTTTCCACTTCTTACTGTCCCCAAAAATTGGGAGGCTTTTAGCATAGTCTAGATGAGGGATAGTAATGAGTATTGGAACTAAGGTAGAGGCTGTATTATTGCAGAGAAGGGGATGGATGTGGGAGATGTGGAAGTTCAGGTAACAAAATTTGGCAACTGATCAGAAATGGTGAATGAGGAAGATGGAAGAGTCAGGGATCACTCTAAGCCTGGAAATATGATCGACTAGAAAGCTTTTATTATTCTCAAGAAAAATAGGGAAAATTGGAGGAACAGTAAAAAATATGAAATACTTTTTCAAACTTTGTGTTTTAGAAAAAGCGACAGATGATAGAAGCTGCTTAAAGCCATCATCCTATTTATGTATTGTAGTAGGTTGAAGATGGGACTTACACAAAGAGGTTTTGAGACAATGCACATAATCTGTTATTCCTGGTGTGAACAGGCAACAGTTTATCAACATATAGTAATAATAAGTGTCATGTTAAAGCCATCAGACAGAAATGGATAGCTGTTCTGCCAGTTACAGGTTTGTAGGTCAGAAGCAACAACATGAATATGGAAGCCAACTCCCATAGGCCTCATACACACAAGCCAAGTAAATCCAATTGAGAGAGTGAAGGTAATTTTGTAATTCAAACAAAGTAGGACCTCTGACGTAGAAAATGGTGGCAGTCTGACACTTCCCTCATAAAGTATATCTAACATATGTGTAAATAAACTATAAAACTGTAAGCCAACCCTCCATACATAGGTCGAACAGAGGTGAATGACAGCAGCCTCATACAGAATATGACTTGTATTGCTGGTCACAAGGATAGGTGTGATTGCAAAAAATCAGGTCTGGCTCACCTGAAGTCAAAAAATTATCTTGAGAGTGGTAGAAAATGGAACTTACTAGTATTGAAGAGTAAGAGACCATGCAAAGAGTGAGAACTCTTAGGCTATCTACTCATCAGTTGCCAAGCCAGGAAGATCAGAAATAGACCTTGGAGAACCCTTTCTCAGAATTCCTGCTTTGGGAACATCTGTCCTAATTGGTGATTGTCTCCATTGCCCACTACATCAAGAACTGGCTGCAATCACACTTTACTCTTTACTCTTTCACACCAGCTCTTGACTCACTGCCATGCCACTTATCTCCATACCTTCTTCTCTCCTTTCCCTCAAATGTGAGATCTCTAGTATCTAGTATCTCTAGTATATATTTATAATTGTACCAAGAATAGTACAAGAGAATTTATATCCTACTTGTTAGTGTTTGAACAAAACTTTCAGCTACTCATTGGCTTAAATTGTGGCGCATAAAAGGATAGAAAATATAGAGAGACTCGTCATAAGATTGTGGTTAAAAAACTATAAGGTTTGCAGGTTTTACCATCCAGCCCGGGCTACCCATGGATGAACCCTGACAGGAACAAAGAGCATTATGTTACCCAGGACCACTCTTGAGCTCCAGTTGAGAGTTTGAGTCCTGCTATGCCATCTTGGTATCACTGATGAAAACAAGGTAGCTCATGGATTGAAACCTGTACCATATCAACTGATGTAGACAAGAAGGTTCACCAATTTGTAGAATAGTATCGGAAAGTATCAAGAACCACATTAAGAAAGTATATTGCAGTTGCTTGCTTCCTGCAGGGAAATTAGTGGGTCCGCTAGATGAAGAAAAACAGCAGAGCCAAGAAATAAGATGCATGAGAAGTCCTATCCATAGAGTGCAGCCAGATAACTGTCCCTGAAGGAGAACCTGACCTGGGCCTGGCTTCTGAAGGATAAGATGGAATAACAAGTATGGGCAAGCCACATTTCCTACAAGGGGATCAGGTTCTAAAGTCATCAAATGAAGTGTAAATCCTGTAGAGTCAAAAACTGTATGTTTAAGAGTAAGGGACCACTAGGGTCTCTTTATTTTTTTATTTTTATTTTTTTGTTTTTTTTAAATTATTATTATTTTATTTGTTTTCAGTGTTCTACAATCACTTCCATATATCTTAGATTTTTTCCCCTCCCTCCTGCCCTTCTCCTCTACCTCCCTACTCCCTCCCTGAGACAGCATACAGTTTTATATAGATTCTACACATACATTCCCTTTAAATACATTTTCACCTTAGTCATGTTGCATAGAAGAATTAAAATGAATGGGAAAAATCATAAAACAAACCAAACATAATACAAAAGAAATGATCTGCTTCATTTTGTGATCAGATTCCATAGTTCTTTCTCTGGATGTAGAAGGTATTTTGTCTTAAGAGCTCATTGGGAATTAAGTCCTTGCATTGCTGTGAAGGACTAAGTCTACCAGAAAAATCCTTGCACACTGTGGTTGTTGCTGTGTACAAAGTTCCCCTGGTTCTTCTCCTTTCACTCAGCATCAATTCATGTAAAGTCTTTCCAGGCCTCTCTGAAGTCTTCCTGTTCATCATTTCTTATAACACAATAGTATTCCATTCCATTCATATACCACAATTTATTCAGTCATTCCCCAATTGATGGGCATCCCCTTGATCAGGTTCTCTTTAAAAGAAGGCATCTGTATTAGACAGCAGGTCGATCTACAATGATAACTGAATATAATTTTCCCTGCCCCCACAACACAGAGTTGTTCATTAGGAAAAGAGAAGAACTTTTACTCAAATAGAAACCGAAAAAGAAAAACAGGTGAAGACTTAGCTGAAAGGAAAACTTATGATTAGGGGGAAAGTACTCTTAAAAGGACTTCACCCATAAATGTGATTTTATTGGAAGGTGTCATTAGCACATCTGCATTACTTTCTGGTTCCTGCTTTACCTTGAGGCAAGAGAAGACTTGAGGAACTCCAAAGAAACACAGCAGGGGCTTTCTCCCTGACCAGGAATGTGAGGAAATCCATGTAAAACTGCCCCTCTTCTTAGCTATACCAGCCTCAGAAGAATGAATAGACTGCTTTATGAGTACAACGAAGAAATTCTCTAATCACATTCTGGGGTAAAATGTTCCCTCATGAGGGGTATTGGGAATGAAGACTGAGGAATAATGGCTTAACCTCACCCATATCCCATTCCTGGACATATGATCCCAAATGATCAAGCCTTTGTAGGAGCAGGGCAGCAGCATAGCAATACAATTTTCTCTGATGGTAGAAACACTTGCCAACAATTTTTCCATTGATAATAGACAAAAGTGTCAGGAATGACAGCAAACTATGGTAGACATATCCAAGGTATTTGGCATTGGTTAATTCTTGGAAGTCCTACTATATGGCTCCTTTATGGCATGAATTTGAACCTGAATGACTTTGACCTGACCCAACTCCCTTTACTCCCCTCCTTCCTTCTGCTCCATGGCTAGGGCTCTGGAACTGATCCCTAATATAGCCTGCATCTATTTCCTGTAAAGCTCTCACTGTCTACCTCTTGTCTCATTCCTGCTGGAGCTGACTGGACCCTTGCTCCTCTGTACTCAGCCATGTGTATGTCATTGGATCTTTCCCTCTCTCTTCCCTATGGCAAAATGCAAGGTGGGCTTAACCATACTGGAAAGGCTTTTGTTATGGTCCTAGAAACAGTGTCTATTTTCTGTGGACCAGGTTAGCTTATAGGTACAGAGATTCAGCACTGATAGACTGGCTACTTGGTGATGAATCTTTTGGCCATGCCAACCTTGGAAACAGAAAAATGAAAGGTGGCCATCACTAATGTCCTCCCTCCCTCCTGCCCATCTCTACCCCTGCTCCCCTATGTGCACATGCACTGCACATAAGCACAAGCACATATACACACACGTGCACATACACACACACACACACACACACACCCACATACATGCCTACTTCTGCAGTGACCCTGGATGAGTGATGGGAAGGGAGGCAAAAAAGATTAATAATCACATAATTTTAGGCCAAATCTAACAGTTGTTGGTATTTGAAATGCGAATGTTTGTACATTGTCTTGTGGGTAAGACATCCTGCTGGAGGAGCTAAATTCTTTCAATACTGGGAATTCTTGCTACAAAGAAAGCCAGAAGAAAAAAGGAAATTGCAGCTCAATGGAAAGATGGCTCACAGGTTCTCCATGAAGAATCAAATAAAGCAGTTAGTTATCTATATTGTCATTTTACATATATATATCAATAAGAAACAACATTTCATAGGACATTTGAACGTCTTGTATTGCAGCACTTCTGTGTACGGTCCAATATATGGATGTTACAAGGGATATTTGGTGAGATGAAGAAATTCTAGGAAGAACTCTGAAAGGCTATTCAAATGACAGCCACCAAAGGTTTTGATATTTAGTTACTTCAAAGGTGGGAATAAGTTAGTATAGCAAAAAATACGTTGTAACATGGGTTCAGAAATTAAGAGTGAGAGAGAGTAAAATTTATAGGCTACCTCAAAAAAGCCTTTTTGTCCATAGTATCATGAACATTTTCTTTGAGAATTGAATTGGAAAGTATTGGATATACCAAGAACTGTATAGCACAAAAATACTGAAACATTATTTATTTATATTAATAAAATTTTTAAAATAATAATTTTATTTTTCCCAATTACATGTAAAGATAAGGTTTAGCATCCATTTTTTACAAGATTTTGAGTTACGAATTTTTCTCTCTCTCTCTCCTCTCCCTTCCCCTTTTCCTAAAATGGTAAGCAATTTGACATAGGTATATATGTACCAATTATGTAAAACTTATTTTCACATCACAGCTGTGAAAGAAGAAATAGATGAAAAGGGAAAAAAATACAAAACTAGCATATTATTGTTTGAGGTTGTAGAATGATGGAGTCTTTGCCTGTGGGCTATGTTTGATAGAGCATCTTTGGTTTTCTCTCTGAGGAATCCTGAAGATAGCTGACAGGAGCTGAGCTTTTATGGGAGCATTGCGGGATGTAATCATAGGATGCAACACTTATGGTAGCCTCAGGCATAGGGAAGGGAGGGCAATAGACCTCATGAAATACACATGCTGAGTACAGGGGAGCAGGGATTCAGTCAGCTCTAGTAGAACTGGGACATGAAATAGACAATGAGAGTTATACAAGAAGCAGATGTAGGTTATATTAGGGATATATTAGAGACCCTAGTCATGGGACAGAAGGATGCAGAAGAAGCAGAATCAGGGAAATGTCATAAGGGCTGAATACAATAGAGTCAGATAAGTTAGTACTTAGTGCACAAATGGGGAAACACTGGGTGGCCAGAGGACCAGAGATGCTGGTGCAAAATTGGTCAGCTGGGATGTTCCTAGATGGGTAGAAGGGAAGCCTGAGGGAAGGTGGTGGTCTGAGCTGAGCTGGGGCAGGCAGCAGAGTGCCATAGCAATCCCTAGGGATGCACTGAGCTGCCAGAAATGGGACAGCATTGATGGGTGGGGTAAAGTATCAGCAGTAAGTAGAAGAGAGCAGGAAAGCATTTCATAGGCAGCTGATAAAAGGTAAGGAATATGAGAGAAAGAGATGAGGTTGGAGTGCATTCTAAAAATGAGTGATTGCCTGTGTGGGTAGAACAAAGTATATGTAGGGATGTTAATGACAAAAAGATTGGAAAGGTAAGTTGGATCAAGCTTGTAAAAGGCTTTACCTGTCAGCCAGGGTTGTATTTCATCTTAGCTGTCATAGCCAGCAATAACAAATTTTATTGTTTTTACTTGGTGTAAGGAGTACATCAGATGCTGGAAATATAAAGACAAAAACTGAAATGGTCCCTTCCCTTCAAAGTTACATTCAAAATTCACTGAAGGCTTTTGAGCAGGGGATGTGATTGGACCTGTGACTCACAGGAAAGGACACTTTGGCAGCCTTGAAGGGGATGAATTGAGGAAGAGAGGCTGGAAGCAAGGTAACCAGTTAGGAGGTTGTTATAGTTCAGGGAAGAGGTGGTGAGGGCCTGAACTAAGGTGATGGTCAAGTGGGGAGAGAGAAGGAGACATATATAAGTTGTATTCTTGATATAAAATCAACAAGACTTGGCAATTGATTGAAAAAAGAGGAGGGCATGGGTGGAAAGGTTAACAGACTCAGTGATGGGCAATATGGTGGTACTATCAACAAGAATGAGAGGAGATGGAAGAAGATAATGAGTTCTCTTTTAGGTATTTTGAATTTGGGGTGTTGATGGAACAATCATGGTATGGATAGCTAACAGTTATCATTGTGAATCAAGTTCAGGAAACGAGAACAGGGCTCTTTCCCTTACAAATGTAACTAACAGGAACTGTCCAGCAGATCTTTTAGAAGCTGAAAGGTAGGTCGGGTCTTATGTGATAGGGCATGAAAATTTTAGCACTTTTTTCCTGACTGCAAGTGGCCTTGGATTTGATTCAATTTTTACCTTCTTCGCTCCCTGTTTTCTGAAGCTTTGGATCTCTGTGCCAAATTTAGGATCTGAGGTTTTTAAAAAACAGAATTGCTGGTAGTTATCAGAGTAGTTGAATGGCAAAGCAGGGCGGAGGAGTGTGTGTGTGTGTGTGTGTGTGTGTGTGTGTGTGTGTGTGTATGAAATAATGGATGTTTTCCATGATTTGAGATTCTAATAAGCCTTTCCATAAGATGTTATAATATATAGCTATAGGTTATGATAAAATGTGGTGAATGATAGTCTCCTATTTGTTTATGTAGTACCTATAGTTAAATTTAATGCCCTTTTTTAATTCAATTCTAATCTTCCTTGATCTCTCTGTAGCTATAGTCATTGACACTAACAGTCACCTTATCCTCCTTGATTCTCTCAACTCTCTAGGTTTTAGTGACACGTCTTCATCCTACCTGTCTAATTGTTCCTTCTCAGTCTCGTTTGCTGGATCTTCATTCAAATCATATCTGCTCACCATCCCCTAAATACTCTGTCCTAGCCCTTCTTCTCTTCTTCTGTTCTAGGAATGGCAAACTCTGACCTGCAGTCCAAATCCTGCTCTGCCAATTTTTGTATTGTGAACTAAGATAGTTTTTTTTTACATTTTAAAATAAAGTTTTATTGTATATAAAATATATATATTTAAATATTTTATTTAATTTACTTCAATTTTAAACATTTATTTTTATTTTATTTAAATATTTAAAATACATACATCTTATTGTATATAAAAATATAAAAAGTTATCAACTCACTGGCTTTAGAAAAACCCAAGGAGGGCCTTAGTTTGCCAGCCCCTATTCTATATTTTTTCCATTAATGGTCTTTTCAGTTCCTGTTGATTTAATTATCTTATTTATGCTGATGATTCCCAGATCTACTTAGTGATCCTTAAACTTTCTTCTGACCTCCAGTCTTGCATCTCCAACTGCCTATTGGTCATTTTGAACTGGATGCATGGCTTCTTGATATATCATCTGAAGGTTCATATTTTTAATCATGGCTTTCAGGTTGTCCAGTGATTCTTAAATTATCTCTCCTTGATCTCTTTCCCAGGTCAATTGTGTTTTATATGACCTACCTTACATTTGTTCCTATTTTTTCAGTTTTTTGAATTTATTTTAATATTTCTGGTTACATCATAAAGGGACTCATTTCTGTTTGATCCATCCTAATTTTCAAGGTTCCTGTTTCTTGGGTAAGGTTTTATGTTTCTTGTAGTAAGCTATTAATTTTCCTTTCAAGTTTTTCCTTCAAAGTTTGTTTCTTTTCTATTTTTTTCTTTAGAAATCCCATTTAACTTATAATTTTAATCATTTTCCCCCCTTAAGCTCTTGATTCATTCTGGGGGAAATAGGTTCAGATTTGATCAAATGAAGCACAGCGCTGCCTCACTTAAATCCAATTCACTTGCAAGTTAAAACACTTCCTTGATGTCACTGGTCCTCTTCAAAAATGAAGGATAAACAACAACTCTGTACCAGGCACTGTACTAAGGAAAGGACATATGCTTTTTATGAGTTTTGCTTCTTATGTAACAGGGAAGGAAGGACATATTTCCACTAAATCTCCAGACTTCAAAGACATACTTGAAGGAAGTTTCCATGACTTTATTTCTGATGAGACAATGTGCCTGTGGGTAATCCAGGCTACTGGTTTGGATGAGCATGCATTTGGGAAAGGGAACTGCATGAAAGAGTGACTATGCTGGGTGGTGCCCTGGTGCCCAGAAACCCCCAGGACCATGGAGAGGAAGCTGCCAAGAGGAGATAGCCGTGGCAGACTAGCCTGACCCTGGCAGACAAAATCTTCAAGCAACACTACCTGTCCTAAAGATTATTTTGTTATTCATTTTGTTATAATATTTGTTATTATTTTGCTTTATTTTGTTTCCAGAAAGAGAAAGAAAGTGACTTTTCCTATTTTGGGGAGCATAACTTTGTTTTCTCAGAAATGAAAGTCTAATCTCTAGAATGTTTGTTGATGTAATACTCAATTTCTTTGTTAGCTGCTTTATTCAATAATAAATGTTTTACTTTCATTGTGCACATTCCCTGATGGTTTATTTGCTAAAATGGTATATATTACATTTAGATGATGTTAAAAGTCCAAATAGTGCTAGTAGTAGGCTTATGCCAAATAAAGACCCATTTACCCACATACCCCACCTTAAACCCACTTCTCATTAATCCAAAGTTGAATGTAACATGTATAATACATATACGTGTATAAACATATATAGCTATAACTGTATTATAACATGTTATTTTACATATTTCATATGGCATGTCACTATATACGTATATATATATGTGTGTGTGTGTGTGTGTGTGTATATGTGTGTGTGTGTATGTATGTATAATGCATATGGAATGAAAGACATTCTAGGTCTGACTCCTGAGGAGTTTATACTAAGTAAATCCCACAAAATCTGAAAAAAAACAGATTTTATACAATTGTTTAGGGAAAAATATTTGCTTTTTTGAGGTGATCATTAGTCTTAGACTGTTCACAATGGAGGAAAATCTGAGGTGCATGACAACTTAAAACTGAAGTATTAGGAGCATACTGCCTACTGACAACTGTGAAAATAAAGGGATGAGGACTTTTACTAGTATACAGGGCTCCCAGGTGAAGAGATTCCCTCCATCAAGTCTGGTCAACTCCTTCTGTGCAACTTAGTATCTTTGAGAGTTGTCTCCAGCACTAAGAGGTTAAGTGACTGGCACAGGGTCACACATCCAGCATATGTCAGAGATAGGACTTGGACCTAGGTCTTTGGATTCCAAGGCAACTATCTTCCCAAAACATTCTGCCTTTGAAGTTAAAACACTGTTGAGAATATGTACATGGAGAAAATGATTGGTTTATAAACATAGGTAATTATTTTTAAAAACACCTTTATTCCATAGAGTGAAATATATCTGTATTTTTTACTGTATAAAGACTAGCTATTCATTTCTAAGTTGTTTCTTTTCTCTTTATTAATATTTATAATTAAGGCAGTTGTCTACTGTGTAGTTTCTCCCAGTCTTAGGATTACACACTTACAAACTGGAAAGGATCTTAGCCATTATTTAGCCCAATTCCTTCATTTTATAGATGAGGTTATATAATTTGTCTAAGGTCTCAAAAGTGGAAAATAGCAGAGTCAAGATTTAAACCTGGGTCCTCTGACTCCAAATTCAGCACTGTCTCTCCTATATGGCTTTTCTTGTGGGCCTCTATCAAGTCTAACCTTTATTGTCTCGGTATTGACTAATTATGTTTTAATAGCTATGAGCTTCATGTAGCCATATTCTGAAAGAACCAAGTCCCTGGTTTTGTTAGGCCAAAGGGAATCATAAACTAAACCTTTTAGGAAGTAAACAAATAATTTTGTAGAACTGAACTTTCACCTTTCAAAGCATGAATGAGTAATGGGAGTTTAATGCATGCCTAGATCACCTAACATGGTGTCACCCACATGAAAGACTATAGGGAAACTGCTTTCAGGAGAATGGTAGCCTGGCACACTCATGAACATTTTGTGTTGGTCTACCATGTGGTTGGGAGCAGCCTTTTCATTGACTACATGACTGGAACTGTCTACATCTTGAAAACCGAATACCATCAGGGTTTTTTTTGGTGGGGGGGAGTTTGTCACATTTACATCTGAGGGTAAGAAACCTCTTCACTTCTACCCCGTGGTAAGGGAGGGGGCGGGGAAGGACCTGAGAGATGCCTCTTTCTTCTTCCCCCTAAAGACCACATAAGTCCAGAAATGGCTCTACAGTTTTGGCTTGTTTTGTTTGTTTGTGCTATTTCCATTATCAGCAGCATCTTCTTCAATCTGGCCCAGAAACTCAAGCCATGGGATCTAGGAATCTACAGATAATAACCTTGTTGCAGCCAGCTCAGCATAAAAGCCTGGAGGAGCAGGGGTGCAGGGCTGCAAGCTCAGTCAGGCTTTAGATTTGGATTTGATGGAACTAATGCTATGTGGGAAACAAACTAAACTATGAGTCTAAAGCTTCTCTTCCACCAGAGACTGAGGATTGGGGGTAGAGCAGAAATTATGCCCTGAGGTTTTAAGAGAAGTGTTTTTATACTTGTTCTTGCTATAACTTTTATGTAAAAACTCTTTTGTAAAAGCTAAACTGATATTAAGTGGTTAAGTGGTTAGAGCTAGTAAGCCCCTAAAATTGAGCCAGTGGAAGAGAAGAGAGACTCCTCAAACTCCCTCATAGTACAAGGGAACTCTTTGGGAGGAGTCTTGGCCCTCAGAAAGTAGAGCTGGAGCAACTATTTGACACTAGAATAACTGGATTGAAAAGGCACACTATCCCTTTTCGTAGACCCATTTGATCACATATAAATATTACCATTTCATCATAAATGGCTGCCATACTTACCTCTTCACTGACCATAACAACAATAAACATTATTATACACTTAGCACTGTGTTAGATATAGTCCTTGACTTCAAGGGACTTGCAAACATAACATTAAAATGAATGTACCTAGAGGAAAATGGCAATTATAAGAGTTTACAATCTCACTGATAAAAAAGTGGTGAATAAGAAATGATGTGGGTAGATGACAGAATCGGTTAAGTGTATTTAACACTACTTAAGTTGTTGGACCCAAGAATGATCATTAATGGATCAACGTCAAAGGGAAGCGTCTAGTGACATGCTCTAGGGATCTGTACTCATCCAGGTGTCATTTATTAAATCTCCTTACTAATGTTAGATAAAGACAAATTTATATAA
Organism: Potorous gilbertii; assembly: GCA_028658325.1. Classification (NCBI taxonomy): domain Eukaryota; kingdom Metazoa; phylum Chordata; class Mammalia; order Diprotodontia; family Potoroidae; genus Potorous; species Potorous gilbertii. The sequence goes on along the minus strand of CM053774.1, from coordinate 75,994,406 downwards.
ATGTAAATGATATGCCCATCAAATTTCCCAATTTGTGAAGATAGCAAAGAGAGGTAACATGTTGGATGACTGAGTTAGGATCCAAAAAGTTCTCAGTAGGCTAGAATTATGGGTTGAGTAAAATAAGGTGAAATTGTGTAAGGATATTCCAAAATGGGTTCAGCAAGTCAACTTCAAAAGTACAGGAGTAGGGAAGTATCACAGGAAAACAGTTGATGTGGAAGGAAAAAATGAGTGGGCTACTGGTTTGCAGTAGACTTCAAATGCAGCATGAGCCAACAATGTAGGACATTGTAGGTTATATTAAGAGAAGCAAAGCATCCAGACAAGGGAGGTGGTGATCACACATATGTCGTATTGGGTTCAGTTCTAGGTGCCATATTTTAGGAAGGACATTGAAAGGCTGGAGCAGGTTCAGAGGAGAGTAACCAGAATGTCAGAATGTTGAGGGCACTGAAAAACACACTATGCAAAAGTATGTTAAAGGAACAAAGGATGGTTAGGTCAGGGCACACAGGATGGCTAGTATTTGAAGGGCTATGAGCTTTGTTCCTACCCGTTCTCAAGGGCAGATCAGGACCAAGGTGCAGATAGTCTAATTTAGAGTCTAGGTAGGGGAAAGGCGCGAACTGAGGGCTTTTCAAATGTGGAATGGGCTGCCACTGGAAATAGAGGGCTTCTCATCACTAAAAGTATTCAACTGAGGTTATATGACCACTCATTGGTGTTACTATAGAGGAAATTCTTGTTGAAATAGATGGCTTCTGAGATTCCTTCCAACTGTGAGTCTATGATTTTTGTGAGTTTGACTAGTAAATTGGAGAAAAATTAATACTAATGGAAGAAAGTTTCCTAAAAGGAAATTTGAGGTTCAGTTTAAAGGAAAGAGGACTATAGTTTAGTCTGGGGAACAGGAAAGTGGTTATAACAAGCATTCGTGAACACTCTCTCAAAGGTGAAGAAGTTGAGAGAAGGTGACTAGAGGCCAGCATGAGGGCTAAGTTGTCTGTTATGGAGAATATAGTCAGAAAGGAGAAGAGCAGGTAGAGTCAAAATGGTGACCTTGGAAACAGTGGGTGGAAGAAGATGCTTGTTTTCAAGAGGAGTGGGTTATAATTTGAAAAGATTAGTTATACACTATAATGCTATCATCAGAATTGAGTAACTAGATGCCTGTGGTGATAAGATAATGAGAACTCACAAAGAGCTTCCTTCACAACTGCCCTGAAAAGTGGGTGGTGCAGATACTATTCTCATTTGACAGATACTCTTAGAGAAATGATACTTGGAAGTCCCTGTCTTGGGACATGCACTTAGTTCTCCTGACCCTCAATCCGGTGTTCTTTTGAGCATACTACAGTACTTCTATTGTGGATCAAGAAGCTTTAGAGTTACTTTCATGATGCTAACATCTATTCCCCTTGGAAGTTCAGAGAACCAGCGAAGACTTGATCCTACCACTGATCTGTATTGATCAAGGTTAATAGCAGGAGGGCAATATAATGCTCAGAGAATGAAGTCTTCACAACACTGGAGACCTGATGACTGGAAGATAAGAACAGCTGGCGTTTTTATATGGTACTTTAAAGTTTGTAAAGTGCTTTAAATTCATTATGTCATTTGGACCTCAGCACACACCTGGTGGTAGTGTCACTGGACTCTGTCTTCATTAGACCTCAAGTCTTGTGTTCAAGTCAAGTGTGGACACCACAGTTTAAGGGGACCATTGAAAAACTGAAGAACATAGAGAGGAAGGCAACAAGTATGGTGAAAGGCCTTGAGTTCATGTCACATGGGATGTAAATGAAAGTATTGAATATGTTTAGCTTGGAGAACAGAAGACTTGGTGGAGGTAGGAGAGAACTGGGAGCCATAATAATTGTTTTCAGGTACTTGAAGAGCCATCACATGGAAGAAGGAGTAGGTTACATTTATTTTCTTTGGCCCTGGAGGATAAAGCCAATAACAATGGATGGAAATTTAGGCTTGTGGATGTGGATACCAGGAAAAAGTTCCCAACAATTAGAGTCACCCAAACCTAGAATGGGCTAGAGGTGAGTTTCCTGATATTGGAGGTCTTCAAGAAAAGGCAGGACTGTTTGTCAGGTCTGTTAAAGTGGGATTCTTTTCATGTATCAGTTGAACTAGATTGGACATTGTAATGATTGAGGAGACAGACTGCTGGAGAAGAAGGGAGAGATAAAGTCAAGGGTACCATGTGGAGGGGTTCACCTCGTTTAAGAAGTGGTTCATTTCATTCTCAGAGACTAGAAGAAAGGAAATGAGATTGTGGGATGATGTCAGGGGATTTTGAGATGAAGAGAAGGGGAAAAGAAGAAACTCACAGAGAATACCCTCTATTTTCATAACAAAGTTTTAGACGAGGACTTCTGAGAGGATGGAGAGACGGAAAAACACAAGAAGTTTGAGGAGAGGAGTAGTTTGGAATAGCCCCTGGGGAGCAGGTTAGAGAGTCACTGAGGGAAAAGTAAAGGACTTCCCTGCTACCCATAAGGCCCATTTGATTAGTTTAAATTTGTGGCAGATGCAGTTTAGTTGAGAGATTGACTCTAGCATAATTTCAGTCTAGAACGGTGCCTTCAAATCCCATCATATTGCCAACACTTGTGAGAAATATTTTGCACAGGTTTGGAGAAACAGATTAATAAATTGATATATACAGACACACCCAGAAATAAAGTAAACATATCATCTTTCAACATCAGAGAGATCTGATGCTAGCAAGCAGAATTCTGCTTGAGCTTATCCCCAAGAACCTGCATAAAACTAGAAGCAGGTGACAGCATTAAACTGAATGTCATTATTTCCCTGATCCATGATTTCCCAAGAATGGGTGCTCCCTCCAAACACAGAGACCACAGTCACTGCACCTCTGTACCTTGGTGGATGGAAGCTACTATGGTTAAAAATATTGATCATGCCATGGCCAGCGTCTTGGTTGAATGCCTCAGAAATTAGGTAGGCTGGTCCTTAAACAGCAGACATACCACATCTTTCCAAACCCATACTAGAAGTCTTTCCAGTTTGGTAGGACATGCAGGAACTTGTGTTCCACTAACATAGCCTTCAGTGACTCAAGGTCAGAGCTTGTGCCTCAAGATATACCTCCCTCTGTCCTGTGGAAATGTAGGGGAATTTGAGTATTAACAGTGTATATTCTCTTAGATTTTGGCAATGTGCTCCTTAGTTTTACTGACCTGCTCTCCCCCCACCCACTTTTATACTTTGTTGCAAGGGATGACTTGTTCATAAATGAAAGTGTTGCAAAAATAGAAGATAAAAGTTTTAAATAAAAAATGAAAGGTCATCTCTAATGTCATAATATTTAAATGGATAATTTGTTTGAATACTATAACTAATTTCTAGGCTTTTTGTCTCATTCTCTTTTTGGATGAGGCTCTACTTGTAGGGGACCATGCTGATGTTGAATGGTAACACCATTTCCAAGCACAGAACCCTATGCAAGTTCCAGATCCACATAATGGATGGCCAGCTGGGGCACAAGTAAGTGTCTCAGAACCAGGCCATGCATCTGCAGCTTGGTCAAGTTTGAGGGCAATAAGGAGCAATGCTTCCCCCGGAACTTCCTGCTGAGGCCATGTTGAATGACCCAACATAGTGTGGAAGAGGGCCACTGACTGCTTCTGTTTTCAAGGGGTCGTCTAGGCCAAAACATCCTGCCTTCATTCTGCAGAGGTCCCATTCATTCAAGAAGGACTGTGAACCCAGGAGGAGCACAGGCCAACTGATCTTCATGGAGTATTTGTTAGATCCACAGTAGTCACTTTCCCTGGGCTTACCTTAGGAATGGAAGGATCTCTGCTGAGTGCCAGGAACTCAAGTTTGGAGCTCTCAGATCTTGGACCCATTGCAAGAATGGCATGCTTTGCCTGCTCTTGTTACTCTTCAGGGACAGTCTAGTTCACTCAGCATCATCACTGCCTGGGAGAAGTTCTCTGTTGCTCCTCGTTAATAATTTGTTGTTATTCAGTCATTTCTGACTCTTTGTGACCTCCTTTGCAGTTTTCTTGGCAAAGATTCTGGAGTGGTTTCCCATTTCCTTTTACCTCTCATTTTACAGATGAGGAACTGAGGCCAACAGGGTTAAGTGACTTGCCCAGAGTCACGCAGCTATTAAGTGTCTGAGGCCAGATTTGGACTCAAGAAGTTGCATTTTCCTGACATTGGAGCTGGCATTTTTTTCTACTGCACCACCTAGTTGCTGATTAATAATACCAAAATATTTAAATGAATATGAATGTAGAATGCAGTTTCAGCATGGGCTGTGGATTTCAATGTAACAAAAATGCCATTTAGTTCAACTTGTTGGATTTTCTTAAGGAATTATATGCTGAAAATATGTGTGTGAAAACATGCTACCAATTTTTTTTTGAATGATTTAAAAATTTAATGTTGAACCCAGTCCAAAGGTTTAAGTTTGTTTTACAGCTATAAATATTTTAAATAAATGAATTCAATAGCAAAAAAAAAATCTTCTCTCTTTTGGATCTGCAGAGTTGGAGATGACAAAGAGACATATCCAGTAGTCAATATAGGACTGGGCCTCCGGAGAGGAAAGCACTTTTGATCTGGGGAGATGGGAGGGGACAGGTCATCAGTGACAAGAAGATGATAAAGTACAGGAATGGCTGACTTAGTGGATATGCTGGATGGGATGTGAAACTAAGGTATGGTTTGGTGTTGAGGGCCATCCAGTAGAAGCATAAATAAGCTAAGTGGGCTAGTTTGTATGTGATCAATTTTCAGAAGACTGGATTAGGCCTTAGGGTAGAAGCTCCAAAAATGAGTAGATTAACTTCTTAGGGACTCTGGCATGGATTCTAGAAGATCTGAATGTTATGGTCCAAGGGGAAGGAACAACTTAAGCAGCATATACTAGATAGTAATAGAGCCTGGGATGGATAGATAGGAAATTATTTCTAGATTTATTCAGGGTTAAAGAATGCTTACCCTTGTAAGTGAATTTGGGCACTTGATCTAGAACAACCCTGCCTAAGTTTTCTTACTGCTCTGGGTATTCCTGCCATTATAGAGCTAGAAGAAAATTTTAAGATGCCAGTTAGTACCATTTTCTGCCATCAAGAAAAAAATAAAGCAAAACCAATAAAAATTATTTTGTATTCTTATATTTTTGACATTTTTCAGAGAAATGATTCATAACACCCTAAAAATGGAGGACTGATCCTGTGATTTTTAAACCTTTAGACATCATGCAGTTGAAGTCTGTGTTTTCTTTGAAGTTGGAGAACCAATGTTTTAATCATCATCTTTTTTTCACACACTCCAGATTAGTTAAAATTTCCTTCTCCCAATGTTGAACCACCTTCACTATCAAATAGTTCTTTCCTACAACTAAATCCTTGTTGCTAAAGTTTAAAGTGACATCTTTTTATTTGATCAGTGAGTAAAACAGGAAAATTGGACATCATCTCCCTAAGGAGTAAATCATCTCTCCAGAGTAAAAAATTCTCATTCCTTTGATCTTCCTCAAAAAGCCTTTGAGGCATGATGAAATTCCTGCTCCTTTAAAGAGATGTGACTACCCTCTGCATTCATATGAGACCGTAACTATTCCTTTAAGAATTGAGTGTAAATAGGATACAAGCTAGTAGTGGAAAAGGGACAAGATGAAGGAGAATTATAATTCTAGTTTTCCTTATGAGTTCTGAAATTGTCTCATTTTTTGGCTTTCTACATGAGGTCTTAATTCAATAAATTAAGTAAATGTTTATGAAATGCAAGCTATGTGCCAAACACTGTACTAAGCACTGGGGATGCAAAAAGAGGTGAAAACCAGCCCCTACTTTCAAGGGACATCTAAAGGCTAGTGTGTGTTTGTCCTTTGTTGCCAAAGAAGACCATGCCATCAGAGAAATAATGACATGACTTTGCACTTGGCATTTTTGTTACATTGAATGTTATATGTTGAATTTTCACAAATACCTGAAAGTCTTTCAGTTTGTTACGTCCATTTTTTTTTCTTTCAGGATTATACTTAATTTTGCTGACTATGTTATTCTTGGTTGCAACCTCAGTTCTTTTGCCCTATGAAAAAATAGTATTCCAAGTTGTATGGTCCTTAAATGTCCCAGCTAACATTTGCTTTTTAAATTTTGAATACTAGATTCTCTACCTCCCTCCCCTCTTCCTTCTCAAGACAGTAAACAATCTAATAAATTATGTGTAGTTATAAAAAAACATTCCTGGCGGAGCCGAGATGGCGGACTAAAATAGAGACCTGCTTGAGCTCCTCCCCCAAACCCATGCAAATACCTGTAAAAAATAACTCTAAACAAACCCATAAAGAGCTGCAGAACCTGTAAAGAGCTGTAGAACCCATAAAGTGATGGAGTGAGGCAAATCTCTAGCCCAGGATAGCCTGGAAGGTTGACAGGAAGCATCTATCACACTGGACTGGGAATGGACTGCAGTAAGGCAGCGATTATGCCAGCATAGACAGAACCAGAATAAACTTCAGGGGACTGAACTGCTGGCAGCTGTGGCAGTTTCCAGAGTTCCCAACCCACAAATGCCAAAGACAGGTCAGTGGGAAAACCTCTGTGGGACTTGAGTTGGGGAGGAACATGATCCTGCTGGGGTCCAATCCCAACCCCAGGGTGGAGGAGGAGGCAGCACTGGCAGTGGCACCTTCCAGAAATCTGAACCCACAGATGGTGAGGGATTGAGCAGCTGATACAAAATACCTGAAGCCCAGGACAGTACATCCACCCCCACTGAAAGCAGAGTCCTACCTTGACAAAGAGTTAGAAAGTCAAGTATTTAGTTGGAAAGATGAGCAAACAGAGGAAAAAAAGTCAGACTATAGAATCTTACTTTGGGGCAAAAGAAGATTAAAACATAAAACCAGAAGACAACAAAGTCAAAACTCCTACATCCAAGGCCTCCAAGAAAAATATTACTTGATCTTAGGTCATAGAAGTGCTCAAAAAGGATTTTGAAAATCAAGTAAGAGAAGCAGAGGAAAAACTGGGATGAGAAATTAAAGGGACATAAGAAAATCATGAAAAACAAGTCAATAGCTTGCTAAAGCAGACTCCAAAAAATACTGAAGAAAATAACACTTTAGAAAATAGACTAACCAAAATGGCAAAAGAGATTCAAAAAGCCAATGAGGAGAAGAATGTAGGATTGGCCAAATGGAAAGGGAGGTCCAAAAGCTCATTGAAGAAAATAATTCTTTCAAAATTAGAATGGAGCAAATGGAAACCAATGACTTTATGAGAAATCAAGAAATTGTAAAGCAAAACATAAAGAATGAAAAAATAGAAGATAATGTAAAATATTTCATTGAAAAAACCACTGACCTGAAAAATAGATCCAGGAGAAAGAATTTTAAAATTATTGGACTACCCTAAAGCCATGATCAAAAAAAAAAAAGAGTCTAGATATCATCTTTCAAGAAATTATCAAGAAAAACTTCTATGATATTCTAGAACCAGAGGGTTAAAAGAGAAATTGAAAGAATCCACCAATCACCTCTGGAAAGAGATCTCAAAAGGAAAATTCCTAGGAATATTGTAGCCAAATTCCAGAGATTCCAGGTCAAGAAGAAAATATTGCAAGCAGCTATAAAAAAAAAACAATTCAAGTATTGTGGAAGTACAATCAGGATAACACAAGATCTACCAGCTTCTACATTAAGGAATCAGAGAGTTGGGATATGATATTCTAGATGTTGAAGGAGCTAAGATTAAAACCAAGAATCACCTACCCAACAAAACTAATTATCATACTCCAGGGGGAAAATGGTCATTCAATGAAATAGAGGACTTTCAAGCATTCTTGATGAAAAGACCAAAGCTGAATAGAAAATTTGACTTTCAGATACATGAATCAAGAGAAGCATGAAAAGGTAAACAAGAAAGAGAAATCATATGGGACTTACTAAAGTTGAATTGTTTACATTCCTAGAAGGAAAGGTATTTGTAACTCATGAGAACTTTCTCAATATTAGGCAAGTTGGAGGAAAGATATAGATAGATAGATAGAGAGAGAGAGAGATAGATGATAGAGGGCACAGTGTGAGCTGAATATGAAAGGATGATATCTAAAAAATAAAATTAAGGGATGAGAGATGAATATGTTGGGAGGAGAAAGAGAGAGATAAAATGAGATAAATTATCTCACATAAAAGAGGCAAGAAAAAGGTTTCACAATAGAGTTGAAGAGGGTGGAGGTGAGAGGGAATGAGTGAACCTTACCTACATTGGATTTGGCTTAAGGAAGCTTAAGGCTTAAAACATTCACACTCAGTTGGGTATCTTACTCTACAGGAAAGTAGAGGGAAACGGTATAAGGGTGGGGGAATGATAGAATGGAGGGCAGATTGGGGAAAAGGGTAGTCAGAAGCAAGCACTTTTGGAAAGGGACAAGGTCAAAGCTGAAAATAAAATTAGTGGGTAGTGGGATAGGATGGAGGGAGACATAGTTAGTCTTTCACAACATGACTATTGTGTAAGTGTTTGCATAACTACACATGTATAGACAATAATGAATTGCTTACCTTCTTAATGATGGTGAGTGGGGAGGGAAGAAGGGAAAGAATTTGGAACTCAAAAATTTTAAAAAGAAATGTTAAAAATTATTTTTACATGCAACTGGGAAATAATATATATAAGCAATGGGGTATAGAAATCTATCTTGTCCTTCCAAGAAAGTAAGAGAAAAGAGAATAATGGGGGGGGGGCAGCGAATAAAAGGGAGGACAGACTGGAAAAGGGGTAATTAGAATGCATGCCATATTGGGGTGGGGGCAGGAGAGATTTGGAGAAAACTTGGAACTCAAAATCTTGTGTAAATGAATGTTTAAAAATAAATTAATTAATTTAAGAAAAAATGACAAACAGGCAGACTTCAGAAAAACCTGGAAAGACTTATACGAACTGATGCTAAAAGAAATGAGGAGAGCCAGGAGAACATTATATGTAGTAACAACCACATTGTGTGAGGACTGTTTTTGATAGACAGACTGTTGAGGGTTGGGGTGTTCAGGACCCCAAAATGCCAATATGCTGAGCCCTGTTTGAATGAATTTGACTCAAGCCTTCTTTCAGCCAAAATAAAACAAAATTTATTAAAGATTCACCATATTAGGTTGACTCTTAGGGAGCCTAAGCATTTATAACACTTGTATTAACAAGTAGGCCAGATACAATCTGAGCTAGATCGATTCTGAGTTAGTTTGAATCTGAGCACCTTCATGGAGACAAGAAGGATCTTATATACAAAAAGACTGTGGGAGGGTTCTGGGGGTGGTCTTAGTAATCTGGGAGTTCCAGGGATGGTCTTGATGGGAGTGGTCAGTAGCCTGGGGTGTCTAGGGGTCATGAGGGGAATGAACCCTGTGGTGAACAAAGATCAAATCTAGGGAGGATTTTGATGAGAGTGGCCAGTAGCCTAGAGAATGGGATTTTGATAGGATAAAGGGTGGGAAGTATAGCAGAGATTTGGGAATACGGATAATGAAAAGCTTATGGGCCTCAAGAGAATGCCAGATCAAGTGGAAAGATTCAAGGAGAGTTCAAGGAGGTTCCCAGAGTCTGTACCCCAGCAAACCTTTCACAGCAATGCAAGGATTTAAAACATTTCCAAAGGACTCATGATGAAAATACCATTCACATCCAGAGAAAGAACTATGGAGTTAGAATGCAGAATGTAGCAGACTATTTTCTCCTTTGTTATGTTTTGTTTTTCTCTTGGTTTCTCCCATTATTTTAATTCTTCTATGCAATGTAACTAATGTGAAAATGTGTTTAATAGGAATGCTTGTATAGAACCTATATAAGATTGCATGCTATCTTAGAGACAGAGAGGTAGAAAATTCGGAAGTTGTGGAAGTGATTGTTGGAAACTGAAAACAAATAAATTAATAAATTGGAGTGGGGAGAGAAAAACATTCCCATTGAGTGGTGCTGCAAAAGAAAACAGATTTAAAAGAAAACCCCAAGAATAATAAAGTTTAAAAAATATACTTCCATCTACATTCAGACTTCACTAGCTCTTTCTTTGGAGGGAGATATAATTTTTCATCATGAATCCTTTGGAATTGTCTTGGATCGTTGTATCACTGAGAATAGCTAAATCATTCACAGTTGATCATTGCACAATATTGCTGTTACTGGGTACAGTGTTCTTCTGGATTCTGCTCACTTCATTTTGCATCAGTACATGTAAATCTTCCCAGGTTTTTCTGAAAGTATCCTGCTTATCATTTTTTTATATAGCACAATAGTATTCTATCACAATCATATACCATAACTTGTTCAGTCATTCTCCAATTCACAGATATCCCTTGAAACCATCAACATTTTCTAAGTGCCTGTCATGTGCCAGGAACTCAGCCTAAGAACTGAGAATACAATGGAAGGCAAAAGACAATTCCTGACCTCAAGGAGCTCCCAATCTAGGAGAGACAATATGCAAACAAATAGATGCAAACAAGTTATATAAATGATTAATGCTCATGAAGGTTTTGAATGCCAAACAGAAAATCTTGTATTTGATCCTGGAGGTGATAGGGAGCCCCTGGAGTTTACTGAGTGTGAGGTCACTTGGCAGTTGAATGAAGGAAGGATTGAAGTGCAAAGAGATTGGAAGCCAACAATGCCTATCCTGGGTACTGTATCAGGTGCAAGGGATTAAAAATAAAATACGCAAAAATAACGAAAACATCTTTTTTTTCTGTTAAAAATAAGAAAGCTTTAAAAGTAGAAAGTGACAATTACCATCAGTTTCAATCATTTTCAGAGAGTGGTTTTGTGTAACTGTTTTTAGAGAATGTGCTTGATAGGATCCTGAGCTGTGAATCTTTTGTGTCCAAAACAAAGATTATCAAGTGATGGCTAGATCTGGAATCTGGGGATCTAAGTTTGAATCTTTGCTTGGTCACTTCCTGTCTGTGTGACCTTGGGTAAGTTCACTTCTTTGGACCTCAGTTTCCTCCTTCCTTCCTAGTTCTTCATCTTCCTGATTCCCTCACCAGAATTTTTGAAATAATAATACTGACACAAATTAATGAATCTTTTTTAAACAAAATTACATTAATTTGAATTGCAATTGTAACTGCCATCCTAACAAAAGGTCCCAACTCAAGCCTCATTTGGTCATTGTTTGGGCACTGAAAGCTCAGAGTTCGTGTAAATAGCAATTGTTTCTTCTGTTTTTTCCAGAAACTGAGAGGATCATCCCCTCCCAGATTGATTCTTATTTTTACTATGTAAAAGAGTCCATTCTTTGCCTCATTTTTTTTTATATCTAGCATTAATCATTGAATAGTTGTTGCAGCCAGACACACTGGCACGTGGGAAAGACCTTAGCTTAGAAAGGCCAAAGTCACTCACTGCATCTGGGGTCATCTCTAACAGTTCTGATCTGTATCTTACCACTGTACCCAGATGTCTCTGGAGAAGAGAGGGAGGCTGGTGACTTTGGACAACATTGCCTCTCTTAAATCTAATTCTCTTGCAAGTTAAGACATCCTCCTCCTGATGTCATAGTCCTCTCTGAGAAAGAAGGAGAAACAACCTCAGTAGCATGTATCTACCTATTCATCATCTATTGATCACTTGGAGACCATCTTGGTGTGGTCTAAGGCAGTCTTCTATTGATTGTTTTCTCATTGTGTTATTTTCTTTCTGAAAAGGAAATTGTCCTCACGTGGCTAAACCTGAGCCTTACTTTGGATACTCATGATTGACTACATGATTGATTATCAGATATGACTCATGCCTAGAATCAAACAAAGCTTGTATATGTAAGTGAGTTATAGTACATTTATAGTATATTTCAGACCAGTCTGTGCCCTTGAGGGGACAAGTCTTGGCACTGTTATAACTATGTCCCTCCTTTTCCTTTTACAGCATATTTCTATAATCAGGGCAAGTGAGCAATAGAAGTTCTATAAGTACTGAAGCATAATACCTTCTCCTCTAGCCCCTTACCTTTACCTCACAGATTTTATAAAACATTCTTATACCAGGTACAGGGTTTAAGCATAGAAAGAAACAGCAATTGAAATTCTTTGAAGTTTTGGATTGGAGAGCCAAATTTAAGAGACTGTACTAAGTTGTATTAAGTCTTGTTACTAGCAGATTTTGTCAGAGTTATGTAGGAACCTCTAAAAGTGATTTGGAATTGGAGAAGCAGAGTGTCCCTCCATGGATGTCCTGAGAATGGAATCTATTCCAGAATGTACAAGAGAAGGTATCCAGGCACTAGACAGCTATATGAGAAATCTGAGACTCAAGATGGGATGATTAAATGGACGTTAGGAGTGGGTTACTATTATATAAGGAGACTTGATGATAGGCAATAATGATGATTATTCCTGTATTGCTTTGGTCTGTTATTTCATGGTGTATGTGTTTATGTTTATGTTTTCTTGGTTACCTTGGAGACATGTAAATCTCCCTTCTCAGAAATGGACCATTGTGAGCCTTCTAAGTAGTTTGTTCTGTTACCTGACTTATGTAAATCTGATTGTGAATCTATTTGAAAATCCTAATAGATTTGGCTTATCCATAAATGATTCATGGGTAGAGTGGATTACCCACTCCCCCACAAATCAAAAGAGAGAAAATTGAGGGAATTGAGGGGATTAGGACAGCAAGTGGTAGTGGGAATTGAGTGAACCACACTGACTTTATTTTGCTATTCAATTCTGGAGCTAGCTCAATTTCCTTTCTATTCAATTATGGATCTAGTCCAATTTTTTCCCTTTGAGAAAACTTTATTCTATTGTGGGAATTGGAGGAAAACCTTATTGCATTATTTGAATGTAGCCTTGCAAGACTGGGAAACTGAACACCTCTCCCTGCTGTTTAGACATCTTAACCAAAGACCTAAGTTATGCTGACCAGAAACTCAGTCATATTCAAAGATTGATGCAAAGAGTTTTCTCACAGTTGTACATCTCAGACAACCCATATGTCCTATCTGAAAAACAGCCCCATACTGATCAATCAGTTATTATTTCCATATTCCTTTTATTATTTACAGACACTTGAACTGAGTGGGAAACCTCTTTTTCTGAATTCAGGGAGCTTGCACTTGTTCACTCTCCCTCTTCCCACTTGGAAAGTTCCTAATCTTTCATTCAATTAGATATCAGATTATGGTATTGTTTCCTTTTAATTAATTGTCCTTATTTGATTCATTATTTTTAATGTATAAAAGTCTGTCTCCCCTGTATTTGGGGTCCAGGCCTAAGCTTAGGAAATCTGGTCCCACTTTGTTGGGCAATTGTCATGCATTGCCTAATAAATCGATATGGTCAAACGGTCAAATCTTTATTTCCTCAGTCATTTCATCTTTGACCCACCACACATATGCACATACATATAAAGTCTGGGCAAATCTTCTTGTGGAGGATTTTCAAAAAGTTAGAGACAAGAACAAAGCAGGATAAGTAGCCATGTGAGGGGTTGTGATTTGTATCCAAGCATGGATCTGCCTGCGGAGTTCCTCATCAGGAAATGGGTGGTACCTCCTGTACAACTTAGTTTTAGAGAGGTGCCTAGACCACTGAGAAGTTCAGTGCCAAGGGTCATGTGGTCTATATGTATATGTGTTAGAGACAAGACTTGAACCCATGTCTTCTGGCTTCAAGGTTAGTTTTCTGATGTATTAAATAAAAACCTTATGTAACTGGATGTAATCACACTTACAGAGAAGGAGCTGAGACACTAATGGGTTAAATGAAGTGCCTAATTAAACCCAGATCTGTTGACTCCCACCTTTGTGCCCTCTGTGTACTAAATGACTTACATCCCTAACCCCACACAAAGTACAGAGGGCTTCTCTGCCTGGGTTTTGAATGGCAGAACACAGATCTGAGGATGGGGAGAAAGATGATAATTTGTATTCATCCAGTGATTACTTCCTTTCCTCCAGCTCCCCTACATTTGACAGGGGATAATTTTAACAGTGTAAAGAGCTTTCATTTCTCAGGCTCTGCCACTGCTTATGTCCCAACTGCTGTTTACAATTTTAAAATTCTTCCTCCTCTAACAGGTATTCTGTTCTACTTGCTTGGGAAGGAATGTGGTCAAGTAATTATATAAGATGAGGCAAGAAGAGACTGGTTGTGTAGGCTGTGTCATTGCACAACTCCTCATGTAACCCAGCATAATTCTTTACCCTCTCTCTGTCTCAGCTGCTCAGTCATCCTTTGTCTGGCTCTTAACCAATCCATGAAAAAGTGCTTGAGATACATGAATGAAAGAAGTGATTATGATACCATTACCTTACATCTGAGCTTGAATTCATGAATGTGGCTGATTTCAATTTAGGTAGATCCCAGATTTCATTAATAATAGTAAAAATGACTATGTAGTTCTTTAAAGTTTGCAAAAAGATTTACATACATAATATTTAATTTGATTCTCATGGCAATCCCATGAGTTAGGTGCTATTGTTATACCTGTTTTATAAGGGTAGCTAACTGGGTCAGGAGTCAGGAATACTTGAGTTCAAATCTGGTTTCAAATATGTACTAATTGTGTGACCCTGAGCAAGTCATTTAAACCTCTGTTTGCCTTAATGCACCAGAGCAGGAAATGGAAACCTCTTCAGTATCTTTGCCAAGAAAACTCCATGGACCATATAGTCCACTGGGGTCACAAAGATTCAGACGCAACTGAACAACAACGAATTATGTCTATTTTAAAGATGAGAAAACTGAAGCTCTGACTAAATGACTTGCCCAGGGTCACACAGTCAGTATGTGTGAGGCAAGATTTTAATCCAGATCTTCTTGATCTCTTTAAGGATTAAAAGATCTCTTTAAGATGCATATCTGCTATGTGTATTGGAGTCCTCCTTGGGGTTCTCTTAATATTTTAAGGATCATAATGCAGCACCCAGGCTGTCATCCTTCACTCTCAAGTGAAGCTGACCAGCTTTCCTCCTTTTCCAGTCATGTATGTCTTTGATGAAACCTTTTATAGTAATACTTGGGTATAAATCATCAATTGTGACTCTTAACTGATTAAAAAAAAATAATCATCTTTCATTACCTCTTACTCAGATTATTGCAACTGGCCTTCCTACGGCAAGTCTTTTTGCTCTAGTCATCCTATATACTGCCCCCAAAGTCATTTTCCTTAAACACATATCTGACCATGTGACTCTAACTCTCGTTGCCTCCAGAAAAAAACACAAACTCCTCTATTCAGCTTTAACACCCTTCAAAACCTGGCTCCAAACTCTTTCCAGCCTCACTGGACAATACTTCCCCTCCCACATTCCAGGATCCAGCCAAACTGGTCTTCTCTCTGTTATTTTCACATGACACTCTATCTCCTTTTTCCATGATTTTCCATAGCCTGACATGGACTTGCTCCTTGCCTCCTCCTCATAGAGTATCTCTCTTGGAGCTTCAGTACTGTTATCTTTATCAAGTCTTTGTGATCTCCCTTTCCAAATTGCTAGTGCCCTCCCTCCCAAACCCCATTGTATTTAACTATTTTGTATTTATTTGTATTTATTCCCTTTGTATTTCTAATCTATAGCTATCTATAATGTATACATATACATATATATATATATATATATATATATATATATATATATATATATATACACACACACATGAATATACTTGTTGCCTCCCCTTTTAGAATGTAAAGTCCTTGAAGACAGGAGTATTTTGTATTCATAACCCTGGTGCCTAGCACATCCGTGAATTCATTGAAGAAAGTACTTTTTGGACAGCCCATATGTGTTATTTGTTTTTTTTGCCCCCTCAGTTTTCTTTTTTTTTTTGCGTCTTGGTCTGTGATTTCATTGTGAGTTCATTTCCCAGCAAGGAAATTCCACCCTATTAAGGCAGATCAACTTATGGTGTACAACTTTAACCTTAGGAACTTGTCTGGGCCCCTTAGAAGTGAAGTGACTCACTCAGGATCTATCTGAGTTTGATACCACCGCTGGAAAGAACCATTTCATTCTAAGATATTACAGGTGGAATGAAATAATTACTGCTCCAGTATTCACTTTGAATGGGAAGAATTTTTACTTTCAGGATAAAAATCCAAAAGTGAAACAAAGTTTGTGGCCACCATACCAAACTTGTGAAACTACATGGAGTAAAAAATGGAAGGAAAAAAATTATCTTTTTCCTTTTCCGAGGAGTTTCCCTTATCTACTGTAGATTGCATTAGAAATGGAAAAAATGCCATGTGAAATATGCCACCATAGAAATGTGTAGAGAATATAAGGTGAACCCAAAGCACCATACAGTTCATCATAATATTTCTGTCCTTCCATCCATCCTGTGTCACCTACCAAATTTCTTCTGTACCCTCATCATGTGTCCCCCTTATTCTCTGAGTTCATCTTCTCACTCTGGTTTTGTATACCTCTGTTCCTAGCTTTGATGCTTTGATTTTCCACTTTAATGAATGAAGCAAGAGGGCAGAACGAGTAGGAAAGCATGGATAGCATGTGCCAGCCAAGTTAAATCTCCATCTTCCCTCAGACTCTGATGGAGATAACCCAAGATGCAGAAAACTCAGGAGACAGGGCTAGGACTTATTCTTCTCAGTGAAGAGTGGAGGTCAACTGCTCCATGAGTGGTCAGGACAGATGTTATGGGTAGGGGGTAGGGGATGAAATAAGACTTCGAGAGTATGGTGTTTCCAAAGTCTAAGGGTTCTGGAAATAGTAGTATTCCATTCTCCCCTCCTACTCCTAACATTCTCCCTACTTCCAGTTTTGAGTTCTGCAACTATTATTGAAGAGATCAATTACTGTGGAGAAATTGTGACCAACCAACATCAACCTCTGACCCCCTATCACCGATGGGCAAGTAAACCCAAAGAATCCCAGGAATAACAGTATCTATCAGATCACTGGTCTTGCTTTTGCATGCACATTCCCCATAACCATCATCCCAGTAAATTGATCCTTGTGAAAATTCAATCTAGCAACTGTTTTTGCAGATGCTGACACCCTTGCTTCCCTCAGCAGCCAGGGTTGGTAAAGACCCAGGAAAGAAAACTATCACCACCAAATTCCTTAGTACTGTCAAATAGTTCAACATCAGAGACATGTATCATTTTAGCAGTAGAAAAGATACCGGGGGGGGGGAGCCAAGATGGCGGAGTAGAAAGACTCACCTATGCTAGCTCCGAACCCACAGCCCATGGATTTCCTCTAAAAAGAACTCCAAACAAATTCTGAAACAGTGGAAGCCGCACAGCAACACAGCGAAGGAGATTTCTGTTCCAGAGAGCCCTGAAAAACCGATCCCAAAGGTCCATCGCGCACCGGACAGGAGTGGAGCCCTTCCCTCCCCACCCTGGCCACGCGGCAATGAGAGGAGCGAGCAGATCCAAGCAGGCTTCAGGGACAAAATCTCCAGTGGCCACGAAGGTCCCTCCACCCACAGACACACAGGTCAGTGAGAGAGATGGGCTGAGAGGGGAGCGGGGTGTCTCCGGGACTTAGGCCTCTTTAGGAGGCAGCAGCAGCGGCACAGGCAGAGGCAGAGACAGCAGGCAGCCAGAGGCTCCCTGAGCAGGCAGGAGCTGGGCAGCAGCTCCATTACAAAAGGTGTCTGCATAAACCCCCTGAGGGAACTGAGCCTGGGAGGCGGCCCTGCCCCAACCTGAGAACCTCATTTAATCTTACCCTGAATAGCAGCTGACTGCCGAAAGCCCTGAGGCTAGGGAGCAGCATTTGAATCTCAGACCCCAAGCACTAGCTGGGCAGATCTAGGCAGGGGTGGACAGGAATCTCAGAAGTCAAGTAACTGGCTGGGAAAATGTCCAGAAAAGGGAAAAAAATAAGACCATAGAAGGTTACTTTCTTGGTGAATAGATGTTTCCTCCTTTCCTTTCTGATGAGGAAGAACAATG
>CM053774.1:75905538-75975985 GCA_028658325.1 Potorous gilbertii | reverse complement strand
CTGGATATCTATTTCAGATGTTTGGGATACAGAGGCCTTGACTTCTATGTCTTTACCTGATGGTAAGCATTGTTCTTCCTCATCAGAAAGGAAAGGAGGAAACATCTAATCACCAAGAAAGTAACCTTCTATGGTCTTATTTTTTTTCCCCTTTTCTGGGCATTTTCCCAGCCAGTTACTTGACTTCTGAGATTCCTCTCCACCCCCGTCTTGCCTCCAGTTCCACCCAGCTAGTGCTTGGGGGTCTGAGATTCCAATGCTGCTCCCCAGCCTCAGGGCTTTCAGTGGCAGACCTGGCTGCTATTCAGGGTAAGATTAAATTCAGGTTCTCAGGTAGGAGCAAGGCCGCCTCCCAGGCTCAGTTCCCTCAGGGGGTTTATGTGGAGACCTTCAGTAATGGTCCTGAGCTTCTACTTGCTCCGGGAGCCCCTGGCCGCCAGGGCCTCTGCCACTGCCTCCCGAGGGGGCCTGGGTTATGGAGACACCCTGCTCCCCTCTCGACCCACCAAACAGTCTCTCTCACTAACCTATGCACCTGTGGGTTGAAGGACCTTCGCGGCCGCCAGAGATTCTATCCCTGAAGCCTGCTCGGATCTGCTCCTCTCGGTGCCACATGGCCAAGGCAGGGCTGGGCTCCACTCTGGTCCCCTGTGTGATGGACCTTTAGTGAGGGTTTTTCAGGTCTTTCTGGAACAGAAATCTCCTCCACTCCGTTGTTCTGTGGCTTCTACCGCTCCAGAATTTGTTAGGAGTTCTTCTTTACAGATATTTTATAGGCTGTGGTTTCGGAGCTAGCGTATGTGTGTCTTTCTCCTCTGTCATCTTGGCTCCACCCCCCAAGGCAGTACTTTTAATTCACCTTAGTTAACTTTTATTTTATTTTAGGCTTTCTCTCTGTCTGGAAAGCCCTCTTAGCTCTTCCCAACTTGCCTCTTTTTTTTGGCCTCACCAAGTTGGCCTGGCCCAGCCTAGAGGGTCTCCTTTATCCCAAACTCTACATACTACAAGTGTAGTCACTATTTTCCCTTCTCAAAGATTTATAACACAAATGTGTAGGTTAAAGGGGAAGCAAAGCTCAGAAAGGAATAGTTTGTGTGAGACAAATTTGAAAGAGACAAAAGTAGATGCATCTATTCAAGACAAAAAAAATTGATGGATTACAATGGGTATAGAAGGGAAATAAAATATTACCATGTTTGCAAAAGGTCTGAGAATAAAAAGGAAGGGGGGACATTCCAAAAGTTAAACTACAGTTACCTGGATTAATGAAAAAGAAGGGTTATGTTTGTTTTAAAGGAAGGAAGTGAAGGAACCTAACGTGGCTTAGGCCAACAACTCAAATGAGAACCATTTGACAGAAGAAACTCTGGGTCACAGAAAACCAGAGGTGTCACTTTAACAGCTGTGAAAGGAGAATTAGACAATCAACATTTTGCAAGAAACTGGAGCATGCATTGTGAGTGTTTTAAGAGAAGTTTACAGAGTCTAATCTAGATACCTCATTTTAGCCCTTGGGATTGAGTTACAGTTGAGAGAGACCATTTTGCAATTTCATTTGTAGCAATACTTTTCCAGAGCTGCATCTTGCTTTCAGAATTAGAGGGCTGTCTCTGAGGCATAGGTTAAGTTTTTCTCTAATGCTCTTGAATCAAGCCACATTCCAGTGTTATCACAACTTTTAACTACCAGTCATTAGAACCTAAGCTTCATTTAAGTAATGAATGACAATGAGCTTTTATGGAGGGACATTCACTTGGAAAATATAACAAGAGCAGAAGTACAAACATTTCCTTCCAACAGGTGAAAGTTCATGTCAAACTCAAGGCAAGATGAAGTCATCTGCTCAAGAAGGTTTTTCTGGGCACAACATTCCAGGCCAAGCAATTAATTTACAAGTCCCTCTCCCCTACCCACTGCCTTCATGAGTTCAAAGGGCATGCCTACACACTACACAGGAAGGAAGTTACACAGTCCCAAATAAAGAGACACAAAGCCAAGAACAAAACAGTGTCTGCCCTCAAAGGACTTATTTTCTGCTGGCCAGGAGGAGGGGAGATAGAACGTATTCAGCAGATGAGAGATAGCAGAGAGTAGTGGTTAGCGAGCTCCTCTTGGTCAGGAAGACCTAGGTTCAGTTCTCATCTCTGAAACATATAAGGGTATATAGACTGTGTGACCCTGGGTAAATCACTTCATCTCTCAGTGACCCCAGGAAGCTCTCTAAGACTCTAAATTGTAGGGAAATTAGTGATTTGCATTGGTAAAGGGAGTTTCCTCATGAGGAGTTCCTTACACCAATAAAATCACAGGTCTAGGTAAAATTTTAAAAAGTGAAAAGTATAAGATAGGGACTAGATTTGCAATTTCATTGGTATTGGAAAGTCCTACTAATTCTGATCGCCATTTTCTCTTAGCCTTAGAGCTGTCCAAAGCACTGAGAGGTTAAGGAATTTGTCTAGGGTCACAGAGCTAGTACGTATTAGAAGGGGGACTGGATAAAGGGTTTTCTTGGCTCCAAGGCTGGATCTCTATCCAGTACATTAAAGTACTTTGCATACAAAGTAGAGACAATTTCAAGATGGAGAGAATGCTAATACCTGGGATATCAGGAAAGAATCCATTTAGAAGAGCCTTTGAAGGAGGTCAGGGATTTTATGAATCCATCAGCAAAGGAGGATTTTTAAAAGTACTTTCTATGAGCCAGGTACTGTGCTAGCTGCTGGAAATACAGAGATAAAAAATGAATCAAGTCTCTGCTCTCAAATATCCTGCATTCTATAGGGGAGATAACATGCCTATCCATAAATATAAGAATAAATGCAGACAATAAGTGACTGAATAAAATTTACTAAGCACTTATGGCATACAAACCACTGTGCTGAAGGCTGGAAAGGCAAAAAATGGAGATACTCCCTGCTCTCAAAGGCTCATGCTCAGAGAGTTCCAAATGCAAGTTAGATGAAAAGGAGAAGCAGATATTTCTTTAGTGTTATTTCCATAAAATCATATTTGATGTTTAACTAGCTGACAAAGCCAAGGACTTTGGTGGCAAGAAATTTATTTTCCCAAATCTCCAGTAGCTGTGGCTGCTGATGAGGTAAGGATTATTGTACCTGCAGAGACAGTGGTGTCTCTACAGGGGCCGATTCCTCTGAAGGTGACTAGTGGGGCTGGGCTGGAAGTAAGACCAGTGATCTGAGACAGAAATGCCTAATATACCCATTGTAGGAACCAGATTTAAATGTAATTGGGAAGTATTTAACAAAACAAATTAAAAACACAATAAAACACAGATAATGTTAATATGTCTAAGTCAATATGTCTAAGTCAATGTTCCACAATGAATATCCATGTAGCAAACAGCAATTAAATGAGAGACACACACAGAGACAAAGACAGAGAGACAGAGACAGAGATATAGAGAGACAGAAAGCAAGAAAGAGAGAGGGAGGGAAAGAGAGAGAGACAAAATTTATTGGGAGAGGGAAAGAATGATGACAATTCAGTAAAAAAGATGGAGAAGAAACAGTCAGACTGGAGAAGATATCAGTAAGGAGAAAAATTATGAAATTAAAGGGCAGAACAAGGGGAGGGGGGTGCTGTGGCTTTAGTAGCAGAGAGAGAAAGCAGTTTCAGTTGAGCAATGGAGTTGACTCTTGTAAGGTACAGAAGTGAGTGGGAGGTGAGGAAATGGAGCCAGTGTATATAGACCACCTTTTAAGGCAGTTGTCTATGACTGGGAGAAGAGAGATATGATGATAGCTTGAGAAAATAAGGGACATATAAAGGATTTTTAAGGATGGGGGAGATCTGGGAATGTTGGCAGGTGGCTGGTAAGGAGTCACTGGATAGAGACTGAAATGAGAGAAAGAAGGGAAGGATCAAAGGTGGAAATGTAGAGCATGCAGCAGGCAGCCAAAAACTCTCTCAAGAGCAGCTGAACTAGATTAAAATAAAATTGGGAACTATTTAACAAAATAAATAAAGCAGAGATAATATGATATTTTTAAACTGTCAATGTGCAATCCCAGGGACTTATATACAGATATGACCCTCTTTTCTATTAGTTTGACACTACTGACCTAAGGGGCTATTTTTTGGAGGATAAGAAGAGGGGGTAGCCTTGGCTAAAAGAAGGTCTGTTTCTTCATCAGAGACGGGAAGAAAGAATAGTGCAAGATAAAGATAAAGAGGGGTTTAGAGATGTAGAGAAAATAGGAGTTTATAGTGGATGGCCTCTACTTTTTCAGTCTGTGTGCTGAGGTCTGGTGCTGAGAGGGAAAGTAGAGATGGCATAGAAGGGTTTGAGGAGAAACAAACAAATTTGGAGTGATTGCTGTGTAGTGTAGATAGCCCAGGATGACTCAAAGAATTACTTTGCAGTAATGAGCATCTACTTGAAATTGAAAAACACAAATTTGTAGTGAACCAGTTAGTTCAGTAACATGACTTTATATAAGAGCACATCTACATCTTCACAGAAGCAGGGGAGCAGAGAGAGGAAGAGAATGGGTCTTCAGATCCTATATAAGCACCCAAAGTAACAGAGGATATACGACTCTCTCCACAATCTCATCAAATTGGTAAGACAGACCCGTGATCAATTCTTTGATAACAGGAATCTCAGCCTGTTCAATAGAGGTACTCAAGAGTTTTACAAAGTTATATTCTGAGAGATGAGATCTGCTGGGTTTGGGCTAGAATCTTCTTGAAATTCTCTGTAATCCTAACTTTTTCTTCTGGTTAGTAGCTCATGGAATCATAGATCTGGGCCTTTAATCCACTTCCTTACTTTTACAGGTGAAAGAAATGAGGCCCTGGCAAGTTAAGTGACTCATCCAAGGTCATACAAGATAGGGGCAGAGATAGGATTTTAACTTAAGTCTTCAATGTAACTTTCCTTGGAAACATTTTTCCCCATCCCACTGGATCTGTAAACTCCAGACTAAATCTGATGGCTTAATTTATTTTTATCAAAACAAGTTTTATGTAGTAGATAAAATAGTGGATAAAACCTAAGAGTCGGAAGACTTGGACTCCAGTCCATTTCAGATCCTTCCAAGATGTGTGAGTCTAGGAAAGTCACTTCCCTTCAGTTTCCTCATCTGTGAAAAAGGAATAATAACTGTAGCTACTATTGCACAGGATTGGTGAGAGGATCACATGAGATAACATGTAGTTAATTATTTTGCTCATGTTAAGGTGATAAGGAAATTACAGCTCTTATTGTCAAACTTATTACAGAAATGTATGCTTGAAGGAGATGGGGCGATCTCATATGAGGATGACAGACAGACATAATGCAAGGGTTGCATTGATACCCACAACATGCAAACAGACCTAGAGTATGTCTCAAATGGGTTGAATAGATTCTTCACTGAGGATTTATGATGAGAGGGTGAAAGTCAAAGGATGAGAAGGTACAGATGGGTGGTGACCCACAGGACTCCCCCACTGAAGGCAGAGCTCATATTGAGCACATCACAGAGCCATTAACGAATCAGCTGAGGTTGTCTGAAGGTCTAGTTCCTTAGTCTGACTTCTAGTCATGCTTGCCTGTGACTTCTAATTAAGATGGTACCTGAACAGACAGACTGCTCAGCTCCTACATGCCAGTTCCTTAGACTCTTGCCTGATTGCTAATCGTGTTTGCTTTTTTAACCTCTTATATCCCATAATTCTCCATTGCTGCTATGTATGTGTGAATCTTGGGACTGCTTCTTGCCTAGTTGCTCCTGGTTGAAAATTAACCCTTCTGACTTATCTCACACGAATTTGGCCATTTTCACATAGAAGCATAAGGACGGCAAGTTTTTCCTTTTTAAATTATTTTTAAAAATTAATTTCATTCATTTTTTAAATTAAAAAGCATTTCTTTCCTCTCCTTCCCACTTTCCCCTCCTCCTCATAAAAAGAAAAACAAAACTCTTATAACAAATATGTATAATTAGGGAAAACTAATTTCCATATTGGCCAAGTCCAAAATTTTGTGTTTTTTCTGAATATTTAGTTTTTTCACCT
Organism: Potorous gilbertii; assembly: GCA_028658325.1. NCBI lineage: Eukaryota > Metazoa > Chordata > Mammalia > Diprotodontia > Potoroidae > Potorous > Potorous gilbertii. The sequence goes on along the minus strand of CM053774.1, from coordinate 75,969,964 downwards.
CTCTATCAAACTGGCAGGTTATTTTGAAAAACAAAACATATACGTACACACAAACCACAGGAGAGCCAGGCATAAAAACAAGCATGTGTCCACTGACTAACTAGCAGATGGAGTTAACTCTTTGCTTAGCTTGACACCCTCTTACTTTTCTAGTATCTGCTGCTAGATGGTACAGTGGGCAGAGCTCAGGACTGAGTCAGGATTCCTACTGTGTGACCCTGTACATGTCACATACTTGCTATTAGCCCCACTTATAAAATAGGGTTAATAATAGCCCCTGTCAGGATTGGTTCAAGGACCAGATAAGTTAACATATAAAGTGCTTTGCAAACCTTAAAGCACAATATAAAAAATGTTAGTTGTAATTATTACTTATCTATTACGGACTGAACTCCTGGCCTCATCTTTCCCTAGCTCCCTTTTGGACATTGTTTTGATTCCTGACTTTTGATCACATTTCTGTTTCAAACACTCATCTATCTGGTGAAGACTCTTGGCTTGTTTCTGCTGGACTTCTAACCCCATCTTACCTATACAGGAACTTTAGTGTTGCCATGTTAGTTGCCTGTCTCCCCATTCCCTCTTCTCCAATTTTCCAAATTGGGAAAGGTACACTCAGTTCCCTGAAACCCATGTAGTCAAAACTCCCCCTGACCCTAGCCAGCAAATGAGGCAAAATCTTTGCTTACTAAACCACCAAGGTGAAAAAGATTATAAAGAGTTAAGACAAGAGGCAGAGAACAGCATGATATAAAGAAAAGAGCAGAATGTAAAAGAGAAGATGGGGGAAGATGTGAATATATGGAGAAGTTTAACACAAACTGGAAGATCTTTTCATATTACTCAAGCCAGCTTTCACCTCCCACTTGTCACATCCCACATGTTCTATCCTAACCAGTTCCTTACAATGATGCTGTTGCCTGGGAAATAGAAGAGTTTTGTTAAATGACCCATAGTAGGAAATAATTAGTGAGGAAATAAAAGAGATTTAGACAAAAGAAAGAGTTATATGTATTTCATACCATCACATGGAAAATGCCAAGGGGGTAAAATACAAAGGGAAGTTGGTTTTGTCTTTCCAGAAGAAAAGTTGGCCATGGGACACAGACGAAAAAGCCCTGGTTTTAGAGTCACAGCATGCCCTTCTTAACTTGGGGCCAATTGATTCACTTTCCTGAGGCTTAACTTCCTCATTGATAGACTGCTGATCACAATAAGCTTATAGATCTCAAGCTAGAAGTCACCTAGCCCAACCTCCTTATTTTACAAATAAAGCAACCGAGGGTCAGCTCTTGAGAAATCTGCCAAAAGTCATATAGATTTTAAATGGTAGGGCCAGAATTCTAACTCAGGTCCAGTGATTCCATGTTTAGTATTTTTTCCACTTCACATGTGCCTTTTGACAATATTCTTCTAGGTCTAAATCTTATGATTAATGGACTAAACTTCAGATTCTTAACTCTGTGTGTGTGTGTGTGTGTGTGCATGCGTGCATGCATGTATGTGTGCATGCCCCTATGCATGTGTCATGGACCCTTTTCACTGTGTGGTAAAGCCTATATAGACTCTTTTCCTAGAAAATGTTATGAAATATAGAGAATCAAATACATATGACAAATCAGTTTTGTTGAAACTTGGATATATTTTTTTCCATCCAAGTTCACAGACCTCCATGAAATCTATCTTGGATCCCAAGTTAAGAACCACTGGATGAACATGAGCTGTAAAAGAAATTCAGATTGGGGTTTTAGCATCCCATCCCTCTGCCACCATCTAATAGTGTAATCTCAGGGAAGTCACTGTACCTTTCCAAGTTCTTGCTTCCCTAAATTTAAAATGAGACTCAGACTAGAAAACCTTTAAAACCCTCTCTAGCTCTAACCAAGTAATTTTATCTGTTTATTTGATTTGTAGTCTCAGAGAATACTGATGGTCCAACCCTTACCTGAACAGGAATTTCCTTTCACAGCATCTCTGAGGTCATTCAGCCTCTATGATCATCGGACTGCTGGTGAAGGGGAAACCATGACTTCTGGAGGCAGCCCATTCCACCTCTGGAGGCTCAAATAGATTGTTAGTAAGTTTTTCCTTACAGAGAGCCTATAACCATGTTTCCATAGCTCCCACCTATTACTCTTAATTCTGCTTTCCCCGGTCAGAATTTGACCTGTTCTAAACAAGTCCTCTTCCACACAAGGGTCCTTCAGATACCTGATGACACTATCCTGTCTCCTCTAGGGCTTTTCTCCAGATTACAGCTCCTCAATTCCTTCAGTCAGTCCTTAGAGGCCATGGTCTCTGGTGTCCTCCCTGTTTGGGTCATCTTCCAGCTCTAAAGTATCCCTCTTCAAATATGGTATCCAGAGCTGAATGGGGTCTAACTAGGTCACAGTATATTGTCACCTCCCTTTTTCTAAATACCATGCCTTGAAAACTGTCTAAGTTTCTTTTGGATTTTTTTTTTTTACCTACCATATTACACTCTTATTGAGCTTTCAGCCCACCATTACCCCTAGATCTTTTCATATGAACTTTGTCTAGCCATGTCCTTCATCTTGCTCTTCTAAAGTTGATTTTTAAAATTGAGAATAAGCATATGACTTTATCCAACTTAAATTTTACCTTTTTAAAAATGAATATAAGCTTATTCCTATAAGAAAGGTCAAGTTTGTGAGGTTTTTTTTTTAAATAAGAATATTCTTTTGGTGATACTGTATGGCTAAATTATGGAATACCAGAGTGTCTGAAGAAATAAAGTTGAATGCCTCCCAAAGGACAATGGAGATATGTATGGGGGATGTGAGTAGGCTTCAACCTATTACTCATGAGACCTTGCACCAATCATTCAAGGGCTGTGGTGTAAGAGCCCATCAGAGTGATGTACGACCATAAAAAAAAGGTGGCCCATCAGTCAGTCAATCAGGATTGATCAAGCACCTACTACGTGCCAGGCACTCTGCAAACACTAGTCATACAAAGAAAGGCAAAGGATAATACTTGCCCTCAAGAAGTTCATGATGTGACAGAAAAAGACTCAAACAAAAAGAAGAGGCTGAAAAGTGGGGAGAGATGAGGAAATCCAGAGAAAAGCAAGCAGGTTGGAAACAAGAGGATGGCTCTCTTGGTCACTCTCCTCAAATGAAGACTCTAGGAGATGATCTCTAATGTCTACCCTCTACCCTCTCTAATCAGAAGGAGGGGAAGATCCTTTGGGAGAGGGAGTGGGATGGGGAAGGGGGTGATGATAATGAGATGGTGTGATTTTCAGAGTTGATGTAATCTTGCAAGAAAAGGAGTTTCTGGAGAGAATGGTGAAGTACAGGAGAGCAGTCGGGTGGGATAGCCATCTACTGAGAAGGAGGGATAGAGATGGACAGCTCAGATGTTCCATTAGTATCTCCAAATATCAACAGACCTAGAGAAAGACCCCCAGCATAGTGGGTGGAATCTGTATGGACATGGACAAGAGCCACCCGGAAGATGGAGCATGATCATGCGTAGCAATATGCATTGTCAGGAGTGCCCACATCAGTGAGATCAAAGACCCATCCGTGACAAAATACATTTCATCTCAACAAATTTGCCCCCTAGGAAGTTAAGTAGTGCAGTGGATAGAATGCTAGGCCTGGAGTCAGGAAAATCTGAGTTCAAATATGACCCTGGACAAATCACTTAATCCTGTTTGCCTCAGTTCCTCATGAGCTAGAGAAGGAAATGGCAACCCATTCCAGTGCCTTTGCCACAAAAACCCCAAAGAGGGTCATGATGAATCAGACACAACTGAAATGATTCAACAATTGTTGGGAACCCATCTTAGTTTTTGGTTCTTTGCCACAAGAAAGTGCTGCTATAAATAGTTTTTTCCCTCTTTTCCCTTTCTTTCATCTCTTTGATAAATAGACATAGCAGCCAACCCCCTCTTTTTATAGAAGAGGAGACTGAGATCCCCAAATTAGGGAAATGACCTGCCCAAGTTCACGTGGGTAATAAGGGTTGGGGCTAGCATTTGAATCCAAAGGCTTTCTGCTTCCAAGTCCAATGCTCCCTCCTCTATATTACACTTTTCTCATGTTGTCTTACTACATGGTGGTGTTCTCTGTACTATCACACACAACACCTTCACAGTGGTGATGCCAGGACAGAGAATTCTCACTGTACATTTTGAATGAAGCTAAGGTTTGGAGCAAAGAAAAAAGGAATGTGAAAAATTCTGGGGAATCAAGCCAATGTAGGACAGTATTCCCAAATCTCTTTCCCTAGTTCTCTAACAATATTACTAATTCCTACTATTCATAATAAATTACATTAATGCAAGATGTTCCACAAGTCTTAGTGCAGAACACTATTCCAAAAACATCCTGTCTAGTTCTCTAAGGTTATGGAATGCTTTTTTTTTACAGATTATATCACTTGAAATTGACCTCTGTCCTATCTCCTAGAGGACACAGTATTTATAAGAAATCACCTCCAGCTTGTTCCTCTTGGTTTCCACAATATTCAGAGAAAAAGGTGCTCCTAGACCAGACATTACTGTGAGCCCCAAGGGCTAAGGGAGGTGCAATTTTAGACTGGAGTGGAAAAACCCAGCTACATACACAGGTCAAAGATCATGGACTGCATCCCAGGATCTAACACAGTGCCCTGTTCATAATAGACACTTAAACTTATCAAACTGAATTGGATCCACACAACACTGATGTGACCCAGGAACCTCATCTGAGTCTTTCTAGATACTATTCAAGAGACTCTTTATCTTGGTGGAGTCCAGCCAAGGGGGCTGGAGCTGTAGGAAGATGATTAAGGTCACACTGTGTGTGGAAGAGAGATTCAGCGTTAAGCAAATGGAATGTTTTATCATTAATAGATCATGTCTCTGTGCCAGATATATCTTTTAATCTTATTTCTTCCTTCTGTCCAGCTGGCCTATACATTAGCAATTCTCAAACTTTTTGGTCTTAGGACCCCTTTATATTCTTAAAGATTACTAAACACCCCTCTCAGTTTTTATGTGGATTATATTTATCAATATTTACCATATTAGAAATGAAAATACTATAATATTATTTAAATAGTCTTTACCTCAAAGGCCTCCTAAAAAGGAATCATACTTAAGAACCACTGTCAGTCAGAATATATTTATTAAGCACTTACTCTCCTCCAGTCATTGTGCCAAGCTCTGGGGATACAAATAAACAGAGGCAAAGGTCTGAACTCCAGTTTTGGATGGGAAGACACAGTCTCAACAAGGACAAAGTCACAAGACCTCTCCTCTTACAACATGTTCTCTTCCCAGATGCTGTGAAGAGTCACCATGACACCCTACACATGCATGAGGTGAAGAGGAAGAGGCTGAACCAACAAGCCTTTTTGAAAGTCCCTGAGGCAACTGTGCATACCCTTTGATCCAGTAATACCACTACTACATCTGTATCCTAAAGAGATCAAAAAAGGGAAAAGCACCTATTTCTATAAAAATATTTCAAGCAAATTTCTTTGTGATGACTAAGAATTGGAAATTGAAGGGATGCCCATCTACTGGGGAATGGCTGAACAAGTTGTGTTATATGATTATAACGGAACATTATTATGCTATAAGAAATGATGAGCAGAAAAACCTAGAAAGACTTAAATGAACTGAAACAGAATGAAGTGAGTAGAACCAGGAAAACATTGTACAATATCAATTGTATGATGACGAGACAATTCCAAAGGACTCATGATGAAAAATGGTATTTGCCTCTGGAGAAAGGACTGATGGAATCAGAATAAAAACTGAAGTATACCATTTTCCACTTTCTTTTTTTGGTTTAAATTTTCTTCCACAAAATGATTAATATGGAACTGTATTACATGATTGCACATGTATAACTTATATTAGATTACTTACCATCTCAGGGAGGAGGAGAAGAAGGGCTAGAATTTGGAACTCCAAGCTTAAAAAAAAAATCCAGCAAATTTCAAAAATTACTTTTACATGTAATTGGAGGGAAATATTATTTAAAAAAAGAAAGGAAGGAAGAAAGCCTCTGAAGTCAGAAGTCTCCTCTATGCCACAGTTAGCTGACCAGAAGCAGTTATAGAAAGTCTACACATAACTTTGTACACAGCAACAACCACAGTGTGCAAGGAATTTTTCTGAGTAGACTTCATCCTTCATAACAATGCAAGGACCTAAAAAATTCCCAGTGGACTTTTGAGGCAAAACACCTTCCACATCCAGAGAAAGGATTATGGAATTGGATCGCAGAATGAAGGAGATCATTTTCTTTTGTGTTATATTTTGTTTTATTTTGTGTTATGGTTTCTCCCATTCATTTTAATTCTTCTATTCAACATGACTATGGTGAAACTGTATTTAAAAAAAAGTCTACACATGCTTTACTCTCTCTCCAAGATACTTCTCTTAGACATCACCATAAAAGGGGGCTTCCCAGTTCCTTCACATGGGAAAATTGCACCTATGGAGCAAGTTGATAGGGTCTGTGCATGTACCAGATTTGGGTTACATAAAGATAAACCTTATACTAGAGAAGCAGGGGGGTATGTTGGATTTTTAGGTCAGTTTGAGTCTGAGTTCAAATTGACATTGATTAGTTGTGGGATCCTGGGCAAATCAATTTAACTTCTTAGACCTTCTGTCTCTACATCATATGTATACAGGAGCAATACCTCAACTATCTACCTCATAGGATTGTTAGGAATAAATATACAAATGTGTGATATTAGACTTTCATGCTTCAGTAAGCTGAGTATTCTTTCCATATTTAGTCTTCCATTGAGACCCAAGACCTAACGGTATTTAAAGGCCATTATTCTGAGCAATAATTATTAACTTATGATGATCCTCTGTGTTACAAGAAACTGGCCATATTCCCCCTCAGAATTTTAGGGTTGTAAGAGTTTGAGATGAGTCTTTAAAGTACCATGAAACTTGATTTGGGTAATAAATATCTGACATGAGCTTGTCTTGTGATTTTCTCCTTTCTATTAAGGTCTAGGAACTAAAAAGAAATCTAATTAATTGAAGATTCTACAGGGGGGAATATGGAAGTGCATGGGGGCAAAGATTGGAGGAGTAAGGCAGAAGACATGGTATAAATCTGACCAGAAAAGATATGGGTCACAGAATAGGAGAGGAAGGTGACCAGAGACTGTGAGATGGGAGAAGGGTATGACTCATACATGAGAAATGCCAGTACCAACTATACTATGTACTGTTGGAGCCGAAAGAGACATGAGAGAGGACAGGAAATAATTCTGTAAGATGCAAGAGGGTAGGAGGGAGAGAAAGGGTTCTTGGTGATGTAACTCCTGTGAGGAATAGGTACAGAATTCAGTAACTAGTCCTGGTCTAGAAGAGATTTTTGGGTGGGCTATGGAGCTGAAATGGGATTGGTGTCTTACTTTTGGTCTGGCTTTCCCATCCCCAGCCCATTTGCCCAAAGAGGATGACCAACTGCTGTAGGACTCCATTTGGGAAGGAGCCTCAGATCCTCTCTCACTCAGAAGTCAAGAGCGCATGAGCTTGTTGCTTCTGTCTCTATTGTGAATATTCTTGCTTCCTTTTTTAAGCAAAGGAATTTCGCCATGACCTTGTAGGCTTCAAATGGTCAGGAGAGCAAACCACAGGAAGTCTGGGGGCTGGAGTCCATGCTGAGGTTTGCCAAAAGCCAGATGATGAAGAAAGAGTAAAGATATACCACCTTAAGGGACCTCCTTGCCCCAGCCTGCCAGTAGCAGAAAAGTGCACTCACCCACCCATCAGCCACACCACACTTGGAAGTGAATTTGATGGGGGCAAATGCTAAGGTGCAGAGCTGCATTAGATTTGAGACCACTCTCTTCTATGGACTGATGCATTATGGGACAAATGTGCTTCCAGATATGTGCATGGGAAATGTTTGTACTTCTGTTAATACTTTACCTATAAAATAAATATCCCTTTGTAAAAAGCTAATTGATGGTCATTGGTTAAACAGGACAGGTGGGGATGCAGACACCTCTTATAACCCTGTGTATGTGTGTGTGTTGGTGGGGAACATACCACAACTGAGGAGGAAACTGAGAGCAGTAGAGAAAGACTTCCCAAGTCCCTTAGAGGCTAGAACCCTAAAAACCTGAGGGGGAAATGTAGCCAGTTTCCCTCTGGAAGAAAGTCCAGAGTCTTGCTACTGAGTGACTGCTGTCAAAAGATTTGAAGTAAAAAGAAAAGGTATTTTATAATTAAATTCACTCAGCACAGTGACTATTGTCACTAACCTTTGACACCTGAATTTTGAGGCCAACCCTCAAGTCCACTCAGATACCATATGCCTGGGACCCTTGCCAGACAATAGACTGCACATATCCTTTGATCTTACCCTTCTCACACTGCTGACCCATATCTCCAGACCTGAACCATCTCCCTGACTGCTTGTTACCATATGACAAGCAGCCGTTTGGTCCAGGAAGGCCTTCCTTCTTACTTATGCTGCCTTCACTTCTGGAACCATTACCACCAGACATGGCCTTGCCCAGACCAGGATGTTCTGCCAACTTCTTGACCTACTTCCTAAAGAAGTCATAACCTCAGCCACTGTCCTGGCCTGTCCCTGGCCACACCCCTAGTGGGAGCGAAGGGGATGATTAGGGCATGGATTTTCTTACAGCTATTTGTTTGGAGACTTTTCCCCCATGTATTGAGAGGTTCATGACTGCCTGGGGTTATCAGATATCTTTGAGATTTAGTAATATTGTTGTTTATTATGACTATAATTATAGTAAGTACACCTTTCTTTACTATACTATCACTGTTCTAGTGTACTATTAATATTCCTGAAGTCAGGAAGACTCATCCTCTTGAGTTCAAATCTGGCATCAGACACTTACTAGCTGTGTGACCCTGGGCAAATCACTTAACCCTGTTTGCCTTGGTTTCCTCCTCTATAAAATGAGCTGGAAAAAGAAATGGCAAACCACTCCAATATCTTTGCCAAGAAAACCCCAAATCACAAAGAATCAGACACAACTGAAAAATGACTGAACAGCATTATTCCAAGAGGACAGGAACTAGATCTGTGATTTCATTGGTATAGGGAACTCCAAGGTGAGAAAATTCCCTTCACCAATGCAGGTTGGCACTCTGTCACTTGTTGTCTTAGAAAGTTGCTTAGAGTACTGAGAAGTAAAGAGACTGGCCTAACGTGTATGCATATCTTTGTGTAGCTAGTATATGTCAGAGGCAACATTAGAACCCAGGACTTCCTAGTTTCATCTATCCATTATGCCATACTGCTTCCTTTTCTCATATCAGAATGAAAAGAGCTGATCCATCAGGAAAAGATCACTTTGCTTGGAAAGAGAACCATTGGTCCATTCCCATCTCTTCCCAGGCTTGGCCCCAGTGCCGCTGAAGAGACATTTCCATCAGCTAGAGAATGTGAAGCTAAGATGCCAGCTTCCCCCCACCCCTGCTCCCCAGCCAGGTTCTGGAAGCATTTCCAATGCTTCTGTACATCCAAGATCTCCTTGAGGAGGAATTCTTTCTGTTCCTCCACAAGCACTGGATTTGGCAAAAGGGCTAAGGATGAAAGTCCTGATCTACACATGTTTGATATAGTAGGTACCAGTTCAGTGGAGGATTCTATCTGAGTAACCACAGAACACGTTCCCTGGGTTAAGGAGAGAGGTCCTAAGATTCGTTCTACAACATTCTCTCTTGGGTATATAGCCTGGCTGCTGTAAGCAGTTTTGTGAAAAGAACCCTGAGGATATCTAATATAGGAGGTCAAGGGTCAGGATAGTGGACATTTGTCACTTGTCATCTACTCCACTATTCTTAGCTGACCCTACACCATAAGACCATCAAGACAATGCTTCCCATCTCATCCATCCATTCATCTGTTCAGACCATCTTGTTGCCATCAGTCCTGATATCATCAGTCTACGTTCCATTTATTGATCTGAACAGTAATCAAAATAGATAATATTGCTGTCTCTATCAATGGATATTAATCAGTTAAATGGACTTAAGATGCTAATCACTAGTAGCCAGCAGCAGGAAGAAGATGCTGGAATAGGGGTTTGAGTTGACAGCATTGGAGACAGACATCTGTCTCACTTAGATATGTACTAAGGTGATGGGTGGCCAGGGAGAATTGTTTCTTTTGCTTTAGATTGCTCTGGTTCACTGGACTTTGAAGGAACTGGAACTGATTAAATATCATCTGCATGGTGACTGAAGATGCTCCAAACCTAGCTCCTCCTTTGATCCTGGCTTTAATCCAATTTCTCTGCCTTCTGTCATCATCCCAATGGTCTTTCATCATTGAGGAGCACCCAGAATGGGGCCATCCCTGACTCCAAGGCTCTAGCCCTAGACCAGTCTTCTCTTCCTCAATATTGTACACCACTGAGTGGGGCCAAATTAGCCCAGTTCCTGGCTTATTAGTATGAAGTTAACAAGTAGTGCTCAGCATTCATATCATGGGGGTGGTATCACTGAGTCACCAATGCAATCATTGTTCCTCTCCCACTCTTTCCTGTTCTTATAAGAGGGATAAAGGGGTCGGAGAATCTCTTGGACAGGTTTTATTCAATGTGAATAGATTATCTCAAGGGGATTTAGCTTCTCAGGGACATGCCAACTCTGCCTCGAGGGGATGAAACATGTCCTGAGATGACTGATTGTTAGAGGGATAGTGTTTTGTTGGATTTTGACAAAGACAAATAATGGCTGATGAATTCAGTTTGCCCTGAATTCTGGTGGCATTATACAGAGAACACTACCATCCCTGAATTCCAAGCAAGAATTGTAATATGTGTGCTGCCTGCTTCCTTTGCACAACTGGAAATAAAGGAACTCTCGTGTTTCTCACACCTGTCCTATTCCCCAAGTCCTGCCTGGGCAGTTGGCCCAGAAGCAAGCTGGTGTCCTATGGAATCAGCATGCCCTCTTAGAATTCCACAGAAATGCCAGCAAAGGGAATGGTTAATGTCATGTCATGCATTTGTGCAGGGCTTACATCTTTACAAAACATTTGAATATATATTATTCTCTTTTCCTTCTCCTTTTGTGTTGCTGTTGTGTTTTGCTCTGGAGAGGATTTGTGATTTCACTGGTACATGAAATCCATGAAGAAACTTCCTCTACTGATACTGGTTGGTACTTGCTCTGCAACCAAGAATCTGAAAATGACGATGAGGGTCAACACTGCCTATATATATCAGAAGTGGGTCTTGAACTCAGCTCTCTCTGGCTTCAACACCAGGTTTCTGTCCTCTGGGATATTACCTTTCATTTGTACTGTGGGAGAGTGTGTCGGGGGGGGGGGGGCGGGAGGAGATAAGAAAAGAAATCAACCTAGCCTCAACACTAAATGGAGAATGCATATGGCCCAGATTATTAAAAGTAGTGGGATGGGCAGCTCATCCAATTAATCCATTAGAATTGAAGAGCCATGATGTGCTGGACTGGAATTCAGAAGGATGAAGAGATGGTAGGATTGCATTAGGGAAATTTTCCACTATTTTCAAAGATCTTAGCTACTCTTGAGAAAGCTGATGTTCTGAATGTCAGTGGGTATTCTCCCAGTGAGGCTGGATGACTGTGAATCATGGAACACTGTCATCTCATCAGAGTCACAATTGTAGGTATATAACCCAAAGAGCAATGAAGAAAGGGATTGTGGGTGGGAGCAGGAGGCTGCATGCTAGCAAATGATAACTTGTGCAGGAGAATTGGTGTCATAGACCTGTATGATGAGAAAAGAAGCTGGCCTGGTCATAGAGAATTAACAGAGAGCCCCAGGACTGCCTGAGAATTCCAACCCCCCAGCAAGGTTTAGCCCACTGGTATTATTTTGGAATATCTGAACTAAGTGCAATGAATACAGATGCAAAAAGGGAGATGGTCCCTCCCCTAGAGGCTGCTAGGCAGATCAATGGATAGAGCGCTCACTGGGCCTGGAGTCAGGAAGACCTAGGTTCAAATCCAGCCTCAGACACTTACTAGCTGTGTGATTCTGCGCAAGTCATTTAACTTGTACCTGCCTCAGTTTCTTCAATTGAAAAATAAGAATAGCACCCAGCTGTAAAATGGGAATAAGGACAGTACCTACCTCCCAGAGCTAGTGATGTGATCAAATAAATTATCTTTAGAGTGCTTAGCACTGCCCCTGAGATGTAGCAGACATTTAATAAATGCTCGTTTCCTTTTCCCTCCCTTCTCTTTCCTGTGCCCTCCAGAGTCTTAGATTCTAATAGGGCAAGACAGTATATACTAGGAAACTGATGGCCAGAGAGGTCTGGTCTGGTCTGGGAAATCAAAGGTCTTTTCCAGGAATGGTATTATGGATTGATTAGCATTCCCAGAGTTAAAGGTGGAAAGTTGGGTAAGGCAGGTGCCCAGAGACATGACAGAAGATCCCTAGAATTGTTTCTTTTGCTTTCTAGCTACAGAGTGTCTGTGTTCGTCCTTCATTTTCAGAAAGGACCATGACATCAGATAAATGATTACATGACTTGCACTTGACTTGTTTTGAGTGAGGGAGGGCTGTGAAAGGTCACCAGTCTCACTTTCTCCTCCTAAGCCATCTGGATACAGAGAGCAGATATTCATCAGGATGACTGGAGAAGGCCCAGAATACAGTGGGAGACCTTGACCTTTTAGGCTAAAGGCCTTTTCAGGTACTCACTTAAAGTGAGGTAATGCCCATTCAGTGAATAGGTCTCTTTAAAAGATAGTCAGGGGGAATGGTCCCTTTAATAAAAAAGAAAAAATAAATAGATAAATCATTCTGGGAGGAGTAGGAACCCCAGAGTTGTTGTTTTCAAGAGAAACCATTACTATTGACATTCATTCTAAGTCAGGAGGGACAAAAATCAGCCACTGAAAGAAGGTTGGGCAGGGACCCTTCACCGTTCAGTCCATGGGTTTCAGAGTGCTTGGGGTCCAAAGCACACTCTGGACACCAGAGTGTGTCTAATGGACTGGGAAAGATCTGGAGCTGAGTGACTTCAGTATGGTGACTGGGGATGCTCCAACCCTTCTTCTTCCACATTCTCTCTCCTCTGTCCCCCTCCCAAAAACCTTTACTCACTAAGGAGCACCAAGCTGGGCCCCTCCTTGACACCAAAGCTCCAGTCCTAGCCCAGTCTTTACTTTTTCATCATTGCATATAACAGAGTGGGGCCAAACCTTACTTGGGGAGCTGGGAGGTAGGTCAGACTAGATTCGGAGGTCTCTTCACACTCTAAATTCCATTATTTTCCCTGAGTTTCCTCACCTTCCAAATGAAGAAATTGAACCCAATGACCTCTAACCTCCCTCCCAGCTTTAAGTCTATATTCATAGAATGTTTTAATTATCAAGCTCATATTCCTTGCATATAGTAACAGCTTTATAAATGTTAGGAGGATTGAACTGATACCTTTACGAACAGTTGGCAGTTTATAAGCTCTCAGGTTTCTAAAGCAATTTGTTTATACTGTCTCATTTGACCTTGATGACATCCTGCAGAAATTGAAGTCTTTATTTTACAAATTGGGAGGGAGGTAACTAACCCTCATTTCTAAACCTAGGAAATGATGGAGATAGAATCAAGTTTCTAAACCAGGCAAACTAACTCCAAATCCAGGGCTTGTCAAATCTTTTGAATTCTTTCTAAAATATTTTCATTCTAAACTTAGTTGCCATCAAGCAACAAAAACAAAATGAAAAATGACCCCAGTACATTCCGGTGAGCCTGTATTAGGCACCTACTGCGTGACTATCACCACAATCACAAAAATGTCAAGCCATGACTGCTTATATCAGTGAGTCGGGACACAACATTTGCACGGACCATCCATAAAATAGCAGGCTCCACATTTTTTATACTTAATTGAAAAAATATATGCTAATGTTTATGAAATAATCATAAGAATCCTGTTTTCCTCCTTGTTCAATGGAATTGGGGGGAGATTGATAGGATTTCGTGATCTTCAGAATTTGTGAGAAAATTTAGCCTTGAAAAGGGAAGTTTTCATTTTCATTTCTCTTCCAGTAACTGAATTTTCATCACATCTGCTGTCTTCATTCAAGACACTCATAATTCTTATTCTCCTTCCTCCAACTCCCAATGAAGCTTTCTGAATTCATTTTCCATTTCAGTTTTCTGGAACTTTTTCAATTGGAATAAAATCCTTCCCTTGGCCTTATATTGCAGTCTGACTAGACACTCTGGCTTTGTCCTGGGCTGTGTCATTAAAATCCACTTAACAGCTTCCCGTCTATTTCTTTCTGCCCTTGGCAGGCTGCAGGATGCTGACATCTGTGTTCTACAAGCAACTTTCTCCACAGCTGCTTCTCATACAATGTTTCAGCTACCGAAGGCATGAAACTTCTTAGAACCCAAGCTGGAATGGACCTCGAAACCTTCCTAACCCAGCTTTCCTCTTTGCATAGGAGAAAGCAGAGGTTCAGATCATGGGAGGAACTTGCTCCAAGTCACATGGACATAGAGCAGTTGATCTGACACTCCAGTCCAAATCTCCTGACACATGGCTTTAAATCCCAGTTCAGGGTTTTTTCTTAGCACATATTGCTGTGAGGTTAAAGAAAGGAAGTCACAGGAGAGCTATAGGCAATAAGGGGAGAGGAGACAGAAGAGACAGAGAGGTGACCTTAGTTAGGGCCATGGGTTGGAGAGCTGGAGATGACTATTCAGTAGAAGGAGGAGCAGTGACTGGCATTTATAGAACTTTATGGTTGGCAAAGCGCTATATACATGGGATCCTCATAACATCCCTGTGACGTAGGAACCATTAGTATCGCTATTTTGTGGATAGGAAAACTGAATCTCAGAGAATTTAAGTAACTCACCTAGGGTCGCATAGCTAGTAAGTCCTTAAGATAGGACTGCAATGCAGGTCTACCTGATTCCAAGTCCAACACTGGGCTCTCTGCCCTATGGTGTCTTCAGAGATGTATGCTTGGGCATGGGTCTTGCAGGAAGACACTTCATAACTTAATACATTCTGGCTGCAAAAATCTCACTCTTTGCTCCTCATTTCTTCTGTTGCTGCTCCCAGAAGCCTGAGGCTTGGGAGGATCTCCCCCTTCAGGATCCATGACTGCAAGATGGACCTGACCCATAAGGACCCTCACAGGATCTCAGAGTTCGAAGAGACGTCAGAAGATACCTATAGCTGAATGAGAATTCTCTCTATAACCAAACAAGCAAATGGTTCAGATTTTGCTTAAAGACCTCTAATGAAGGGGTACCAATGGCCTCCTGAGGTGATGTGTTAAACTATTGGGTAGCTCTTATTGTTAGGAGGGTTTTCCTTACTTTAAGTCTATATTTATTTCTTTATAACTCCTACCCACTGTCCCTGGCTGTACCTACTAGGGCCAAGAAGAACAAATCTGAATCTCTATCCTCCTGACAGTCAAATACCTAAGGAGAGTGATCATGGGCCCCCAATTCCCCTCCTCAAGTTTTCTGTTTTTGTGCCTGGCACATATTAAGTGCATATAAATGCTTTTTTCATTTATTCATTTACTTTCCAGGCTTCTCATGGATAACCTTTGCCAAACCTATGTTTGCCTAAAAGACTATTTTACAGAGAACTCACACAAGGCAAGTGCTCACACAGAAGTCTGAAGGAGCACTATAAGGACACTCTTAAGGCCTCTCTAATGAACTTTAGTATCAATGAGACAAGGGAGAGGCCCAGCATGGCATGCCCACATCAAAGGCACCATGCTCTATGAGCAATGCAGAATCACAGTGTTAAGGTCCAGGGTAATAGGGATCCCAAAATACCGACATGCCGGGTCCTGCTCGAATAAATTTGACACAAGCCTTCTTAAAGCCAAAGAAAAGCAAAGTTTATTAAAGATTCGTCATACTGGGTTGACTCTTAAGGAGCCTAAGCATTTGTAACACTTGTATTAACAAGTGGACTAGACAGAATCTCAGCTAGACAGAGTCTGAGCTGGATTGAATCTAAGTGCCTTCATGGAGGCAAGATGGAACTTAAACACAGAAAAAGACTGAGGGAAGAATCCAGGTGTTGCCAAGAAGCCTAGGGCCCCAGGGATGGTCTTGATGGGGGTGGTCAACCTGGAATATCCAGAGAGCTTGATGGCAATGGCCAGTACCCTGGGGTAAATATAGATTGAATCTAGAGAGGATCTTGATGGGAGTGGCCAGCAGCCTGCAGAATGGGAATTTGATAGGATAAAGGGTGGGGAGTAGAAGGGGGATTTGGGCATAGTGATAATGAAAAGTTTATGGGCTCCAAGAGACCACCCAAAGATTCAAGGAGACTTCAAGGAGGTTCTCAGAGTCTGTACCCCATCACGAGTACCTCAAAAGAAAAGTGAGATGCACACCTCCACTCCAAATGTTCAGACTATTTGTGCCTGAAGTAGGGCTTGTACTGATCCAATCAGCCACAGATGATCACACTGTACCTTGACCCCACCACTGTGACATAATTTTGGTCCTCTTTGAGCATGAAGGATGAACAGCAACATGAACAATTGCTACCAGTCTAATATTTTAATGCCTCAAAGACAGTAAAAAAATTAATTGGCACTGGCCTCTGAAATGTCATTAATTACTGACAAGGGTTCAACTCTATATAATAACAGTGTCTTGTCAAAAGGCTAAAAGAAACCTTATAGACTGTATTAGTGAGTTGTTTAGTGGATTATACCAAACAGATGGCATGGGGGCATTCCATTATTCATCATCCATAAAAAAAAAAAAGATACTTTTCATTCTGTTCTTGATTGGTAGATGTGTGTGTGGGAAGGTAAAGACTAATTTTCTTAATTGGTAGAAAACATTTTCATAAGAGATTTCCCATGAAGTTCTGTTTTAGAAAACAGCCAAGAATTGAGTAGGGTCCTGTGTCTGGCCCTTCCCCTGCGTTCTCTTTCATCTGTTGCAATGAGATCTCTGTTGTTAAAGACTCCAAGTCATCTCCAGTAACTGGGTCTGAGGTATTTGGGGTCCCATTGTCAATTTCTGCAGTTTCCTCCCAATGTCTGGCGCAGACTGGTTAATAAAATATATGCTAAGGATTGCTGCCCCTTCTATGAGTCAGGATCCAATTTTGTAATAGCTTCTACTAGCCAGTCTAGAAAAAGGGCAGGGTTTTCTTTTTCTCCTTGGGTAATTTCCCTAACTTTTTTAAAATTTACTTGCTTTTGAAATGCAATTCTCTGGCCTTCTAACAAGCAAATTACCATTTGGTCTCTCTTCCCTCTATCCTCACTCTTTTGATAATCCCATCCAGAGTCACTAGTGGGAACAGCAGCTGCTCCTGGGGAGGGGGGGTTATTTTGTGGGATCATTGCAAACCAAACGATCCTCACTAGCCAAACGATCTCTCAAACTTTTGGGCATGTTCCCAAATAGTCCTTTTCTCCTCAGTGGTACAGTAGACGGAGAAAAGAATATGTAGATCATTCCAAGAAAGTTCAAATTGTAGGCATAAATCCCTAAAACCCTCAGTAAACTTAGTGGGGTCTTCCGAGTATCTCCCCAGTTTCTCTTTCACCTGAATGAGGTCTGAGATGAAGAACGGGACATGCACCGTAATGGCCCCACTAGGGGAGGCAAGCACTTCCCTCAAGGGAAAAAGCTGGTGGAGGAAGATAGGAAGTCCCACTTCTTGTGAGGGAGGAGGTGGGGAATGCCTACAGAACTGGATTAGGCTGCAGGGCATCTGGCTGTCAAGGGGAAAGATCAGCTGACACCTAAGAAGGGAAGGGCTCAGAGGGGATACCCCAGAGAATGAAGTGGGAGCTGGGCCTGAGACCTGAGTGGGTGTCATCTCAGGGAAAAGGGCTTTAGAGGGAAGCACCTCGGCAACACCTGTGGCTGGCAGGGGTTGCCAACGGAGCACATAAAGGATAGGAGACGTGAAAGGTAAATGAGGTAGGAATCAAGGGCAGTTGGTGTACAGGAAAAGGAAAAGGAAGCCAAGGGAAGGAAGGGGTGGCCAAGGAGGGGGAGGTTAAGGCTGAGGGAGGTTGGGAAGTGGTAGGAGGGCTTAGGGGAGATTGGGATGGCAGAAACGGAAGTGAAGTTGAGATCCTGGAAGTCATAAACAGGGGGTCATCCAAAACATTCAATTCACCCCCATTGCTCTTTTGTGGGGCAGATCTATCTACAAGCATCTTACAATCTTTTCCAAGAATGGGGTTCTCAGAGAGCTTAACAAAGGCCATTATGTAGGTTATTTCTATCCAACTCTTTTTTTTGGCAACAATATATTACATTTTAAGGTCCCCAAAATGGGCCATACTTCGTGGTCTTCCAAGGTGATACTGAGGCCAAGCCGTGTTGCAAAAGAACACCCAACTTTTTCTTTTTAAGTTCTTTAGAGGAACTAATTTTTTTCCTATTTTGTAAAAGACAACTCAAAGGCGAATTTTTGGAGACTGAAGAGGATTAACCAATTACAGGTGTGGGGCTGGAAGTCCGTCCCTCCCTCCATAAAGGTGGATGTGGGAGTAAGCCTTGAAAAAAATATAAGAGAAAAAAGTTAACTGACATTTTCCTAATTCCCTAGCGCTGAGGGAATTGAGAGAGTTGGGCATACACTTTCCAATAGGGCATCCACCCTATGCTTTGGAACATGTGCCCTGGTCCTCGGTCTCTAACATAGCCACTGGACCGACAACCTGAGAGCATTAGGCTGAGTGCAAGACATCCTTCTAGCTGCCTGACCTACTGGGACCTGAGATCAGGTCCAAAAACCCCTTCCAAGGTGCTTGGAGATAGGGAGAAGGGGAGGTTTACATACCTTCCGTTCTTGGCAGAAGAACTTGAGATTAGCAGTTCTTCCCGATCAGGGAACCATGCATTGAGGTCTGAAGGGTGCTGGGGACCCCGAAACACTGACACACTGGGTCCTGCTCAAATGAATTCGATGCAAGCCTTCTTAAAGCCAAAGAAAAACAGTTTATTAAAGATTCGTCATATTGGGTTGACTCTTAAGGAGCCTAAGCGTTTGTAACGTTTGTATTAACAAGCAGGCCAGATACGATCTCAGCCAGACAGTGTCAGAGCTGGATTGAATCTAAGTGCCTTCATGGAGGCAAGATGGAACTTAAATACAGAAGAAGCCTGAGGGAAGATCTGAGGGTGGTTTTGATGAGACTGGGGTGTAACCAATGGTGGGAGACAGCTGGGGGCAGTTGGGGGGTATTAAGACAATGGAGGGCTTGGGTAGGAACCAGGTGGGGCAATCAAAACGTTAACCGAGTTGAGTATGAAAGGTGAGGTCTAGTGGGAAGATTTAGGAGGACCTGGCTACAAATTTGACTATGAAAGGCCAGGTTAAGTGGGGAGATTCAAGGGAAGTTCAGGGATGCTCCCAGAGTCTGAACCCCATCAGCATCTGTAAAAACAAAACAAAAACCCCAAGAGGATTATCTCCTGTGTTAAGTGGATCCTTGTATTGGCAAGTAAAGTGGGATTTTTTGCTGTTTTTGTTTTAGTATAAAAATAAGTAAACTAAGAAGTATAACGCCTCTTTCAGTATGACCAGGATCTTTCTCACCCATTGATGGGCCTCTCCATTGTGGGAAGCTTGATGAGGGCAGTTGTTTTGTAGGAGGGTCCCAAGTAACCTTTGTTTTTCTATTGAGGCACTGGATCAGAGGGTTATGCCCTCTGGCTCTAAAAACTGTATAAATACTCTGAGGGTGAGGTTTTACTTTGGGGATTACTGACTGGAAGTGTCTGGCTAGATGAGGACTCTGGGAAGCCAGTTTTAGGAGCCCTGTGGCTTTGAGAACCCAGATGTCATGCTTCCCTCTCTGGTAATTATGGTCAGAGTGTTGTTTGTTAAATTATGGTCAGACATTTTGGAAGCATGTCGGTTGACTTACTTTCTATTTTCTTTGAAGTTTGGGGTGGTGACTCCCCTGAAATAGGTGAATGATGTATATGCTTGGTTAAAGGATTGATACATGTGCTTGATTAAAGTGATTGTTAAATCCTCAAAAGTTGCCTTTCCTTTTAAGAATGCAGATCTAAGAACCTGTGATAGCAGGTCCCCCTGTGTATGTTGGGGTGCTTACTGATACAATCCTCTATGAAAGATATGGATAAGAACATAATGATGGGGTTCAGACTCTGGGAGCCTCCTTGAGCTCCCCTTGAATCTTCCCACTTAATCTCAAATCTAATCTTAAACCCTTTTCGTTATCACTGTGCTCTGGTCTCTGTTGCACTCCCCACCCTTGATCCCATCAAAACCCCATTTCCTTAGGCTACTGACCTCTCCGATCAAGATCCTCCCCAGAGTCTATCTGTATTCACCCCAGGGTACCAGTTATTCCCATACCACCCCTATCAAGACCTCTGGATTGCCCCGCCTATTTCAAACTCAGGCCCTCCATTGTCTGGTATTTCCTAATTGCCTCCAACTGTTTCCAACCTTGATCTGTCATTCCCTCCTTGGATTTCTCCTCAAGACCCTCCCTAAACCCTTCCTCTTATCACCCTAGACTACCAGACCACCCCCCAGATCCCTCCTATAGTCTTTTCTGTATTTAAGTTCCATCTTGCCTCTGTGAAGGCACTCAGATTCAATCCAGCTTGGGCTCTGTGTAGCCGAGATTCTATGTGGCCCACTTGTGAATACAAGTGTTACAAATGCTTAGGCTCCTTAAGGGTCAACTCAGTATGACGAATCTTTAATAAACTTTGCTTTTCTTTGACTTTAAGACGACTTGAGTCAAATTCATTCGAGCAGGACCTGGCATGTTGGTATTTTGGGGTCTCCAGCACCCCTGAACCTTGTCAATAGGAGGAGAAAGTATGAAGGAGTTATTCTCCTCCGTTAAGAGAATACTCACACCCAGGAGATCATGACTCCACAGAAGTATCCAAGGAGATACAGTTTTAGAATACACATTCATTCCTTGTTTGTCCTCTCTTTTGTACCATTTATGGAGTGACAGCTCTAAACACCATGGAGTCAAAAGTCAAATAAGAAGGAAAACCTTGTCACTTACAGCATGGTGCCAGAGTGACTAGCAACCATTTTTTCCTCATCTTTCCTGTCATTCATTTCTGTGGGTTTTCCATCAAGGTGCTTTCATGTGGAATCTCACTAATGGTGAAATACCTCTTCGATGGTCCTAAGGAAAAGCACCAAAGACTTGTATTATTGGCATAGTTACATGTTCTCTGTGAATCACAACATCCATTCAGACTTTCAGTGTAGTATAGCACCCAGTTGGCCATGTCAGTGCTGCTGACATTGCCTGTAACCCCAGTGGCATGAAAAACAATTATGAGAGTAAGACTTCCACATCTCTGAACCCCGGTCCCTTTTCTAAATGTAGGTGATTTATCAGTACCTGAGTAGTCTAGTAAGGGATTTCAAAGCAGGTATCAAAAATGTTCCCATTCTTATAAAAATGTCAGTACAATAGGCTCCTACCTCAAGTTCCTGAGAACTATCTCTTGCCACACAGACAGGGAAACTTGCAAAATGTCTACTTTGGTGCTTTCCCATCAAGATACTTGACTTTCGCAAAATACCAACATGGAGACTTACGTGAAACATTGAAGAAATATGTCTCCCTTAGGCTGACTTTTTCTAATAATGAAAAGTCTCTCAAGGGTAATTTTTAAGGGCAAAGGAAAGCTGTGGAAATCAGAATGTGAAACTCAAGGGTCAAATCTAAATGGTCAGTTTCATGAAAAGCAGTTTCAACAGAGAGAGCAAATCCTTAGCTGAACTGGGTTGAAGTTGGTGACTTCTGACACATCAGTTCTATACATTTAGGAGGAAATGTTACAACTCATGAGGGATCTGAAAGGATCATGAAACTATAGGTTAAAAAGTAGAAGGAAACTTTGAGGACATCTAGTCCAACCCCTTCATTCGATAGTGAGGAAACCGGCTCCCAGACAGTTCAAGTGACCTGTCCAAAGTCATGCAGTGGCAAAAATGTGATTGGAATCCCTGTCTTTTGACTCCAAAGCCAATGCCCTTTCTAGTGCCTTTTTTTTTTAGTGCTAATGTCCTTTGTTCACAACTACTTTCACTCCCTGACTTACTGATGAAGATTTAACCTAGTAAAAATCATTTGATTTTTAAAGATTCTTTTTTATTTTTCAGTTAACAAATATTTGTTTTCTCTCTATGCCACCTTCCCAATTGGGGAAAAGAAAAAGGAAAAAACAAATCTATGTATCTCATAAATATGCCCAGGCTCCTGACCAGCAATGGAGGCAAGAGCGTAAAAGCTTTGAGTCTAAGAAACTTGAGATAGAAGATGGTTATACCTCTGGCTCTTGAAAAATATCTTTCTGAGATGTCCATCAAAGTGGCAGGATTTCCTTTGTAAAAATCCAATAGTTACCATATCATCTTTTATGTATGTCCAGTACCACCACCTCTGATGGCACTGAACCCCTCATCTGAAGAAAGTGGAATCATGGTGCAAGTCAGACAGGTAGTCAGTCTAGATCAGAACTCAGCTCTCATCTTAGCTTCCTCCTTCTGGTATGTATTCTATGTGAGTGCTGGGTCCTTGGGAGCCAGGAACTCAGACCAATGGAGACAACCACACATAACCATGACAACACAAAAGAATTAAACAGCCAGGGCCAAACACTGAAGCAGAGTTGTACTATATTGTAGAGAGGGAAAAGAACCTTGGTTTTGTGTCACAGGACCTGTGTTCAAATCCCATCTTGGTTGTTAACTATTTTTGAGTAATTCATTGGCTTCAATCATTTGTGAGTCTTGGCTTTCTGATCTGTAAAAATGAGGATCTTGGACTTGTTGCATGGTATGGTTTCTTTTGGAGTCAGAGGACCTGAGTTCAAACCCCATTTCTGATAGTAATGACTTCTATGACCTTAAGCAAATGACTTACCCCCTCTGGGGATCAGTGGACCCCTCTGGAAAATAGGGGGAGAGGGGAGACCAGAGGACCTTAAAAGTCTACCACCCTATGACTTCTCACTTGTAATTAGTCCCCTCTCCCCTCCCTGACTCTTACCATAGTTCAATGACTCATTAAAAGCCCCCTTTTAGCACTAGTTACTCAATAAACAGTTATTAAACACCACTACACGCCAGACCCAGTGCTAGGAGCTAGGGACACAGATAAAAGTGAGACAAACAGTTCTATGCTTGAGGAGCTTTCATCCTGAAAGAGACAATGTGAACAAATGTTATTAGTTAGGGAATATGTGTAAGAAGATAGTCTGGGAAAGGCATGCCCTAGCAAGGGGGGGTTGGGGGTGGGATTGAAGAAGGCAGTGTGGATCAGGAAGCTGATGAAGAAACAGAGACTGAGAAAAGTTAAGTGCCTTGCCCAGGGTGACATAGCTCATGTCTGAGACAGGATTTGAACTCAGGTCTTCCTAATCCAATGTCAGCGCTCTGTCCATTACATCACCTGTCTTCTGGAAGTTTGAGAGATCATTCCAGACCTAGGCATGCAGATGAGCTGTGGAGGGATGTGTGTGTGTGTGTGTGTGTGTGTGTGTGGCATGAGCTAGCACACCAGCTGTGGAGGGTTGTGTGTGTGTGTGTGTGTGTGTGTGTGTGTGTGTGTGTGTAGCATGAGCTAGCACACCAGCTGTGGAGGTGTGTGTGTGTGTGTGTGTGTGTGTGTAGCATGAGCTAGCACACCAGCTGTGGAGGTGTGTGTGTGTGTGTGTGTGTGTGTGTGTGTGTGTGTGTAGCATGAGCTAGCACACCAGCAAATAATCCAGTATGGCTTGTCTGTAGTGTGCATGGAGGGTAGGAATATATAAAAATATATACATATATGTACATTTGTGTGTGTGTGTGCATATATATATATATATATATATATATATATATATATATATATATATATATATATATTAGGTAGGAGGAGGCCAGGTTGTGAAGAGCTTTAAATGATGAACAGAGGCAATAGGGAGCCACTGGAATTTACTGGGGGGAGTGTTCATGGTCAAAGAAGCTCTCAGAAATCCCTTTGGCAGCTGCGGGGGGAGGCCTGAGGCAGGACCTGTAAAGAGAAGTAGTGAGGGTCTGAACTAAGGGGGTGGTTCTGTGAGTGGAGAGAAGGGCAAGTTATGTGGTATTTGTCATAGAAATAGAAGTGATGAACATTTGGCAGCTGACTGGCTCATGTGGCATGCCTGGAAGGATGGTGGTGCCCTAGACAGGAAACTTGTGGTAGAGGAGAAAATAGCATAGAAAAATTTGGGCTTGAATCCTTTGACTCTGGACAGGTCTCAATTTCCTCATCTTTAGTCAGCTCCAAACTCGATCACCCTGGGTTTCTCATCCTTAAGGACACACCAGTTTCAACAGCAACAAACACCCCTCCTCCCAGTCCTTTTCTTTCTCTCCTGGTGCAGGCAACAGAGACTCATGCAGGCTGTCCACCACAGTAGCAGAAGTATTTGAAGATCTCCTCACTCACTGGGCTTGGCACCCCGGGACATTCTTTTCCACTTTTAGATCCAGGACCAAAAGGGACTTTAGAGGGCATTTAGTCCAACTTCCTCATTTTACATACAGGGAAACTGAGGCATAGAGAGGTTTAAGTGACTTGTCTAAGGTCACACAAGGCAGGATTTGGACCCAATGACCAGAGAGGGTTAAGGAGAGCCTTTCCATTGCTTCTTGCCATCCACCCTAGCTTTGGTCTGCTTTGGGCAATGATATGTCTTCTGATCTCTCACTCTCTGTGTCTTGTTCTTTGAGAGAATGTTTTCTTCAAGAGGATTTTTCAAACCTCTTGCCTTGAAGGCTCTCAGCAGGGCTTCTGGGAGATATTCCCCACCGCCTAGATATGAAGTTCCTACCCAGACATGCCCCTTTCCTATAAAAAGGAGTATTTTAGCATGGTAAATCCAATCTCCTCAATTCAGTCAAATGACTCCAAAAGCTAAAAAACAAACAATACTCAGGTGATTTCCCCTCTACCACCTCCCTTTGCCCGAAGGTTTTGAAGTGTCTGGATGTGTACATTTTGCTAAATAGAATATAATGAACTATTGCTCTACAACATCTTTCATTAATTCAGCAAACATTTTTGCGTACTTTCTACACTTAAGGAGGTGTGCTAGGCCCTTAAAATAACTGTAAAACTAGTGTGAAAGAAAAGACACTGCAGCCAGCTGGAAGACACTAATTTTGGAAAGCTCTTTGTGTGATATAACATGGGATGGGGGGCCCTCAGTCCAGCCCTTAACCGACAGAAATTAATAAGGTATCTGATCTTCTCAATGCCAGTTTCTTAAACCTAAATAGAATTTCCTTCTCAGAGATGACACATCAGATTGCAGGCTGAGAACAGTTAGGATCTAAGCAGATCTCTAGAAGATGCAGCAGATAGAAGTATGGGGCTGCAGTCACCAAGACCTGAATTCAAACCTAACCTCAGACATTTACTACTTTTGTGACCTCGGACGAGGCACTTAACCTCTGCTTGCCTCAGTTTCCTCAACTGTAAAATGGTCATAATATCAGCACCTACCTCCCAGGTTGGTTGTAAGCATCACATGAGATAACAGTTGTAAAGTACTTGGCACAGGCCCCACCTGGCATAGAGTAGGCGCTAGCTATTGGTATCTCTGTATGGATTAAATCATAAGATCCATGACAGTGGGGACTGTTTTGTCTCCTTGTTAGGATCACAAGTTCATAGATCTAGAACTAGAAGAAAAGTCAGTGGTCATCTATTCTGACCTCTTCAACTATCAATCAATATAAATATGATTAGGCACTAGATCAGGCATTGTGCTACATGCTCAGGATACAAATGCAAAATCCAGAGACTCCCTGTCCTCAGTGAGTTTATATTCTACAGGTATGTGTGTAAGAGAGAGTTACATTGTGTACATATACAAATAATTCTAGCCTATGTACAAAGTAACACCAAATGATCCGGGGAAGGGCACTGACAACTTAGAGAATCCTGAAAGGCCCTTTGAAAACACATGGTGCTTCAGCAGAGCCTTGAAGAGAGCTCAGAGATTCCACAGGCAGAAAAAAAGGAGAAAAGGAAGAGCTTTCCAAGCATGGGAAACAGCTTGGCCAAAGGCATGGAGGTGGAAAATGAAAAAAATTTGTGGGGAACTGCAAATAGGATAGAATTTATGAAGGAGAATATTTATCATAATTAGCCTAAAAGATAAGTTGGCGTCAGATTGTGAAGTACTTTAATAGAATGAATGAAAAAAAAACCCACTACGTATTAAACTCATATGCAAAGCTCTGTGCTAAGTGCTGGGGATCAAAAGAGAAAAACAAGATGGTGCCTACTCTGCAAGAGTTCCCTTCTTTTTTTGTTGTTGTTAACAATAAATCATACATACATACATATATATATATATATATATATATATATATATATATATATATATGTATGTATATATTTGGTTTTGTATCACCTAATTTTCCCCTTCTCTCAGAGAGTAACCTCATATAGAAAAGTCTATTTTTGGAGCTCATATTTCATTTTTCAGGTGGGTAAACTGAGTCCCAGGAATGTTGTTACATTCCCAAACTCACATAGGTTTTAAGCGACAGAGTTGGGATTGAGAACAAAGTTCTCTGACTCCAAATTCAGCTGTCTGTATTGCCTCATGCATCATTTCTCCCCATTCTCCTAGCCTTCCCTTTTCCTACCCCTCCATTCTCCTCCCCAAAGCAGCTCTCTTTGGACCTGGAGAGGCAGAGAAATGTCTAACAAAGGGCACAGAATGTGGAGTTAGGAGGCCTTGACTTGACTTTCTGCTCTGGTAGTTGGGATTTGGGTGACCATGGGTAGATTATTTCACTGATGCTAGGATCAATTTCTTCCTTGCCAATGAGATGATAAGATCACTTATCCTACCTTCTTCATGTGGGCATTGTGGGGAAAGTATGTTGCAAATATTAAGGAGCTATAGAACTAGAAAATTTTTTTAAAGATCCTGGACATTTCCAAAAGAAATACTTTTTTTGGAAATCTATTAAAACTAACAGAGTGAAAGTGAGCTTTCTATGACTAATTGAATAATACCAGTAGAGAAAATGCTGGCTAAATCTAATACTCCATCAATTTAAATTACTACTAACTGTCTGTATACTTGTTGGGACAATTATAATTAATTTTCATGTTGATGACCTTGGGGGCACTACATTTGAGGAAGGTCCACCTGGAGGAAAACAGCTGGAATGATGAGATGCCCCAGAGAGCCATCCTTATTAAGCAAGCAATCAGCAAGCATTTATGAAGCACCTACTATAGACTAGGTACAGTGTTAGGTGTGGGGATACAAAACCAAAAATGGAACCGAGTCTGCCCTTAGGAAGCTTACATTGTATTGAGGAAGATAAGATTGAATGAATGAATGAAAAAAAACATTTATTAAACAATTACTAGTGCAAAGTGTTGTGATAAACACTGGGCACAGCAACAGGAAAGCATGCTAACACTTGTTCTCAAGGAGTTCACTTTCTAATGGGATAAACAATACATACAAGAAGTTCAAGGGACCTAAAAAGGCTGAAAATCCAGCTTCAAGTCCATTGGAAAGGAGCCATTGGGTCCTTAGACTGCAGAGGCAAAAGCAGACAGTAATACATTTTCTTTAGTGTAATTTCTACATGTCCTTTCTGATGCCAAACCATTTGACAGTACCAAGGACTTTGGTGATGAGAATTTTTTTTCAGTGGCTGTGACTATTTGAATGGGTATGGAGACTAGGCTAGAAGTGTTGGCCACTCCCATGGCTCTTAACACTGACCTCCATCAGCAGCAATTGATCAATTGTTACTCATGATAGTAAAAAGGGGTCTTTTCTTTACTGTGACTGTTCCCCTTGCTAATGGCTGTAGAGCTTGGCTTGACATTCTAGAGGAGTGAGTGCTTCTATTCCCAAGGCTCTTAGTTTTGTGTTTTGGTCAATCTCTGCTGGGGTCTGAGGGGGAGAGGTGGCTGAGGTTGTGTTTATTCGACTGGCTTGCACACATAGATATGTAAGTATAGAAAATATGTGCAAAATAAATACTAAGCAGTTTTGTCAGGGAGAATCAGCAGTAGCTGAGGGCATCAGGAAAGGCCTCATGTCTTGATCTGAATTTTGAAGGAAGCTAGGGCTCCTAAGAATAGGAGAGGCGAGTGTATTTCAGGTCAGGGGAGCAGGCTGTACACAGGCATGGAGATAGCAGGTGAGTCACCATTTGTGAGGACACAAGAAGTGCAGTATGCTGGGTCAAAGAATGAGTGAAGGACTGGAGGAACCAAGTATATGGGGATCAGTTGATAGAATTAGGGATATTTACCGAGGAGAAGAATGGGGGTGGAAGTACAGACATGACAGCCAGCTGTCTTCAAGCATATGTGAGGGGGTTTTTATTGATATTTTCTTTTGACATATCATAAACATCCTGACTCACAATTACAATATTCTTTTCTGAAGTCCTACATTTGAAATCAGTTACATAAAATAATACAACTTTCCCACCCTTACTCCATAGGGGCTTACTATTCTTTTAGAAGAAAGGAAGTATGTGCTTTAACTTTAGTAAGTTTATACCAGTTGTCTCTTCTACGTGACCTTGGTTTTCTTTATATTTTAAGTTTCCTTCCTTTGCATAGCTGGATTGTCTATTGTTTTGTTTGATTCTTCCTTCTACTTTTGTCTTCAAATAATCAAAACGTTGTTCCTGGAAAGAGTCAATTAACTTATTCTGTTTGACTCTAGAGGGAAAAACTGGTGACAATACATGAAAGTTGCAAAGGGTGTATTTTGGCTTGAGCTAAAGAAAAACCAGCTGATAGAACTGTATCAAAGTAGAATGAGTTGTCTAAGGAAGTAGTAGGGCTTCTTTTCACTGGCGGTCATTAAGGAGAGGTTTCGTAAGCACTTGTTGAGGATTCTTGCTCCCAACAGGTAGATTAAATTAGTTGAGGTCTCTTCTAATCTTCAGATTCTGTGATTCTGATTGATTATAGGGAAATAGATTTTGAGTTGGAAAGGCATTTCAAAGTCATCTGGTCTGATATCGCAGGTACTTAAGTAGGATACTGATTGATCTAGTTTGACCTCCTCATTTTACAAAGAAGGAAACTGATGCCTAGAGAATTTCACTTCAGAGGTAGGTAGTAAACTGCAGAACCCAAACTCAAACCCACATCACCTGATTCAAAATCCAAATTCAGTAGTCTTTCCTCATTACCAGACTGTGGTAGGAAAATTCTTTTATTGGATAGCTACCAATTCAGGATAGTCACTAAAGTAACATTCACTAATATCTCATTGTGGCACAGAGATATTTCGAAGTTCTCAAAAGTTATAACAGTGGAAAGGAAGTGTTGGTACTTCCTTACAATTGGAAAGGCTTGAGCTGCGGGGCAGACTATGGATCTCTTATCTCAGATCCAGCTTAGCTAAATTCAGAGAGTTTCATTACCAGATGATTGTCCACCAGGTAATTAAAAATTTTTGTGCAAAGTATTTGGGAAGGTGGGAAGTTGATCAAGAGGTCATAACAATGTGCATTAGTTGGGGGACTTAGGAGATCATGATCAGAGACTCCTCAGAGAGGATCTAGCCCAATCTCTTCATTTTAGAGTGGAAGGAATTTGCCAAGTTTACACACGCATGGGGTTTGAATCCAGATCCCCTGAATCCAGAGGCAATACTCTTTCTACTATACCATGTTTTGAAACATTGAAATACCTAGTTAGAAGTGGAGCAAGAGATTCCTGGTTTATAAGCTCTTAACTTGCTAAGATTTAATAGTTAAATCAAGTAGCACACATAACTGTCTGACGAGGGCTGACTGTCAAAGGTTGAAAGAGAGAAGACATGCATGGGGTCTCTCAGAGGACCATCAGGTGAAAAAAAAAGAAGACTGTTGCTTTATATTGACACTATGGCTAATGGTCCATACTCCTTAACAGTCACTGAGAAAGGGCATGGGGGCTGGAGGCAGGGTAGGTATTGGGGAAATTCACACCAGTCTGAAGAGGCTGATAACTTTTAAGTGGAAGAAAGGGAAGGGACACTTCAAATTGCTGTATAGGGACAGATTTCTTGGCCTTTTTACCCTATTCTCTTTGTTTCCAATACTGTTCAGAGCTATCTCAAGCCCTATTCTTTCTAGGGGCTTAGCCGAGCTATTGCCATAGCCCCCCTGACTTATGGGCTTAATTGACTTTATCAGTCATCTCAGTGTTGGAGAGTAACCACTAGTTAATGTTTATCTTCCCTTTCTGGCTATTCACTTTGGCATAATGACTTTATTTGGGGTTTATGCCTAGAGGATTTCCTCCAGCCAGCTTTGCCAGCTCCAGAGACCTTTATGACCTGTAAAGCATATGCCCTATTTAACGCTAAGGAATAGACAAGTGATAGCTGACATCAAACCAGAAATTTCACAGAGTGGAATTACTTAGTTTCTGGTGTTCAGCAATTTATAGAACTGAGGGTAGAAGAGTCATTTAATGCAACCTCCCTCCCCAATGTAGAATTCCCTCTGCAAATGACTGTTTAGTCTCTGGATGCAGTGAAGATGTCTCAGAGGTTGACTGTTCCAATACTGGACAGCCTTACTTTGCTGAAAAATCTTCTCTTTATTCAAACATTATCTTCCCCCTTTTGGTTTCCACTCAACAGTTATGGTTTTGCCCCGTAGAGCCACACAAATCTACACAACAGCCCTTCAAATTTGGAGACACACCTGGAATGTACTCCTTTCTCACCTCTGGCTCAAAGAACGCCGCCGGCCCCCCCCCCCCCTTCTTATAAGATCTGACTCTGATCCTCTCAACTGTCCTCTCTCCACAACTACCTCCTATCTGGTATTTGTTCCATTTATATGTACTCTACTCAGGTCCTCCTGAGTCTTGCCCTTGTGCTCTAACCAATCTCACCTCAGACACTTGACACTCACTAGCTGTGTGACCTTGGGCAAGTCACTTCACCTCAATCACCTTATCCTGGGTCATCTCCAGTCATCCTGATGAATATCTGGTCACTGGATTCAGATGGCTCTGGAGGAGAAGTGAGGCTGGTGACCTGCACTGCCCTCCCTCACTTGAAACAAAGTCAAGTGCAAGTTATGTCATCATTTCTCTGATGGCATCATCTTCTTTGGCAACGAAGGATAAACACACACATTTATTCTATTATAGACAACAGAATGTCAAAGATCAAATGAGGTAACATTAAAAGCACTTCACAATTACTATTGAATGCCATGTAGATAGTAACTATACTGTCTTTCCTCATAGAAAACAAACTCCTTGAAAATAAGAATTCCTTCCTTCCTTTCTTCTCTCTTTCTTTTTCTCTCTTTCTTTTTTATACACTGCCTGGCACGTAGTAGATGCACAATGAAAGCTTGTTGATTGATAGCTACTTTATTTTCACATAATCTTCCGTCTTCCTGGTTGATGGATGGCTATTTTATCTTATAATCTTCCTTCTTCCTGGTTGATTGATAGCTATTTTATCTTCCCACAATCTTCCTTCTTCCTTGTTGATAGCTGTTTTATCTTCTCATAATCTTCCTTCTTCGTGGCAAACATTGAGAAGTCCTTCAACCATATGTGAGAAGTAATGAGGTAAAAAAAAGAAATACCGGGTCAATTGGCCAAAACTTGTTATTCAGTGATTTCAGTCAACTATGATCCTTCATGACCCCATTTAGGATTTTCTTGGCAAAGGTACTGGAATGGTTTGTCATTTTTTTCTCCAGCTGATTTGATGCATGAGGAAACTGAGACAAACAGGATTAAGTGTTTTGCCCAGGGTCATACAACTAGTAAATGTCTGAGGCAAGATTGGAACTCAGGTCTTCCTGATTCTGGGCCAGGAACTCTATCCACTGTACCACCTAGCCACCCCTAAAACTGACTTTGTGCTAATTCTGGTTTGATGAGCTCCAATCCTTACATTCCTTCACTGTCTACAGACTAACACAGATTGATGAGAATTCCAACAGAAGAACCTATCTTTTTAGGGTAGTCTACCACTGTCATGGACACTCAGAAAAATACATGAAACTGCCATGGATACATAAGAAGAGAATACTCAAAATGTTAAAGGCAAGGGAGGTTATCAAGACCCTGAGCAAATGTCATGCTGGCCAAACCTGAGTTCCCACAATGAAGCAATATCTCTTGGTACAAAAGAGAAAGGTCTCTGCCCAAAAGCTCACCAGCAGAGACTTGCCTATATGTCTGGCTATTATATTCAGCTATTAATTAGTTGGGTGCAAGACACTACTGTACAGCATATGTAGCCTCCCTTCCTCTTGTCTCTGATTATAGGATGGATGTGGCGTATATGGACACCATTTGATTTTCTTTACGTTTCTCCCTTCTCTGCAGAAGCACTCCTACTGAAGTTGATCAGCCTTCTTTCAACATCTTTATACAAGTCATTGGTGACTTGATGGCATGGGAGAGGCTTCCTATAGAACCTGGGGATTTGAGCGGGGACTTGAAGGAAGCCAGGAGGTAGAGATGAGGAAAGGGTATTCCATGCATGAGGAACAGTCAGTGAAAAGGCATGGAGATGGATTATGGAGTGTTTTATGAACCCCAGGGGAGCCAGTGTATGTGGGCAGAGGGCCAAGGTGTAAGAAGCTTATACAGGTAGGAAGGGACTAGGTTATGAAGGGCTTTGAATACCCAACAGAGAATTTTATATTTGATCCTGACTCTTAGGGGAATACCATGGTTAGATCTGTACTTTACAAATATCACTGTGATGACTGAGTGGATGATGGAATGAAGCAGGCAAGCAACTTGAAGCAGGGACACCCACCCACACGCTCTTGCAAAAATTGGGATATGAAGGCTAGGCGGATAGAACACTGGCCCTGGGATTAGAAGGACTTGAGTCAAATCTAACTGCAGACACTTACTAGCTGTGTGATCCTGGGCAAGTCACTTAAACCCAATTGCCTCAAAAAAAATAGAAAATCCAGGTATGAGGTGATAAGGCTTACACCAAGGTGGTGGCAATGTCAGAGGAGAAGAGAGGGTGTGGGGTGAGCTGTTACAAAGGTGTTTATCAAAGTATCAATTCAACAAAAAGTAGTTTCATCCTCCCTCATACAAAACAGTGCAGTCAAACTTTCAAAGCCCACCCTACAGATATAAAGTTATTTGTAACGTGATATAATGGAAAGAGTTAAAGGATCTGAGTATAAATCCCACCCCTCACAATTACTATCTCTGTGACCCTAGGTAAATTACTAAAATGTTGGACTAGACAGTCTCAAAGCGCCCTTCCACCTCGTGTCATATTCTCAAGAGAAGTAAGTGGGGGAACTGAGGCAATTATCTTAATAATTCTGCCAGAAATATGAAAGTAACTGAGGCCCAGAAGGGCTTCTCTTGGCTTGAACTGCCCAGTTAGCAATCCTCACACTTGTACACACTCTCAAATGCTCAGAAATCAGTTGGACATGTGTTGTGTCACCCTGTTCCTTGGGGACATTGACTTTGCTCTGAAGTTACATAGGAAAACAGTGACAGAGGTGAGATGAGGGCCCTCTTCCCATTATGCTTTCTATGTTGTATTTGCCTCCAGGTTATGCTTCTAATTTGTATTTATTCTGTTGGTCATAGTAACAGCCTCTTTGACAGCATTTGTATGTTGGAAAGGATCAGTCAGTCGGTCAATATGCATTTATAATGTGCCTACTATGTGCAGGCACTGTGCTAAGTAAAAAAAAAGGCGAAGGACAGTCCCTGCTTTGAAGGAACTCAGTTTAATGGGGGAGAGGAGAGGATAAGCAAAGAACCACGGACAGGTAAGATAGGTTCCATGTGAATGGTAGGCGGTGGTTTGAGCAGGAAAGATGGGACTGAAGTTGAGTTAGGACAAAAGCTGAGGAAGCCAGGAGGCAAAGACAAGGACAGAAGACTGTTCTGGGATTGGGAGGCCTGGTCTCAATACCTTTCTCCTCGACTGACTACTATGTCATTAATCAACTGACCTCCCTGGGCCTCAATTTCAATATCTGTGAAAAAGTAAAAATATTTTGATAACTGTAGCTCAATAAATCATTTTCCCTTGTAACCCTATATATTTTATTTTATGCATTTGACATTGGAAGGACAGGATATGTCAAGTGGTGCCAAAATTTATGTTAGTCTTACTTGGAAATAAAATTGTCCACCTCTCTCCATAAATAAATAAACACACACTCACATATATGGGATATATATGGATATCTGATGTATAGATATACGTTGCTTAATGGATTAAAAAAATGCACATCAGTTGACACAGTTGAGTCCTTCCAGGTATTTTTCAGTTCTGGTCCTTTAGTGTTACCAAAATTATTCTGAGAAGTCCATAGATTTTCTCAGATTGCAAAAGGGTCTATGGCACCAAGAAAAGGTTCAGAACCTCTACTCTGAATGTTTTGATTCTGTGACCCTTATAACTTTAAATCCTAACTTCTTACTTTGCTACCTATTTGACTTCTAAAGAGCATGGCCAATCTGACAGAGATTATAAGCACTGAACCCAATTTACTGATGGCAGTACATGAGCTATTTGATGCTTGGCTCATGGAAGAATAAGAAACTGGACCTATGAAGTCCCTTTGGTTGAGTCATCCAAGGCACTATTGCCGAGTCTCTGTAGACTAAGCCTTACATCCCAAAAGAAGAGCAATAACTCTGAGTCTCACATCTCTTTGCCCTTTCCTCCATTTCTGTGTCAGGGGTTTGCTGAGAATTGAATTCTTTCCCACTTTCCAACCCAAGGGGAGGGAAGGTGAAATCAGACATGTGGAAATCTATATAATCCCAGCTAATTTCCAAAGGGAGAAAGAGTATGGTTCCCACCACAACATGCACATTTATAAGGACAGAGAGCTTAGGGTATGGTTTGCCACCATTCCAAAGACTAATGAATGTAAAGCAGTTTTGTTGTCAAAGGCTTCCAACCTAGGAAGATGTAGGCTGAGGAGAAATCTTGCTGTAATACAACTGAAATGTGTTTAAAATTAATATCAAGAGCAGTCTTAAATGGGGGAAATAAATACAAAAAAAAGCAGTCTTAAATGGGGGAAATAATTACAAAAAAATTAATTACAAATATTAATTACAAAAAAAATAATTACAAAAAAAGAGCAGTCTTAAATGGGGGAAATAATTACCAAAAAATGGGCCTGGCTGTTGGACAATAAGACCAGATGGTCTTATTGTCCAACAGCCAGGCCCATTTCATGCCACTGGAAGAGGATGAATGTCTCATGTGTTTCTTAGTACCAACTCTACCACTCCATTGTCCCCTTTTTCTACCCTGTAAAGTTCAGTTTCCTTTCCCTCACAATAGCATTGTAATGGCGATGATAACGATGAATGATGATGATGATACCTAACATTCCCACAGCGCTTTAAGGCTGGCAAATTGTTTCTCGTATGTTATCTCATTTGACCTCAACAACATAGTGACATGGATGCCTTTGGCCAACTGAGGTTAGTGACTTGCCCAGGGTCACAGAACTCAGTGTCTGAGGCAGGATTCAAACTCAGGTCAGGTCCTTCACTCTGGTCACTATACCATCTGTCCACAGGAAGGGTCAACTGCCAGTTGTAGGAGAAAAAGTCTGACCTTGAACCAGACACATATAACCACACTACCAGTAATAGTCATACATATTCAATAAAACTAAAGCCCCTCCCTTTTGTTTTTGTTGTTGAGCAAGCCCTGCTCTATTATTCTCTGTGACCCCATTCTAGGCTTTCTTAGCAAAGATGATGGAGTGGTTCGCCATTTGACAGATGAGGAAACTGAGGCAGGCAAGGTTAAGTGACTTGCCCAGGGACACAGGGCTAGTACGTGTCTGAGACCTGATCTGAACTCATGAAAAATGAATTTTCCTGACTCTAGGCCCAGGACTCTATCCACTGTACCACTTAGTTGCACCAGGCTCCTTCTTAGATTTATATATATATATATATAAATATATATGTAGGTATATATGCATGTATATACATATACATGCATATGTGTATATATACACACATATATGTATATATACATGCACATACATATATTATTTATTTATTTTCAGTTTTCAATAATCAGTTCCATCAGTTTTACATTTTCTTCCCCTCCCTCCCCAAGACAGAATGTAATCTTATATGGGGTGTACACATTCATTCCTATTAAACACATTTTCACATTAGTCATGTTGCTGAGAAG
Organism: Potorous gilbertii; assembly: GCA_028658325.1. NCBI lineage: Eukaryota > Metazoa > Chordata > Mammalia > Diprotodontia > Potoroidae > Potorous > Potorous gilbertii. The sequence continues at coordinate 75,933,773 of CM053774.1, read as the reverse complement.
AATGAAAATGCATGGAAGAAAACATTAGTAAAACTAAACAAAATCAAACATAACACAAGAGAAAATAATCTGCTTCATTCTGTGTTCCAACTCCATAGTTCTTTCTCTGGATGTGGATGACATTTTGCTTTATGAGGCCTTTGGGAATGTTTTAGGACCTAGCATTTCTAAGATGGGCTAAGTATATCAGAAATACTCCTTGCACATTGTGGCTGTTACTGTGTATAATGTTTTCCTGTCTCTACTCACTTCACTCAGCATCAGTTCATATAAATCTTTCCAGGTTTTTCTGAAGTCCTCCTGTTCATTATTTCTTATAGCAAAATAGTATTCCATTATATTCATATACTACAACTTGTTCAGCCGTTCCCCAGTTGATGGGCACTCCCTCAATTTCCAGTTCTTGGCCACCACAAAGAGTGCTGCTATAAATATTTTTGTACATGTGGGACATTTTCCCATCTTTATGATCTCTTTAGGATACAGCTCTAGAATCTGTATTGCTGGGTCAAAGGGTATGCACATTTTCATAGCCCTTTGGGCATAATTCCAAATTGCTCTCCAGAATGGTTGGATCAGCTTACAGATCCACCAACAATGAATTAGTGTTCCAACTCTCCTACTTCTTCTCCAACATGTATCATTTTCCTATTTTATCATGTTAGTATATCTGATAGGTGTGATATGGTACCTGAGAATTGTTTTGATTTACATCTCTCTAGTCAATAGTGATTTAGAGCATTTAAAAAAATTATTTTGTTTTTAGTTTTCAACAATCATTTCCATATATCTTAGATTTTTTCTCCCCCCTCATCTCTCCCTCCCCCTCCCTTCCCAAGACAGCATGTAATCTTATATAGGTTCTACACATATGTTTCTATTAAATACATTTTCACCTTAGTAATGCTGCATAGAAGAATTAAAACGAATGAGGGAAACCATAAAACAAAACATAACACAAGAGAAAATGGTTGGCTTCATTTTGAGACCAAGTTCCATAGTTCTTTTTCGGGATATGGAAGCCATTTTGCCTTAAGAGTTCATTGGGAATTATTTAGGTCCTTGCATTGCTGTGAAGGGCTAAGTTTAAAATTCCTTGCACACTGTGATGGCTGCTGTGTAAAAACTTCTCCTGGTTCTGCTCCTTTCACTCAGCATAGGTTCACATAAGTCCTTCCAGGCCTCTTTGAAGTCTTCCTGTTCATCATTTCTTATAGCATAATAGTATTCCATTACATTCATATGCCATAATTTATTCAGCCATTCCCCAATTGATGGGCATTCCCTTCATTTCCAGTTTTTGGCCACCACAAAGAAAGCTGCTATAAATATTTTTGTACCTGTGGGACCCTTTCCCATTTTTATGATCTCTTGGGGATACAGTCCTAGAAACAAAAGGGTATGCACATTTTTGTAACCCTTTGGGCATAGTTCCAAATTGTAGAGCATTTTTTCATATGACTAAAGAGAGTTTTAATTTTTTCCTCTGAAAACTGTCTGTTCATATCCTTTGGCCATGTATCAATTGAGGAATGACTTGTATTCTTGTAAATTTGACTCAGTTCTCTCTATATTTTAGAAATTACACTAGTTGTAAAGATTCCCATTTTTCTGCTTCCCTCCTAATCTTGGTTGCATTGGCTTTGTTTGTGCAAAACTATTCAATTTAATGTAATCAAAATTATCCATTTTGCATTTTATAGTGTTCTCTATCTCTTGTTTGGTCATAAATTTCCCCATTCTACATATATCTGAAAATTAAACTATTCCTTGCTCCCCTAATTTGTTTATAGTATCAGGCTTTACACCTAGATCATGTACTCATTTGGACTTTATTTTGCTATACAGTATCAGGCATTGGTCTATGCCCAGTTTTCACCACACTATTTCCCAGTTTTCCTAGTAGTTTTCACCAAACAGTGAGTTCTTATCCCAGAACTTGGAGTCCTAGGGTTTATCCAATAGTAGACTGCTATAGTCATTGACTACTGTTTCTTGTGTACATGACCTATTCAACAGATCTATTCCTCTATTTCTTAGCCAGTACAAAGTGTTTTTGATGATTGCTACTTTATAATACAATTTAAACCTGGTATGGCTAGGTCATCTTCCCTAACATTTCTTTTCATTAATTCTCTTGATATTCTGGAACTTTTGTTGGTCCAGATGAATTTTGATATTATTTTTTTTCTAGCTCCATAAAGCAATTTTTGGTAGTTTGAGTGGTATGCCATATAATAAATAAATTAATTTAGGTAGAACTGTTATTTTTATTACATTGGTTTGGCCTACCCACATGCAACTTATGTTTTTCCAATTATTTAGATCTGGTTTTATTTGTGCAAAAAGTGTTTCATAATTGTGTTCATATAATCCCTGGGTATATTTTGGCAGGTAGATTCCCAAATATTTTATAATGGCTACAGAAACTTTAAGTGGGATTTTTCTTTCTACCTCTTGATGTCAGACTTTATTAGTAATATGTAGAAATGTGGATGATTTATGTGGGTTTATTTTATGTCCTGCAACTTTGCCAAAAATGTTTATTATTTCAAGTAGTTTTTTTACTTGATTCTCTAGGATTCTCTAAATATATCATCATATCATCTGCAAAGAGTGATAAATTAGTTTCTTCTTTGCCTATTCTAATTCCTTTAATTTCTTTTTCTTCTCTTATTGCTAAAGCTAACATTTCTAGTACCATATTGAATAACAATGATGATAATGGAAATTCTTATTTCACCCTTGATCTTATTGGAAATGCATCCAGCTTATCCCCATTACATACAATGCTTGCTGATGGTTTTAGGTAGATGCTACTTATTGTTTTGGGGAAGGCTCCATTTATTCCTATGCTCTCCAGTGTTTTCAATAACAATAGGTATTGTATTTTGTCAAAAGCCTTTTCTGGATCTACTAAGATAATCATATGGTTTCTGTTAGTTATGTTGTTGTTGATTTGATCAATTATGCTGATAGTTTTCCTGACATAGAACCAGCCTGCATTCCTGATATAAATCCTACCTGATCAAAATGTATTATTCTCTTGATAAATTGTTGTAATCTTTTTGCTAATATCTTATTTAAAATTTTTACATCCATATTCTTCAGGGAAATTGGTCTCTAATTTTCTCTCTCTGTTTTGCTTCTTCCCAGTTTAGGTGTCAGTACCATATTTGTATCATAAAAAGAATTTGGTAGGACTCCACCAGTTTTCCCAAGTAGTCTAAATAGCACTGGAATTAACTGTTCTTTAAATGTTTGACAGTATTCACTTGTAAATCCGTCTGTCCCTTGAGATTTTTTCCTATGAAGTTCATTGATGTCTTGTTCAGTTTTTTCTTTTCTGAGATGAGGTTATTTAAGTATTTTACTTCCTCTTCTGTTAATCTGGGCAGTTTATTTTTTTTTGTAAATATTCATCCATTTCACTAAGATTGTCAAATTCATGGGCATATGGTTAGGCAAAGTAATTTTTAATTGTTGTTTTAATTTCCTCTTCATTGGAGTTGAGGTCAACCTTTTTATTTTTGATGATGACAATTTCATTTTCTTCTTTTTTTAAAATCAAATTGACCAAAGGTTTATCAATTTTATTGGGCTTTTCGTAAAGTCAGCTCTTAGTTTTATTTATTAGTTCAATATTTTTCTTAATTTTCATTTTATTAATCTCTCCTTTGGTTTTCAGTATTTCTAATTTGGTATTTTCTTGTGGGTTTTCAATTTGTTCTTTTTCTAGTTTTTTCAGTTGCATGCCCAATTCATTGATCTCTTTTTTCTCTATTTTATTCATGTAAGCATTCAGAGATATAAAATTTCTCCTAAGAACTGCTTTCACTGCATCCTATAAGTTTTGGTAGGTTGTCTCACTGTCATTCTCTTGGATGAAGTTATTGATTGTTTCTATGATTTATTGTTTGACTCACTCATTCTTTAAGACTAGACTATTTAGTTTCCAATGGAATATCTTTCCATGGCCCTTTATTACGTATTATTTTTATTGCATGATGATCTGAAAAGGATGCATTGACTATCTCTGCCTTTCTGCACTGGACTGTGAGGTTTTTATGCCCTAGTACATGGTCAGTTTTTGTGTATGTGCCATGTACCACTGAGAAAAAGCTATATTCCTTTCTATCCCCATTCAATTTTCTCTAGAGGTCTACCATATCTATCTTTTTCAGAGTTCTGTTCACCTCCTTAACTTCCTTCTTGTATATTTTGATATCAAGTTCAGAGAGAGGGAGGTTGAGGTCCTCCACTAGTATAGTTTTGCTGTGTATTTCTTCCTGTAACTCCCTTAACTTCTCCTCTAAGAATCTGGATGTTGTACTTCTTGGTTTATGTATGTTTTGCAATGATATCACTTCATTGCTTATGGTACCTTTTAGCAGGATATAGTTACTTCCTTATTTCTTTTGATTAGATCTATTTTCACTTTTTCTTAGTCTGAGATTAGGATTGCTACCCCTGCTTTTTTTTATTTTACATAAGCTGAAGCATAATATATTCTTCTCCAACCTTTTACTTTTGCCCTATGTGTATCCCCCTGTTTCAAATGTTTTTCTTGTAAACAAATTGTATGTTTCCCATCACATTCAAAGTTGTGTTTACTATCTATCTCTCTCCATACTATTTCCTCTCCTGTTTATGCTTATATTTCTCTTTTCTCCCTTCCTCACCTCAAGAGTTTTATTTTTGACTATCACCTCCCTTAGTCTTTCTTCCCTTCTATCCACCCCCTCCCCTTTTTCCCCTTTCCTTTCCTACTGCCTATATTGCAGGTTAGATTTCTAGACTTAACTGAGTATATTGTTCCCTCCTCGAACCAAATCCAATGAGAGTAAAACTCGAACAAGGACATCATCCTCCCTTCTTTCCCTCAACTAAAATGTTTTTGTTCCTCTTCATATGCTGTAATTTACCCTTTTTTGCCTTCTCCTTTCCTCTTCTCCCATTGTGATCCCTTCACACCCTTTAATTACATTTTTTATCATCACATCAGTTAATTTATACCCACCCCATCTATCTATGTATATCCCTTTAAATGTCATAATAAACATATAATTCTCAAAATTAACAAGTATCATCCTCCCATATAGGAATGTAAACAGGTTGCTTATATTGAATAACATTTTTCTGATTGTTTATCTTTTTAATGTCTTTCTTGAGTCTTGTATTTGAAGATCAAATTTTCTATTGAGCTCTGGAATTTTCATCGGGAAGGTCTGGAAATTCCTTAATTTATTGACTGTCCATCCCCTTGCCTGAAAGACTATGCTCAGTTTTACTGGGTAATTGATCCTAGGTTATAGTCCAAGCTCCTTTGCCTTATGGAATATCATATTTCAATCCCTCTGATCTTCTAATGTAGATGCTGTAAGGTCCTGTGTGATCCTGACTGTAGTTATTTGATATTTGAATTGTTTCTTTCTGGCTGCTTACAGTATTTTCACCTTGACCTTTTAGTTCTGGAATTTGGCAACAATATTCCTTGGTAATTTCAATTTGAGATCTCTTTCAGTAGGTGATAGGTTGATTCTTTCAATGACTGTTTTGCCTTCTGCATATAGGATCTCAGGGCAGTTTTTCTTGAAAGATATTGTCCAAGCTCTTTCTTTTTCAATCATGGATTTTAGGTAGACCAATAATTCTTAGATTTTCTCTCCTGGATTTATTTTCAAGTCAATTGTTTTTCCAATGAGATATTTTACATTTCCTTGTATTTTTTTCATTCTTTAGATTTCATTTGACTGATTCTTGGTGCCTTATAGAGTCATTAGCTTCTACTTGCCCAATTCCAATACTTAATGAATTGTTTTCTCCAGCTTTTGCACTTCCTTTTCCATTTGTCCAATTTTCCCAGTTAATTTTTGTACCTCCTTATCCATCTGGCCAATTTTACTTTTTCTGGAACTGTTCTCTTCAGTGAATTCTTTTTTTCATTTAGCCACTTGTATTTTTAAAATCATTGGCCAATTTTTCTTCTACCTCTCTAATTTGGTTTTTAAAATACTTTTTGACCTCTTTCAAAAACGTTTTTTGGGCTTGAGATCAGTTCACATTCCCTTTTGAGGTTTCAGATATGGGTATATTGTCAGTTCTCTTCTGAATTCATATTTTGATCTTCCCTGTCCCCATAGTAAGATTCTAAGGTCTTTGCTTTTCTGATTTGCTTTTTGCTCATAGTGATTGCCTTTGCCTGGCTTTTAAAGTGGATCTCTGCTTCTGGGGCACAAGGGGCTCTATCCCACATTTCTTATGCTAAGAGTTTGGGGACTGGTTTCTGGCTTTGTGTGTTGTGGTTTCTGATTTTTTCAGTTACAAACTATATAATATTTCAGCTTACCTGGTGCTAAACTGACTGATGTGTGCCAAGACCAAGGCCAGGTGAATTCTTTCTGAGTTTCCCTGGGGTTACACTAAAGCTCCTGGCATGGGGTGTCAGGGAGGGGTGGTTTGCCCATGGGAGGTTTCCTTCTCCTCTAGGTCTGCTCTAGAGCACAGGCAGGCTCAGCAGCTGATGAACCCTGTCTGTGCTGGTGACTCCCCAAATACCCTGGCTGTGCTAAGGCCCACCTGGTGTCCTGGTGTTGGAATTTACAGTCTCTCCCCACTGAGGTTTGGGTTCTTCTGCTGGTCTACTGAGGTGGTGCTTGATGGGATGCTTCTGATCCTGCACTGGTCCCCTTCAGTCACAGCAAGAGGAACTCTTCCTGTTGATCTCTCTAACTTCCTGAGCTGAAAGACTGCTGTTCCCCTTCTGCTGGCTCCACTATTTCAGGACTTTTCCTGGGCCAATATTCTCTGGGTTTTTCAAGGACAACAAAGGAAGGGTGAGAGCACTTACAGTTTAGTGCACGATATTGGCTCTCAGAAGTTTCCTATATATATTTTTGTCTAAACTATTCAGTGCCTATCATTGGGGTGATTAGTTTGCTTTTGTTTTTACCATTCTGGAATACTAAAAGTGACTAATGTCATATTTGTGCAATCAATCACTCAGCACACATTTGCTTAGCATCTACTATGTGCCAGGCACTATGCTAGGCACCTGAATGCAAAAATAAAAGCAAAACTGCCTGAAATGAAGAAGGCTACATTCCATCTGGAGAAAATGTGCATACATGTAGGGATGTACAGAGTAGATACAGGGCAATTTGGGGATAAAGGCACTAGTAGCTGGGGATATCAGGAAAGACTACCAAAACAGGATAGCTTTACTCTCTCTTTCCCTCTTTGTCCCTCCCAGGCATACATATTATATATGTATGTATGTATGTATAATATGGACAGTTAGGTGATGAATCCAAATGATTCATGATGGAAAATGCCAGTCTGGGCCTGGAGTCATAAGACTTCAATTCCAATCTAGTCTCAAATACTTCCTAGTATTTGAGCATACTATTCTCACTTTTGGAGGTTTTATGTATTTTTTCCTTTTGTTCTATTTCTTCTTTCACAAGATGACTAATGTGGAAATATGTTTTACGTGATTGCACATGTATAACCTATATCAGATTGCTTGCCATCTTGAGGAGAGGGGACTATATTCACATAACCTAGTTTATTTAACCATTGGCACTGCTGTGTATATTCTATTACAATTATTATTTTACAGTTGAGGAAATTGAGGTTCAGTTAGATGAAGTGACTTTTCCCCAAGTACAAAGCTACATGCAAATGAATGAAAATTACTGTAATACATGCAGATTTTGGCAGTGCTGTAAGGAAGTTCAGTGAAAGAGAGGTCCAACTGAGCTGAGTCGAATCAAGTATAGATTCTTCAAGTGTGCAAATATTGAGAGGAAAGTAAAGTAATTAATGACAGTAGGCTGCTGATCTCTCAGCCCCATTACAAGCTACTCAATGCGAGAAGCAGTAGTTTGTCTGGTTATTTTATAGAACCAAGGCAGGATAGGGTAGTGGAAAGTACTCAGGAGACTTGGGGCCATATCTAGCTTGGTCACTTGCCATTTATGTGACTGGGAGCAAGTCCCTTAACATTTTAGGAATATCAATGTCAGGGTAGAAATTGTTTCATTCTTTCTATTTATATCCCCAGTGTCTAACACAGATTTGACACTAAATAAATGTTGACTGATTCATAGAATTGTTGAACTAGTGCTGGAAGGGATTTCAAAGGTCACCTAGTCCAACTCCCTTATTTTACAGATGACCAAAGAGGTTGTGACATATCCAAAATCACAAAGGAAGTAAGCATCAGAAGTGGGATTTGGATCCAGGTCCTCTGCTACTATACCACACTTCTTATAAGCTCATGGAAACTTACCAACACTCCCTCATCTGTAAAATGGGGTCGATACTTGCCCTACCTAGCACACCCAAAAGTTGGTTGTATGGGAAGCATTTTGTACTAATTAACCAATCAGCAAGTATTTATGAAACACCTTCTTTGCCAGACACATTTCTAGGCACTGGAGATACAAAGACATGCCCTGACTCAAAGAACTTCTATTCCAATGGTGAAGACAGCATGCATCCATAGAGCTATATTATACAAAACACACACAAGGCACATAAAAGCTGTTGTTATTTGAACTTATTTCTTCAAAAAAGTTTCTCCCATGACTACTTTTGCTAACTATAGTTCCCTCTATCTTATTCCCTCTACTTCTATTTATTCCGTTCTCTCTCTTCTTTTACCGTCTGTCCTCAAAAAGGTTTTGTTTCTGACCACCCCTCCCCTAATCTGCCCTCCCTTCTATCATACTGTATCCCCCTCTCTTATCTTCTTCCTCTTTTATTTTCCTGTAGGGTAAGATAAATTTCTATGCCCCATTGCTTGTGTATCTTATGTCCCAGTTACATGTAAAAACAACTTTTAACGTTTGTTTTTATAATTTTTGAGTTCCAAATTCTCACCCTTCCTCCCTCCCTACCCACCCTTATTGAGAAGGCAAGCAATTTAATAAAGGTTATACATGTGTAGTCATGCAAAACACTTCCATAATAGTCATATTGTCTCCTTTCACCCTGTCCCTCTTCAAAAGTATTTGCTTCTGATTATCACCTCCCCCAACCTGCCCTCCTCTCTCTCACCCCACCCTTACCCCATCCTCCCCCACCCCTGCTTTTCTGTAGGGTAAGCTTTTTTCTCAAGAATGCATTAAATTCCTCAATGTCATTGAATGTCAATTTTTCCTCCTCAAAAAGCTCAGTTTTGCTGGAGAAGTGATTCTTGGTTTTAATTCTAGCTCCTTTGACCTCTGGAATATGATATTCCAAGCTCTCCAATTCCTTAATGTAGAAGCTGCTAAGTCTTGTGTTATCCTGATTGTAATTCCACAATACTTGAATTGTTTCTTTCTGGTTGCTTGTAATATTTTCTCCTTGACTGGAAACTCTGGAATTTGGCTATAATATTCCTGGGAATTTTCATTTTAGGATCTTTTTCATGAGGGTATTGGTGGACTCTTTCAATTTCTATTTTACTCTCTGGTTCTAGAGTATCAGGATAGTTTTCCTTGATAATTTCTTGAAAGATGATGTCTAAGCTCTTTTTTTGATCATGGGTTTTAGGTAGTCCAATAATTTTCAAATGATCTCTTCTGGATCTATTTTCCAGGTTAGTTGTTTTTTTCAATGAGATATGTCATGTCTTCCATTCTTTCATTCTTTTGGTCCTGTTTTGTGATTTCTCATAGAGTGATTAGCTTCCATTTTCATCATTCTAATTTTTAAGGAATTATTTTTTTCAGTAAACTTTTGGACCACCTTTTCCATTTGGCCAATTCTGCTTTTTAAGGCATTCTTCTCCTCATTGGCTTTATCAACCTCTTTTGCCATTTGTTCTAGTCTATTTCTAAGGTGTCACTTTCCTCAGTATTTTGGGGGGAATCTCCTTTAGCAAGCTGTTGACTCATTTTTCATTATTTTCTTGTATCACTCTTATTTCTCTTCCCAATTTTTCTTCTATTTCTCTTACTTGATTTTCAAATTCTTTCTGAGCTCTTCCATGGTCTGAGGCCAATACACATCCTTCTTGAAGACTTTGAATGTAAGAGCTTTGACTTTATTGTCTTATTCTGAGTGTATGCTTTGATCTTCCTTGTTGCCAAAGTAAGATTCTGTAGCCTGAGGTTCTTTTCCTGTTGTTAGCTTATTTTCCTCAGCCTGTTTTACAACCATTGCCACTGCCACCACTGCCGATTCATTTACTCCCAAGGTCTGCCCCTGGTTTGCTGGGATCCGGGGCTAGACTATGCTTCTTTCTCTCTCAGGTCTGACAGCACTTTCCTACTGACCTTCTAAGTTGTCTTTGATATTTGTGATTTGATAAATCATAAAACTGCCACAGCTGCCAGTGATTCATTGCCCAGAGGCCTGCTCCAGGTTTGTTAGAGCCCTGTCTGTGCTGGTACAGTCTGCCTAGACTTCACTACTCCTTCAGCTTGGTACAACAGACCTTTCCTGTTGATCTTCCAGACTGCCTTGGGCTGGGGATTTGTTTCACTCTGTCTTTTTGTGGTGCTCTAAAATTTGTTTAGAGGCATTTTTACAGGTATTTGGAGGGGTTTAGGGGAGAACTCTGAGTCTCTGGTTTTACTCTGTCATCTTGGCTCCACCCCTGTTTGTCCTTCATTCCTGGAGATGATGCTAGCAGATACAGTGGAAAACCTTGACTTTTTTAAGCTAAGGTCTTATCCAGATCTTAGTTTGTCTGAGGCAAAAATCATTCAGTGATTAAAGCTAGGTAAGAAATGAAGGAAGAAATGGCCTCTTTTATCTAATCAAAAGAAAATCAACCTGGAAGGAGAAGACCCTCAAGGTTTCTGGCCAAAACAAACAATTGCTATTTACAATCACTCTGAATAAATAAAACCTAACATATAAGGTAACCTTGTGGGGAAGGCACTAGCCTCTGGAGATACCAGAAAATGTCTCTCTTGAAGGAAATCAGAGATTCCCAGAGGCAGAGGTGAAGAGCATATCGTCCCCGGTGTGGGGTGATAGCCAATGCCCAGGCTGCAGATGGGAAATGGAGCTTTGTGTGTGAGGAGCAGGAAGTAGGCCAGGATGGTTGGACCAGAGTAACTGACCAGAATAGAATATGAACAAGAATGGAAAGCTAAGATAGGGCCAGACCATAAAGGTACTGTAGAAATATGACCTATCATTTCCCCTGAAGTTTTTGCTGTTGTTTTTCAGCTGTGTCTGATTCTTTGTGATTCCATTTGGGGTTTTCTTGGCAATGATGCTGGAGTGGTTAAGACAAACAGGGTTAAATGACTTGTCCAGAGTCACATGGCCAGTAAGGGTCTGAGGCCAGATTTGAACTCTAGAAAAGGAGTCTTCCTGATTCCAGGTCCAGTGCTCTATCCACTGGGCTTTTAATATTATTCCTATTAACAAGGATCCCTCCAGATACTACCTCAGAGTGGAGTCACCAGGTATGTTGCCTAATAGGAGAGTCCATTGAGGGGTGATGAGATCTCTGTGGGAGAGCTGCTCAATTTGCCAGTAACAAAAGGTCCTTCCTGACATTTTTGCTGGAGGTTCCAGAATTTAAATTCAGAGCACCACTTCCCAAAAATCTGTAAGTTAAACTTTCTCTGTCACTAGCCTGAATTCTTTCTTTAGTTGCCAACAAATCTATGGTTTCCATTCATCTGTGACAATAAGGTAAGAGAGAGTTTCAGGTACTCATCTGTAAAACAAAGCATCATTTGCTAGCATATCCACCTGTGAATCTTGGCACAAATATCTGAATTCTTCTTCTGCTTCAATTAGGAGACTGAGGAGCAAATCAACCAATATTTATTGAGCCCTTAATCTGTGTACTAGAACTTGATTGTGTTTAACAGCACCTGGTACATTTTATAATATCCTATCAAGGAAAATATTTTTTCCTACAAAAGCTTTTAAAATCACATCAATTTATTTCCATTTTATCTTTGAATCACCACAAGGTTTTGCTTTATTTTTTTTCCATGGAGATGAATTATTTATCTCGGTTATTCTTTCCATTCTCTTATCTCCAACCTTGGCAACTTGGAACAAAGCAAGAAGTGAATAGACCTGGCTGTTTGGAATAGAAAGTCATTGTGCAGGAAGAGGATAAATGGAATCATTGGCATTTACACCCTGAAAGGACTTTAGAAATAATCTAATTTCTTATTGCACTGATGAAACTAAACCCATGAGAGGTCAAGTGGTCAACTCCTAATCAGAGGACTTTTGTCGTCTCTCACTGAAGAATGCTCTCCCCTATATGTAAACAATATTTATGTGTTGCTCACATATCTTCTTCCACCAGTAAGCAATAACACCTAAGACATACAGAAAGGTAACATGATGGATAGTGTTAGATTTGACTCTATGTCTTACTACTAGCTATGATTATGGGCAAACCACTGACTTTTTCTGGACTTCAGTTTTCTTATTCACAAAATGAGGCTATACCTTGCTTTCAGGGTTGTGTAGCAGCAATGGTGGCCCAATGTTCTAATTCATTTTAAGTTGCGAACAATCATGTGACCTGAATATCAAATTACAAAGGTTAAGAAAGCAAGAACAACCTTTAGAATTATAATCAAATAAAACTTACAACAAAGTTACTATGATACATTTAATATAATCATCACTGTGCTGAAGGAAAATTAGGCAAAAATATTAAGTGGTTACCTTAAGTGAGTATCTTCTTGCTTTTTAGTTCTCTAGAGTTGAAAATCAGTATGAATTCCAGTGTTGATAGTTTTTCCTGATATCATGTAATCTTTATCTCACAAGTACATTGATATATAAATTTTAAAAAGACAGAGATTATGATCTGATTCCCCAATAACTCAGGATTCCCTTCCTCTATCCCCCACACCCCAGGTCTGAGACCCTTATTCTCAGTTCAACAATCTTAGGTCACAAAAGACCCACCAACCCACTCCAGTTTTGTGGGTGTTTGAGGGTCAAAGGCAAGGCAAACTCTATTAAGAGCCTACTATGGGCTAGGTACTGAAGCCAGTAGGAATGTGAGTGACAAGTCTTTTCTGTATTTTTGATCAACATGGTAAGATGGTACATGTCTCCAAGAGAAGAGTTTCCTCTACTACATATTATTCATTGTTCGGCCTCTCTATCTCCCAAACAACTGTATGCTTCTTGGCATAGTTGTGGAGATTTGGCCTTATCAGTTGTTACAGTATTTTTTTTTCTCCCAGACTTGTGATTTCCTTCGTATGGGGAACTCTTAGAAAAGAAGTTCTCTCCAACACAAAGATGTTCAGCAGTGGATAGTCTTACAGTTGTTGGGACAGTCACAGAATAAATGACTTACAAAGGTCACATAGCTAGAAAATATCAGAGGTAGGTCTTCTGAAGCCTTCCTGACTGAGGAGGCTGGCTCTCTATCATTACTTCTATCTCTGACATTACACTGCTCATATATAAATATAAATACACACACAAAACATATATATGTATGTATATGTACATATTTATATATGTGTATGTGTATATATGTATATGTGGACATGTAGGCACATTTATTTTCTTCATTTGACTCTAAGCTCCATGAGCTCAGAAGTCTATCTTTTACTTCTTATCAAGTTCTACCCATAATACTCAGCAGACATCTAGTAGCTGTTGTGGTTTAACCATCTCTGAGATATGCAAACATCTTTTATGAAACCAATTACATACTTGAAGCAGATTAACTTTCTTTTATACCTCCCTGAAAAAGGAATCACTTAGACTGGACAGTGTTAAACACCAGATGGCACTGAAAATTCAAATTAAAAAATGGAACTTTTTATCCTGTTTAAAAACAAACAAACAAATAAATAGCACAGATACATTCAGCAACTCTCTTTAAATTAGATTAGCATCCTGTACTGAAAGCCTAGAGGACGCTGTTTTTCATTTCCTTGATCTTAGGGAGGAAATTTAATTAAATAATTCTCAATTACAAAACTGTACATGGGTTTACTGGGCACATGGATGTGAGTGTACTCAGAGAAATCTCCAGGGACTAGAAATAGCTGATTGATAATTCAGATGTTGGATTTCTGGTAGTAAACAGTAAGTTTCTCTCATCCTCCCTTACTGACTTTGAAAAACTCAGAAAATACCTCCTCAGTAAAAATCCTGGAACAGTGGAACCAGCAAAATATTGGGAAGCAGAAGTCTTTTAGCTCAGGAAGCTAGGAGGATTAATGAGAAAGGTTCCTCTTTCTGTGGCTGAAGGGGACCAGTACAGGACAGGAGGCATCCCAGCAAGCCAGCAGCAAGCCTCACCTCAGCAAATCAGTGGGAGATCCACCAGGGTGGTGGAGCAGGCAAGCATAAACACTAGGACCTCCTACCTGCTTTGGCACAGCCAAGGGAACCAGTCGATGCCAGCAAAGAGAACCATCATGAGCATGACCAGACCGCTGCACCTCCACCCTGAAAGCTTCAGTGTAACACTGAGGAAACTCAGAAAAACTCCACCTGCCCTAGGCACACATTAGCCACCAGCACCATGTCCAGCTCAGCACCAGGTAAGCTAACAGATCCCTACAGCCTCCAGCTGCCAGCTTCTGAGACCACAACACAGAAAACCAGTCCCCTAACCCCCAGCCCAAGAAGAATGGGACAGTATCCCTGTATCAGTAAGCACTCCAACATACACAGAGGGACCTGCTACCACAGGTTCTTTGATCTGCATTCATAAAAGGAAAGGCAACTTTTAAGGGGTTAACAATCACTTTAATCAAGTACATGTATCATTCCTTTAACCAAGTACATATATCATTCAATTAGTCCAGAGCAGTCAGCACCCTAAACTTCAAAGAAAATATAGAGAAACTAAAGATCAACAGACATGACTTCCTCTGCCTGAATTCAACAGACAGTTGGACCTCAACTATCTGACCATAGTTACCAGAGAGGGAAGCACTGACATCTGAGTTTTCAAAGCTGGGGGGTTCCTTTAGCAGCTTCACAGAGTCTTCATCTGGCCAAACAAACACTTGCAGTCAGTAAATCCCAAAATCAACAGGCATAGCTTCCTCTGTCTGACCATAATTCAACAGACAGTCCAACCATCTGACCATGCTTACCAGAGAGGGAAGCACTGACTTCTGGGTTTTCAAAGTTAGGGAGACTTCTTTTGTGGCTTCCCAGAGTCCTTGTCTGGCACTCAAACCGTCTTACAAAAACTAAGCCTCGAAGTAAAGCCTCACCCTCACAGATTTATGCACCTTTACAGCCAGAGGGCATAGCCTTCTGACTTAGTGCCTCAATAGAAAAAACAAAAGGTACCTGGGACCTTCCTACAAAACAACTCCCCTAATCAAGCTCTCCACAATGGGTGGGCCCATCAATGGGTAAGAAAGATATTCTTTAATCAATCATTCAATCAGAGGCACTTTTAGCAAAATAAAACAGCAAAAGAGCCTATTTTACTTGCTTTCCAGGCCTCTGTGCCCCAGAAGCAGAGATCAACTTTAAAAGGTAGGAAAAAGGTAAACATCATGAGGAAAAAGAAACAAAGGAAAATAGTGATCATAGAGAAGAATTATGGTGACAGGGAAGAGCGAAACAAATCCAGAAGAGGACAGTATTGCCTTTATACCCACACCCGAAACCTCAAAGGGGATATGAATGGTCTCAAGCCCGGAACAACTCAAGAAGGATTTTAAACGTCAAATAAGAGAGGTAGAAGAAAAACTGATAAAGATATAATGGATAGAATGGGAAAGAAAAGTACGTGGAAGAAAACAACTGCTTAAAAAGTAAGATTGACCAAACGGAAAAGGAAACACAAAAGCTAACTAAAGAAAATAATTACTAAAAGTTAGAATTGGGCAATGGAAGCTAATAACTCTATGAGATATGAATAATCAGTCAAACAAAATCAAAGGAATGAAAAAATAGAAGAAAACGTAAAATACCTCAATGGAGAAGCAACTGAGCTGGAAAACAGATCCAGAAGAGATCATTTAAAAATTATTGGTCTACCTGAAAGCCATGTTCAAAGAAAGAACCTGGGCAGCATCTTTCAAGAAATCATCAAGGAAAACTCCCCTGAGGTCCTAGAACCAAAGGGATCAAAAGAATCCATCTATCTCCTGAAAGAGATCCCAAAATGAAAATGCCAAGGAATATTGTAGCCAAATTCCAGAATTATCAGATCAAGGAGAAAATACTGCAAGCAGTCAGAAAGAAACAATTCAAATATCATGGAACCTGAGTTAGGATTACACAGGACCTTGAAATTTCTACATTAAAAAACTGAAGGTCTTGAAATATGATATTCCATAAGTCAAAGGAACTTGGATTGTAAGCAAGGATCAACTACCAGAAAAATTGATATAATCTTTCAGGAAAGGAGATGGACATTCAATGAAATAGGGGACTTCCAGACTTTCCTGATGAGAAGACCAGAGCTCAGTGGAAAATTTGATCTTCAAATCAAAGACTCATGAGAGGCATAAAAAAGTAAACAGGAAAAAAAACATATTATTCAATAAGGGAAAACTATTTACATCCCTACATGGGAAGATGATACTTGTAACTCTTGAGAATTGTACATTTATTATGACATTTAAAAGGTATATATACACAGATAGAGGGGGTGGGTATAAGTTGACTAATTTGAAAGTAAAAAAAAAAACCTAAGTGGTGCAAAGGGATTCTAATGGGAGAAGAGGAAAGGAGGAGGCAGAAAAGGGTAAATTATATCACATGAAGAGGTATAAGGATATATTACAGTAGAGGTAAAGAAGCAATGAGCATTGCTTGAACCTTACCCTCATCAGATTTGGCTCAAGGAGGAAATAACATAACTCAAGTGTAGAAATCTGGGGAAATGGGAAATAAAAAGGAAGGGGTTGAGAGAAGGGAGGATAGATTGATAGAGGCAGTGGTCTAAACAAAAACTCTAATGAGGGGGGAAAGGGAGAAAGGAGAAAGAAAAGCATAAGCAGAGGGAAAATAGGATGGAGAGAAAGACACAGATAACAATCATAACTGTGAATGTGAATGGAATGAACTCTCCCATAAAATGGAAGCAGATAGCAGAATGGATTAAAAACCATAATCTTACAATATATTGTTTATAAGAAACACATTTGAAACAGAGGGAAACACACAGAGTAAAGATAAAAGGCTAGAGTAAAATATTTTATACTTTGAAGTAAAATAAGCAGGAGTAGCAATCCTGACCTCAGGTAAAGGAAAAGCAAAAATCCAATTAAAATGGATAAGGAAGGAAACTACATCCTTATAAAAGGCACCAAAGACAATAAAGTAATATCATTATAAAACATATTTGCACCAAGAGGTATGGCATCCAAATTCTTAGAGGAGAAGTTAAGGGAGTTACATAAAGAGATAGCAAAACTATACTAGTGAGAGACCTCAACCTCCCCATCTCTGAAATAGATAAATGTGACCACAAAATAAACAAGAAAGAAGTTAAGGAGGTGAATAGAATTTCAGAAAAGTTAGATATGGCAGACTTCTGGAGAAAACCGAATGGGGATAGAAAGGAATATACCTTTATGTTAGCAGTACATGGCACCTACACAAAAACTGACAATGTACGAGAGCATGAAAACCTCACATTCCAATGCAGAAAGACAGAAATATTAAATGTATCCTTTTCAGATCATGATGCAATAAAAAATTATGTGTAATAAAGGGCCATGAAAACATAGATTAAAAATTAATTGGAAACTAAATGATCTCATCCTAAAGAATGATCCTAAACAACAAATCATTGAAACAACCAATAGCTTCATCCAAAAGAATGACAATTAGACATCATACCAAAACACATGAGATGCAGTGAAGGTGGTTCTTGGGAAATTTTTATATCTTTAAATGCTTACATGAATAAAAATAGAGAAAGACAATTCTGGTGTACCTAGTTAAAAATTTAACAAAAACAACACAAATGTGACAAATGAACCCAAACCACTTTACATGGAAAAGAATATACCTGATATATAACCAAGATATCCAAAGAATGGATACAAATATATAAAAATAAAGATCCTTCCCAAAAGTTGAATAGTCAAAGGATATGAATAGGCAGTCTTCAAAGAAGGATAAAAGTAAGCTATCAGTAATAATATGAAAAAAAGTGTTCTCCAAATCACCAACCAAATTAAAACAATTCTAAGGGTCTACCTTATATTCACTATACTGGTAAAGGTGACAAAACTGGAAAATGACAATTTTTGGAATGGAGTGTGAGTGGAAAGGGATACCACTAACACACTCCTAATGAAGCTATCAGTGGATCCAACCACTATGGAAAACAGTGTGGAACTTTATCACCAAAATCACTACACTGTACCTTTACCCTTTGGCCCAGAAATATCAGTACTAGTTACATATGATAAAGAAAAGGGATTAAAGAAAAGGGTAAAAGATTCATATATACAAAAATATTTATAGCAGCATAGTTGGTTCAAAGAATTGGAAATGAAGTGCATGCCCATCAATTGGAGCTGAACAAATTATGGCTCAGTATATAAATGTAAATTTGTCATTCCATAAGAAATACAAAAGGGATGCATTTATAGAAAAACTAGAGAAGACTTGCATGAATTGATGCTGAGTGAAATGAACAGAACAATTTATACAATGACCACACTGCAAATCAAGTCAAGTCAACAACATTTACTAAATACCTATTATGTGGGAAGCAATATGCCAAACTCTAGGGCACTGTGAAAGACTTCAGAACTTTGATCAATGCTGTAATGAATCACTCCTCTAGAAGACTGATAAGGAAATACTCTTCCCATACCTTGGCAGAGAAGTGATGGATATGAGGTGCAGAATGAGGTACACCTCTTCAGATATAGCAGCCAACATGCAGATTTGTTCTGCTTGACTACTTTTATTTATTATAAAGAAGGTGTTGGGCTTTTTTCTTGAGACTTATGGAAAGAGAAAGTAAAGAGATACCCAAAAAGGGAAGAGAGAAAAAAGTACCAACAAGACATTTCAAATATATACAAAAGAGAACATAAGGGAGTTCAGAAGAGGATACAGACAAGCAAGGCAGTGTTGGTACTGAGACAAATTTAATATATACTTTTAAAAAAATCCAAATTCTACTGTAAATAATAGAAGTTCACAGTTTTGCATGTTCTCTTTTCCTGTTGTTTTTATAAATAGTGTTTATTGATGTTGTCAGGTTGACAATAATTGTTTTACAAGCCCAAAAGGAAAAAAAAGGAAAGAAGGAAGGAAGAAAAAACAACTCTAATTTCATTCTAATATCTCTTAAAATGCAATTTAACTGCTTAGCATCACCATTTATGTTCAAGAAATAGAATGATCTTTAAATATGCAGCATATGAGTAAAATACTTCCCCTTTAAGAAAGGGCTGGGAGACTTGGAATTCTGGGAACCAAGATTGGAGAGTAAGTAATAAATTACTGTAGCTCTCTCATATTCACCTCCAAATATCCATAAAATAGCACCCCCCCAAAAAAAGTTCTAGAATAGCAGAACCAGGAAAAAGATGGGGTGAAACAATCTTCTAGTGAATAAAACTTAAGAGATCAGCAGAAAGGGTCTGTCTCACTTTGGTAAAAGGGAAACACAGTCCAGGACAGGAAGCATCCTAGCAACCCAGCAGAAAGCCTCACCTCTGCAAGCCAGTGGGAGATCCGAAGCCCCAGTACAGTGGAACAAGCAAATGCCAATACCAGAACTTCCCAGATGTCTCAGCATAGCCAAGGGAAGTGGCAGACTCTAGCAGTGCTTCAGTATAGCCCTAGGCAAGGAGGTAGAGTCAATCATAAAAATGCCTAAACAAATAGGCAGCCTCTAGCACAGAGCCCACTGGTGCTTCAGCATAGCACAGCTCCAAGCAAACAGGCAGCCTCCAGTCCCTTGCATCAGGGTAGCCCAGGGAAATGCAGAAACATCCCAGTGGTTTCAGCACAGCCAGACACCAGAACTAGAACCCTGACTCAGCATCCGGTAAGCTTCCTTACAGGACTGGGGTATGGAATGGGGGTCTTCACCAGCAGCACCAGCTATCCCACACCCACCCCACTCCCTTAGAGCAGCACCAGGCATGAAGGTCCCTTGTGAGCCTCCAGGTAAATAGCCAGGGCCTGTAGCCCATGGCATAAGAAACTTGAGAGACAGCTACTTCCACCTCCAGAGCAGAGATCAAATTTAAAAGAAAAGGAAAAGGCAAAAAAGATACGCAAAACAACAAAAATCTAACAATAGAAAGTTGTTATAGCAAAGGGAAGATCAAGACACAAACTCAAAAAAGGACAACAATGTCAAAATACCTATGGGCAAAACCCCAAAGGAAAATGGGAAGTGGTCTGAAGCCCAGAAAGAACTCATGGAAGAATTCAAAAAGGAGCTTAAAAATCATGTAAGAGAGGTAGAAAAAGATTGGAAAAGAAATGAGAGTAATGTAAGAGAATTGTGAAAAGAGAAAACAACTGTTTAAAAAGTAGAATTGAACAAAAGGAAAAGGAATTACAAAAGCTAACTGAGAAAAACAACTTCTTAAAAGTTAGAATTAGGCAAGTGGAAGTCAATAACTCTATAAGACATCAAGAATCAAACAAATTCAAAAGAATCAGAAAGTAGAAAAAAAATTTTAAATATAATTGGAAAAACAACTGATCCAAAAAACAGATCCAGGAGAAATAATGTCAGAATCATTGGACTACTTGAAAGCCATAATCAAAAGAAGGACCTACACAGCATCTTTCCAGAAATTATCAAGGAAAATTGTCCTGATATCCCGGAGCCAGAAAGCAAAATAGATATTGGAAAGAATACACCAATCCTCTCAGGAAAAAGATCCCAATATAAAAACTCCAAAGAACATAATAGTCAAATTATAGAACTATCAGTTACAAGAAAAAATACTGCAAGTGTCCAAAAAGAGCCACAATCAGCATTACACAGGACTTGGCAGCCACAACATTAATGGATCAGAGGTCATGGAGCATTACGGTCAGAAAGATAAAAGAGTTAGGACTACAACAAAGAATCACCTACCAAAGAACCGTAACAAAGAAGTATTAACACTGATACTTTAAGGGAAAAAATGGTTATTCAATGAAATAGAAGGATTTCAAGTTTTCATAAGGGAAAGATCAGAACTGAACAAAATCTTTGATCTCTAATATTAAGACCCAAGAAAAGCCTAAAAACAGAAAAAAGGGAAAGAAAACATAAGGGATTCAATGGAGGTGAACTGTTTATAGCCCTACATGAGAAGATGATACTTGTAATTCTTAAAAATTGTACCACTAATGGTACAGCCAGAAGAAACATAGGTAGACAGAGGGTACATGTATAAGGTGAATTTGAGGGAATGACATAAAAATTAATTAAAGGATGAGAAAGAGGACTACATTGGGTGCAGAAGGAAGAAAAAGGTAGAATGGGGTAAATTACTTCATATGAAGGGTCATAAAAGACCTATTACATAGGAGGGAAGATGGGAGGGTGAATGATGGGTGTCACTTGAATTTTACTCTCATCAGTATTGGCTCAGAAGGAATAATATATTTGAATATAGAAATCTATCTTACCTAACAGGAACGTAGGAGGGGAGAAGATTAAGTAAAGGAGTGGGGGGCTGACAGTTGAAAGGGCAGATCAGGGGAGATAGTAGACAGAAGCAAAACACTATGGAGAAGGGAAAAAAATGAAAAGAGAGAGAGGACAAATGGGAAGAAAAAAAATGTGTGTTTGTCCTTCATTGCCGAAGAAGACCATGCCATCAGAGAAATAATGACATGACTTGTACTTGACTTCGTTTTGTGTGTGTGTGTGTGTGTGTGTGTGTGTGTGTGTGTGAGGGAGGGCTGTGCAGGTCACCAGTCTCACTTCTCCTCCAGAGTCATCTGAATCCAATGACCAGATATTTTTCAGAATGACTGGAGAT
Source organism: Potorous gilbertii (assembly GCA_028658325.1). Classification (NCBI taxonomy): domain Eukaryota; kingdom Metazoa; phylum Chordata; class Mammalia; order Diprotodontia; family Potoroidae; genus Potorous; species Potorous gilbertii. The sequence goes on along the minus strand of CM053774.1, from coordinate 75,911,880 downwards.
GACCCAGGGTGAGGCAATTAGGGTTAAGGGAATTGCCCAAGGTCACATAGCTAGTGAGTGTCAAGTGTCTGAGGTGAGATTTGAACTCATGTCTTCCTGACTCCTGCACTGGTGCTCTATCCACTGTACCACCGAGCTACCCCGGGAGGAAAAATAGGATGGAAGGAAATACTTGATTAGTAATCATAACTGTAAATGTGAATGGGATGAACTCTCCCATAAAATGGAAGCAGATAGCAGAGATGAGCAAAAGACAGAATCCTACAATATGCTATTTACAAGAAACATACTTGAAGCAGAGAGACACATAGAGGGTAAAGTTAAGAGCAGAATCTATTACGCCTCAGCTGAAGTAAAAAAGCAGGGATAGAATTCCTGATCTCAGGCAAAGCAAAAGTAAATATAGACCTAATTAAAAGACATAAAGAAGGAAAAGTATATCTTGCTAAAAGGTATCATTGACAAGTAACATTAATATTAAACACATATGCACCAAATGGTATAGCATTGAAATGCTTAAAGGAAAAGTTGTGAGTTACAGATTCACAACCAAACAAGAGATAGAGAGTATTACAAAATGTAAAATCAATAATTTTGATTATACTAAATTAAAAAGCTTTTGCTCAAACAAAACCAAGGCAACCAAGATTGGAAGGAAAGCAGAAGGGTGAGAAACAATCTTTACAACTAGTGTCTTTGATAAAGACCTCATTTCTCAAATATATAGAGAACTGTGTCAAATTTATAAGAGTACAAGCCATTCCCCAGTTGAAAAATGGTCAAAGGATATGAACAGGCAGTTTTCAGAAAGAGAAATCAAAGCTATATATAGGCATATGAAGAAGTGCTCTAAATGACTTTTGATCAGAGAAATGCAAATTAAAACAACTCTGAGGTACCACCCTCACACCTTGGCTCGTACAACAAAAGTGGAAAATGATAAATGTTGGAGAGGATATGGGAAAATTGGGACACCTAGTGCACTGTTGGTAGGTTGTGAACTGATCCAGCCATTCTGGAGAACTATTTGGAACTATGCCTAAGGAGCAACCAAACTGTGCACACCCTTTGATCTAGTAATACCACTACTAGGTCTTTATCCCAAAGAGATCATTAAAAAAGTACCGACATGTGTAAAAATATTTATAGCAGCCCTTTTTGGGGTGGCAGAATATTGAAAATTGAGGGGATGCCCATCAATTATGGAATGATTGAACAAGCTGTGGTATATGAATGTAATGTAATACTACTGTGCAGTAAGAAATGAAGAACAAGCAGATTTTAGAAAAACCCAGAAAGACTTGTACGGACTGATGTAAAGTGAAATGAGCAGAACCAGGAAAACATTGTACTCAATTGTGTGATAGTCAACTATAAATGACTCAGCTCTTCTCAGCAACACAATGATCCAAGACAAGTAGAAAAGATTCAAGAAGGAAAACGTTATCCACATCCAGATAAAGAATTGATGGAGTCTGAATTCAGATCAAAGCATAATCTTTTCACTTATTTTATTCTTTTTTGTGTTTTTCTCCCTTTTGATCTGTTTTTTCACACCTGTACCAAATGTAGAAATATGCTTTACATGATAGCACATGTATATAATCTATATCAAATTGCCTACCATTTTTGAAAGAGGGTAGGGGAGGGAGGAAGAAAAATTGGGAATTCAAAATCTTGTAAAAATGAATGCTAAAAATTGTCTTGACATGTAATTGGGGAAAAAATGCTATTTAACAAAAGAAAGTGCTGTGACAATTTATGATTCTGTTCCTGCTTCTGTGTGGGTTGCATTAAAAAAAATTATTTTCCAAGGGAAGCAAATGAATTTTTATTTGATTATTTAAACCTCTCAGAAACAGTGCCTTCTGTGAATACCCTACTGAGTTTTCTTGTGAGACAAGAGACAATGTAAGACATTTAACCATGTATGTCTATTATCACAATACCTAACCCTTCCTCTCCAAGAAATAGCTCTAAATTTCTGGGTTTTTTTGTCACTTAAACAGGATTCTGCTGTTGGGCCGTGAATTGCCCAAGAACAACCAAATAGGAGGAACAGCCTTGCAGAGAACACCCTCGTTCATGATCTAGATGAGACAGACAAGTACACACTGCAGCCCAATTTTCCCTTTTTGTTTGGGTGTCGGTGAAGTTCTGACACCTCATGCCTGAACCACTGCAATAGCCAGCTGATTCATCTCTGTGCTTCAAGTCTCTCCCCACTTCAAGCCATTCTCCACTCAGCTGCTCCCCTAAAGCACAAGTCTGACCATGTCACACCCCATCTTAAACTCCACTCGTTCCTTATTACCTGCAAGAAGAAAGTTTAAGAATTTGCCTTTTAAAGCCCTCTATAACTTGATGTCTTTCTACCATTCAAATCCTTATACCTCACTTGCTCCCTACTCTGCAGTCCAATAATACAAGTTCCTGGCTGTTCCACAAACAAGAGACCCCATTTTCTCATCTCCAGGAATTGTCACTGATTGTCCCCCATGCTGGGAACTCTCTCCCTTCTTGTCTTCACCTCCTAGCTTCTCTGGTTTCTTTTAAGTATCAGATTTAGTCCCACCTTCCACAAGAAGCCTTTCCTGATTCTATCTTAATGCTAGTGTTTTCCTTCTGTGAATTATCTTTGATTTATTCTGTATATAACTTGACTCTACATAGCTATTTGCATGTTGTACCCCCCATTAGATTGTGAATTCCTTGTGTTGTGTAACTCCAGCTTTTAGGCATATGGTAGTTAAAATACCAGTTGCCTGGTGTGTTGAATAATGTGAGAATTAGCCTACATCCTTGGAATAGGCCTGACAAATTCCCATGGTGTCAGAACGCTAGGCAGAGGTTCTCAACCACTGCTTTTCTTTTCTTTTTTTCCCTTAAAAAGGACTCCTAGTTGTTGCTCTTACACGTCATTAACTGTCCATGGGAGGATGAAGCTCCCTTCCCTAATGTGAAGCTGGTTATTCTGTAGCTGTATCCTCCAACTGACTTGAAAGCCTTGTCCAGGAGGTTGGCCAACAGGGTCATATGTGAACAAATGTGGTAACCACATTGACTTCAAATCCATTTGGCAGGTCCTTTAGCTTATTCTATGCTTCTCTTAAAGAAATATGGTGTCTTCTAATTCTATGAAGTGTGATCACTTCACATATCTCATCTCTCCTGACTTGAGCACTGGAATCCCTTCTCAGATGCACATGCTACCAAGACTGACCTGATTACATCTCTGAAAAATGTCTTTTGTTTCTTATTCCTACAGATCTTGGAGGTTGTATCAACAGTGCCAGTAAAACAGTCTTTTCCTTATAAAGGGGAGGTCTGGGGTTCAAAATCTACCTCTGCTATTTGTTAGCTATGTGACCTCATGCAAGTCATTTAACTTTTGAGGGGTCTTAGTTCCCTCATCTGGAAACTGAAGGCACTGTGCTAAATGACTTCTAAGGTCACCTAGAACAATAAGACCATAGATTGGCATTTAGGTCCCATTAGCTGCAGTGAGACAATCAGTGAAGAACTATTGTTTACCTCTTGGTTCATCAGTGATGTCATCTATAGGGTCAGCAAGCCAACAATTATATTATCCTGTGTAGGTCTCATTTCTACCTGTTTGTTTACATGTGCTCTCCCCTGTCAGACTGTAAATTACTTAAAGGCAGAGATTTTTTGATCTTTCTTTGTGCAGCAAACCTCAGAGCCTGACCCACAGTGGGTACTTTAGAAGTGCTTGTTGACTTTGGCTTGATATCAAGGCACAACTTGCAGGAAAACACTAAATATATAGTCAACCTTTTGGAAAAACTCATAGGCTAGACTAATATGAAATATAAGATTTATTGGCCATACTAACAAAGTCCAAAAAGTTCAGGATGTACAGTCAGTGACCCATGCTCTCTGGGTTCATCAATACACTCCCATAAACAAGGTCAGATAAAGCTCCCTACCTACCTCCTAAATAAGGTCAGATAAAGAGACACACATATTTCATAATGACTGAAACAAAGACATTTAGGACTTTGCCCAATGTCACTGAACCAAAGCTGACCCTCTAGCACTAAATAAACAATTGCTGATATTGATCCAGAGCTCTGAAGTTTATATAGCATTATCTATAGAACCATGACCATGTCACTGAAGCTCCCTAAGCTTTCCTCTCCTGACCCATAAAATGAGGAAGGTGGATTAGACTAAGAAGATTCCTTCAAGTTATAAATGTATAGTTCCACAATCTCATTTGATTCTCATGGTCAGTCTAGTAGATACTGAATCAGATAACATTACCCCCATTTATAGATGAGGAAATTCATGACCACGCAGCAAGCAAGTTTTGAGGCACCATTAAAATCCATGTCTTTCCTAAAAGACAAGAATTCTTCCTGTCATACTACATTAAATATATACTGAGTCATCCCCACCATAAGACACTGTGGAAGGCTAAAGGTGGTTGATCTTCAAGTCAACGGGACAAGCATTTATTAATGAATTGCTATGTGCTAGGCATTGTGATGAATTCTGGCGATACCAAAAGGGGGCAAAACTAGTCTTTGTTCTCAAAGAGCTCACATTCAAATGGGGGAGACAACCTAGAAACAACGTTTTAGATACAAGATAAAGACAGTGTAAATTGAAGGTTATCTTAGAAGAAAGAGACCCATATTAAGTGGGGGGCAAGGAAAGGCTTCTTGCAGAAGGTAGCATTTTAACTGAGACTTTGCAAAATCCAGGGTAGTCAGGAGGCAGAGGTGAGAAGAGAACATCTTCCATGCATGAGGTACAGCCAGTGAAAATGTCTGAAATGTTGGGAGATAGAAGACTGTTCCAGAACATCGAGACCAATGTCATTGCATCACAAAGTGATTTATTAATTAAGAAGATTTAGAAGGTTATGAAGGACTTTCAACAATCCTCACATAGAGGATTTCATGTTTGATCCTGGAGTCAAAGGAGTTTAATGAAGGGGTGTGTTGGTCAGACTTTTGGTTTAGAAAGATGTTTTTGATAGCAGAGTGAATGATGGACAGGAGTGGGGAGAGACTTGAGGCAGGCAGCCCCACCAGTAGGCTATTGCACTAGTGCAGGCATGAGGTGATGAGCAGCCTGCACCAGGATGGGGGCAGCATCAGAAGAGAGAAGACATATTTTCTGGGAATATAGACTACCTTTTTTATAAATATTTCACTATCTCCACATTCACTCATCAATTCCTGATGGCCACATTTCAAAAATACCTAAAGAGGCTATTTTTAGAACAATTAAAGATAAATCAACTCGAGAGACCTTTCTCCTAGCTCATAATAAGTACCATTAAAGAATTAATATAAACCTTTTTATTATATGCTGACTTTGATTAGAATTTCTCCTTATAATTCTCCCAATTCCTATACTGTAAATAATCCCTGGCCTTTCACAGGCCACTCTGGTGTCAAAATGCCTTTAAACTGCTTAGTGAATCAGAGATTTTTGAGCTGGAAGGGAATCTTGAGGCAATCTAGTCCACCTGTTACTTCAGAGGTGAAGAAACAAATCCTCGAAGATTTGGCAACTAGGTGGTGAGATGAAAATGGAGTCGGGAAGACCTGAGTTCCAATCCAGCCTCAGACACTTACTTGCTGTGTGATTCTGGGGAAACTATTTAACCTTTCTTAGTCTTGGTTTCCTCATTTGTAAAATGGAGGCAATACTAGTAACTGTCCCTTAAGATCCTTGTGAGAATAAAATCAGATAATACTTGTAAAGTGCTCTGGGAATCTTAAAGTGCTCTGTGAATGCTGGTTGTTACTGCTACTGCTGCTGTTTTCAGGAAGCAGGCAATCCAAGTTGATTCTGTTAATAAAGAGGAAGGTAAAGACCTCTAACACCAAAGGTAGTGCACTTTCCTCTGTACCTGGCTCCTTCCTTTCTTAGCTGTAGCTGAATTTATTCAACTTGCTTAGACATTAAGGATCCCTTAGAAGACCCTCAGTTTATCATTCTAACACTCGTGTTTTGCCCTATCATACCCAGCTACTTCTGTCTCCACTGGCAGGAACACCAATAGAAGGAGATCATCTTGTGTGTGTTCGTCCTTTGTTGCTGAAGAAGACCATGCCATCAGAGAAATGATGGCATGACTTGCACTTGACTTTGTTTTGAGTAAGGGAGGGCTGTGCAGGTCGCCAGCCTCACTTCTCCTCCAGAGCCATCTGAATCCAGTGACCAGATATTCATCAGGATGACTGGAGATGAACCAGGATGAGGCAATTGGGGTTAAGGGACTTGTCACACAGCTAGTGAGTGTCAAGTGTCTGAGGTGAGATTTGAACTCAGGTTCTCCTGACTCCTGCTCTATCCACTGTA
>CM053774.1:75772857-75904208 GCA_028658325.1 Potorous gilbertii | reverse complement strand
GGAACCCAAAATCTTGTGAAAATGAATGTAAAAAGTTAAATAAATTTATTTAAAAAGAATTTTTAAAAATTGAATTCAAAAGAATTTTGTATTGAAAAGGAGAAACAAGCATTCTATTTTAGTTCATGTGAATAAAACCTGGGAGTTTCAGTTAATTATGAGCTCAGTACAGGCATACCCTATTTTATTCAGCTTTGCTTTATTATACTTTGCCAATATTGTGTTCTTTTACAAATTGAAGGTTTGTGGCAACCCTGCATTGAGAAAGTTTATTGGCACCATTTTCCAACAGCCTGTGCTCACATTGTGTCACATATTGGTAATTCCCACAATATTTCAAACATTTTCTTTGTTTATATCTCTTATGATAATCTGTGATCAGTGATCTTTGATGTCACTATTTAATTGTTTTGGACCATTACACCCATATAAGCCATAAACTTAATTGATAAATGTTGTTTTCTGATTGCTCCACCAACCCACTGAACGCACAATATCTCCAAGGTATGCCCATATGAGGTAAAAGCATGATACAGCTGCTGAAGAAGCTAATTAATATAAGCTCAGGCTGAAGAAATAGAAGCAAAATGTCTAAAAGCACACATTCATATTGTGTTTTCTGGCACAACCCTAGAATAAATAATTCAACTATTATCTCCATTTTTATAACTGAAGCAAGTGAGTTTATGTGATTTGCCTAATAAAGCTAATAAATATTACACCCAAGACTTGAAATCCAACTTCCTGACTCCAAGACCAGTGCATTCTCCAGTCCATCAGGACGTCCAATCCTGGAGAAGTTGCATCCTCTCGTTTTTGTTTCCCAACAGTTACCATCGTGCCTTTGGGGATACTGTCCTTTTCAAGGAAATGAACCACTAGAACCCCAGGAATCAATTATCACCTCTCTCTTTCACATGCAAGATTATTTCTCCAATCCCTCACGTTGCTCATGAACACCCACATAGGGGTTAATTCAACCTTCAGTTTCTTCTTTACCCCAACCTGGCACAGAAGCAGCAAAAGGAATTACTCCAGGTAGAAGTGAATGCTTAGTATTTTTAACACTGTCTTCTAACACTGATTATATAGTGCCTTTTATTGTAGCTATTTGTGTATATGTTTTCTTGCTCTTTGAGGGACAAACTGTGATTCCTTCATTCCACAAATATTTATTTAGCACTTACTATGTACCAGGCAAGGTAAAAAGCAGTCTCAGAAGCCAATATTCTTGGGTTAGCATGGTATAGAGCAGTGGGGTCAAACTCAAATAGACCAATGGCCACAAAGTCATATGTGGCTGCAGATTGACTTAGAAGTGTACAAATTGGGAGGCAGAACCAAGATGGTGGAGTAAAGGCAGGCACTCACCTGAATTTGGTAAAAGAGACAGGAGAATGTGCTGAGAAAAATAATACCTTAAGGAAAGGAGTGGGCCAAATGGTTAAAAAAAAAAAGGTACAAGCAGCCAATGGGGAGAAGAATGCCTCAAAGAGTGGGGTTGGCCAGATGGAATTTGGTGCAGGAATTCACTGAAGAGGAGAACTCCTTGAAGGATAGAATTAGCCAGGTGGTAAGGGAAGGATGAGAGCTTACTGAAGAATACTGCCTTAAAAATTGGAGTTGAGCAAGTGGAGGCTAGTGACTTTATGGGAAATCAAGAAGTAGTGGGAAAGGACCAAAAGGATGAAAAAATAGAGGACAATGTGAAATATCTCAATGGAGGGGCAACTGACCTGGAGAATAGATCCAAGAGAGCTAATTTGAAAATTGTTGGGCTACCTGAAAGCCATAGTCAAGGAAAGAACCTAGACATCATCTTTTAAGAAATTATAAAAAAAAGCTGCCCTGATATTCTAGAACCAGAGAGTAAAAGAGAAAAAATGGAAAGAATCTACTGTTCATCTCCTGAAGGAAATCCCAAGATGAAAACATGCAATAAGCCTAGAACATTAGGTAGATCGTCCAGATGCACACTCATGTTGTCCACAAGAATGAATGTCAGTGTCATGAATGAATGACCGTTGAATGAATGACTATGAGTGAAGGGAAAATGTCTCACTTAAGGCTCACTGCCTAGATAAAGAGCCCTCAGACTAGAAAGGGAGAGGATGACAGGAGTGTTTCAAATACAAATACCTCCAACTTGCATCAGGCTAATAGGAACATGAGACTGTGCTTATGATTCATTGCCCAACACCAGAAGCAGCTGAGTCTTATCCTTGAATGGGCTTTGCATCCTAGACCTGGGACATGAACTCTGAGCCTTTTTCTCTGTTGACTAAAAACAATGAGAAGTTTCCTGAGACCCAGTTTGTAGCATGGGCAGCCATGCAGGGAGGGAAGACTGTTTGGGGATGCCCTTGGGTGGGGGACCCTATTTCATCCCATGATGTTCAGGCAAATTATTGATGGCCTGAACAGCTTGGCTATCATTCAGTCTCCACCCTGTGTAATCTTGCCCATACCAGTCTGATATCTTGTTTGTGAACTCATAGCATGGACTAAGATCTTAACCCTTCCTCTTCTTCTGTCACCATTTCTTTTCAGGACAAAAGGGGTGTCCTTTTAAATCCCTGGGGCCTTAATGATATGACCAGAAGACCTCTTAGTTTTGTTCTTCTAGTATCCTTTATCAATGGAGGATCGTCTATTCCTGAAACTGACATCAAACTCTTTTTCTTCATTAGTACCAGAATCATAACCAAAAAGTTATCTCATAATTCCTTTGAAGATATTCCTCAATTTTCCCCAGTCTGACTGTGAGTTTTCCTTAAAACTTAACAATTTTATAAAGAATCGTTTAACAACATCAGCATAGCCTGTTCTCTGTTTACAAATATTTCTACTGCTTGGTTGTTAGGATCATAGATTGAAAACTAAAAGGAATCTTAGGAGCTGTTCAGTTCAGCAATTTACAGATGAAGAAATTAAGGCCCACCATTATACAGGTAATGTCTGGGACAGGATCTGAATCCATTTCTTCCTTGTCTAAATCCAGTTCCTTATCTACTATGCCTCCGCTGTTCTATGTACTTTATGTCCATATGTACTATGTACTATATACTCCTCTGTTGAAAAACCTACCATGGATCCCTTTTTGCTTGCTTACAGTACACTCTGGCTTACTTTTCCAGAGTCAAGCAAACTACTTCTGTCCCTCAGGGTCCCAGTGTACCCTGAAGGATTAGAAGTATCCTCACATTTCTATTGCCTTCAGCTTGAGCCCCCACGAGGGATATTCTCCTATTGTTAGGTGACAGTGAGCAGTACTTCAGTGCAATTTAACCACTTAACATTAATTAGCTTTTATAAAATAATATTTACATCAAAGATATAGTAAAAATATACGTAAACCCTAATCCTTCCTGGACCCTCCCACCCCACTCCCACTCTTCTCATACAAAATTCTCTCTGTAACAGTAGGCTCACTCAGTACAATTCTTACATAACATTCATTGACCCATCAAGTTCATGTCCGGATATGACTTGACTTCCAGATGAGTCTTTATCTCAACTACTTCTGGCACTAGTCCAGAAGGTCCTTGAGACAATTGTGCAATTAAAGGTTGTCTCTGCATGCCCTTATTGTTACTGCACATTACCAAGTTCCAAGTTCTTTATTGGCATTTAAGATGTTCCATGATTTTATGACAGCTTACCCTTCCAATCTCAATTCATTCTAGCCATACCTTTAGGCATTTTACACTCCAGTCAAAATGAATTACACCTTGCCTCCTGATTGAATATACATTGAGCTTTCCCCTCTCATTTTGTACCTTTCCTTTGTTTTATAAATCTCTTAACCTATTTATCATGTAATATTATGTATTTTACCATCAATGTTGATATCAATGGTCATTATATATGTTACAGTCACCTGAGGGTAGAGTCCATGCCTTATCGAAACTTGTATGTCTCTCAGTTCTTAACATAGTGGTTCTTGAATTAAGATTATTTCCTAGATGAGTGATAGCTCATCTCCTCAAAGCGTCTAACAAAGTGATGGTCACATAATATATGCCACATAAATCAACTGATGGTTGTGTTTTCAAATGTCCCTCTCTAAGCCTTTTACTTAGGTTCAATGTTAGGTTATCATGTTCCCTGTCAGTATGTGTATAAGTATACAGTAAATAACCAGAGAAAGAAGGAAAAAAAATAAATCAACAAGTATTAAGCACCTACTCTATCCCTGGTAGTCAGATATTGATCAAAATCAATATATATGTATACATGTATACATATATAAAACACTTTAAAGTTGGCAAAGCGCTTTAGGATCCAGGATCTCATTTGAGTCCCATAAAAATCCTGTAAGATAAGTACAATATTATCCTTTTTCATAATGAGGAAAATGAGCCTGAAAGGAGTTAAATGATTTGCTTTATAGTCACATATTAACAATTGTTCAGAAAAAAGTATTTTTAAGCCTTCATCCTGATCCTATAACTGTCCACGAAGCCACATTGTATGATCTGTCAGATAAAACTTTATAGAGAAGGAAGAGGGAGTTTGAACGAAGTCATGAAGAGTGGTCAGAGCTTGCTAAATGTGGAATTTTACCTATAGCCACCAATATAGACAATTGAGACCCTGTGGTTTGGGCACAAAGAATCATCAATACTATAGGCCCTATTAGATACCACTATACGCAGTGGTTTAATAGGAATCATGCTGACATCAAGAGCTGTTTTTGATAAAGCAAACAAAATAATTTGCTTACCTCTAGTGGCCTGAGGAAGAAGGAGATAGTGCCATCTAGTTACATGACCTTGGGCAAGTCTCCACTTCTCTAGACCTTAGTTTCCAGAGCTGAAAAAAGATGACATTGGGTGAGATGGTATGAAGGGTCATTTCAGCTTTGAATCCTATGATTTTAGAATTTTATGCGTTAGAAGGGAAGAAGAGGACTGGCCAGGGAGGTCCCAGTTCTGGAATCCTTCTCCACCTGATGGCACCCCACAAGGTGAGCCATTTCAGAGCCCGCACAGGTTTTCTGTGAGTGTTTCCTATCCACTTACAGAGTAATGAAGAAAAACCTTTTAACTGATTACTGACACACAGCTGAGTGTGGAGACTGATTACCTCTCTCTTCCTTGGTGACAAGCAAGGCAAAAACTGCTATGGGTTTCGTCCAATCCCTACCTGGGTGCCATGTGACCTGAAACATAAGAAACCTATATTGCTTCTGTTCCTGATACATCTGTCCTTTTTTATTCTTGAGTTAAGGATGTTGGAAACAGAATGACCCTGTGAGCTAGGGCAGAAACACCAGCAGAATTTGCTATCAGCCACATCCACCAGAACCCTGAGGAGCAAACTGTTTGACCTAGTGCAGCAATGGATTGACCCAGCGACTGGAATACCACAACTTACAAGCAGGAGATGGGTTCATCCATTGGCTATACTGAAACCAGATGTAAACTTAGTAGTGCTTTAAAGCACTTTAAATTTGAGCCCACTTTCCCAAAGGACTAAGGTGGGAGAGAGCAAAGTGTACTCTAGTTTCAGGAGGGGATGGGCAGAGAAGGCTATGGTTTTTGCTATATCCTTTCAATAAATAGTTCTTTGTAAAAACTAATTGATAAATATTTATCAATGATATCAAAGGGGTATCAACTCATTAAATTGATAATGAGATGCTAATCTTTGGTAGTTGTTGTGGTTGTGTTTGTCCTTCTCAAAAAGGGCCATGACATCAAGATGATGACATGACTTGCACTTGACTTTGAGTGAATTTGAGTGAGTGAGGGCTGAGCAAGTTCACCAGCCTCACTTTCTTCTCCTGAGCCATCTGGGTCTAGTGGCCTGATATTCATTAGGATGGCTGGAGATGGCCCAGGATGCAATGGGAGACCCTGGCCTTTTCAGGCTAAGGTCTTATCACCTTCTCATGCTGAGTGAAATACACCTATTCAGTGAATAGACTTCTTTAAGTTACTCAAGGCATGGCCCCTTTAATAAAAAAAAAATAAAACTGGGTGGGGAAAACCCTCAGGGTGCCTGGGTAAAAGAGAAATGATTACCATTTAGTTATTAATAACTAAAAATAATTAATAACTAATATTTAGTATTGATGATAGTGAGGAAGTATTAACTAACACTAAGTAACTGCTATTTGGAAAACATGCTAGAATGGGGCCTCAAGCTAATAGCATTAAAGAAAATCCCATAACTTTTCAGGTACTTTCAGAACCCTGAAGGAGAAATGTAGCCAATGTCACTCTGGGAGACCCCAGGTTGTTGCTAGTACAGAAGTGGGCTGGGGGAACTGACTTACCTGTAAAAGGGGCTACTTACATGTAAGGGGCAGCTAGGTGACTCAGTAGATAGAGGGCCAGCCCTGAAGTAAGGAAGACTTATCTTCCTGACTTCAAATCCAGTCCTAGACAGTTACTGCCTATGTGATTCTGGGAAAGTCACTTAACCCTGTTTGCCTCAGTTTCCTCATCTGTAAAATGAGCTGGAGAAGGAAATAACAAACCACTCTGCATCTCTGCCAAGAAAATTCCAAATCGGGTCACAGACAGTTTACCATGACTGAAGGTAATGAATAACAACTTGCGTGTAATAGGAAAGGATATTGCCTCTGCTCTCTGTCTCTATAATAAAAGATTCCAGTACTGTTTTGTTCTATTTACAATTCTAACAAAGGCAGAACTTCCAGTCATTGGAGGACATGTATGAGACAAGAGACTCTCAAGTCTCCCACATGGACACTCACACAAGGACTACATCATACAAATGTTGCAGATTCTGAGGAGGAATAGTGGTTGTGGGGTCACCTTAGAGAGTCATTGTGGAGGGCATCTGAAAACATCTGTAACTAGAATAATTCTCATGCTGGGAAACCAGAAGTTGTCTAGCCTGTGGTGTACTACTAGGAATCCTGGGATTTTTCTGAAGCTGCACTAAGTATTCTTGGCAATTTCCATATATACATGTTTCTGTATGTATATGGGCATGTATATATAATGTATTTATGTGTTTATGTATACATGTGTCATACACAAACTAATGAGAAGAGAGAGTAATTAATCAGGAGCTAAGACTGACTAACTGACATGTTGAAATGGCAGTTATTAGGAAATGAAAGCATTTACTATCTGATTTAAGGTCCTGATTTAAAACATGTCCTTGGGGGAAAAGAGAAAAAAGGAGTTAACATGTGATGTGGAGAAACTTTAGAAGCACTCCCACTGAAAACAGATTACCAGTAAAGGGTCCAGTTTTACCACTTCTCTCTGACAATTTTAGAAATGTTTGCTATAGTGAGTTTGATGTCATTGCTTAGTTGTTTCAGGGCTTTTACCAACGTGAGTACTTCCTGCAACAGTACAGTGATCTTTTCATTGCCACAGTAGATGTCCATTTAAAAGTCTTTACCCTTCCTGACCTTTCTGCAACATTGGACACTGTCAAGCACCCTGTTCTCTCCTTTGGGAAAACATTCTTATTTGATATGCAATTACAGTGATATACATACTCTTTTCAAACATTCCACAAGTATTGGACATATAGGGTGTTTATAATATTTTTTCTACCATAAGTAAAGTATCTCTATTTTTGTATATCTTTCTGTCTTTGTTTCCTATTTAATTGCATTATATATAGACTATAGTCTTACTATAGAGATCTGTGGGTCAAAGAATGTGATCGGTGTGGACTAGCGTGTTAGATGTATAAATTAATTGGAAATGATTGACATTTTCACTATCATTAATTGTACTAGCTATACACAAGGCCTATCTCTAAATTGTTCCGTAAATTCTGGCAAAAATTATTCTGAAGTTATCTTTAAGTTATTAGTGCAGGGGTGGGGAATCTGCCTTGAGGTGACATGTGTCCTTCTAGGTCTTTGGGTGCAGTCTTTTGACTGAATCCAAGTTTTCCAGAACAAATCCTTCTATTAAGGGATTTGTTCTGTGAAGTTTGGATTCAGTCAAAGGGCCATACTTGAGGACCTAGAGGACCACATGTGACCTGAAGGTCACAGGTTTCCCACCCCTGGATATTGTATGCTTTAATAGGTTAATGCCTAAATATTCAGTATTTGTGATTAGTGTAAGTGATAGTTCTCTTTTAAATTAACTCTCTTTATCTCCCTTTGTGGGATATACAAATGTATCTCATTTTGTGTGTTCACTTTACTATTGGCTTCCTTGCTAATGTTATTTATTATCTCATTAATTTTGTTGTTGTTGAGCCTTTCAGATTTTTTTGATAAATGATTGTATTGTCTGCAAAGAGAGATCATTGTCTGTCCATCACATATGCTTCTCCTTTTTTTTTTCATGCCTTAATGCTAACTTTATGGCACTGATGTGACTGACCCTGGGCTCCTGAAGGCTTATGCTATTGGATCACAAGATCTCACAGATTCTACCATGTTGGAAATGTTCAGATCGGTTCTCAGGGCAAGACTATTTTGCTATACTCCCCTCTGTACCCAGAGAATTTTCCCCAAGGCTGTAATCCTGTACTTCCTTTCTCCCTCTTGGGAGTCCGGAAGACTTTTCCCTAGGGCACTGAGGAAAGTCTGTTTACCTTGCTTTGTTTTAAACCACTTACTTTTTCCTTTTTAAACCTGTTAACCACAGGAATTTGCTAATCTGGGCATATTTATTGGAATTTCGTTTGGGAGGAGAACACTGAAGTGGATGATCTTCAAAGCAGGGAGAAAGATTTAAAACTGACGTTTGCCAAGTGTTTACGTCTTTCCCTGGGGGTTCAGAGCTACAAAGATAGTTATTGATTCTTTTTATTACAACTTCCCAAAACAGAGAAAAGATTATTTATCCTGGGAAACCCATCTAGATTACTGATGAGTTACTAAAAGGGTGTCTGGAGGGAGTAGTGGAAAGCGGGGAGAGGAGAGGTGAATAGGAGGGATTATACCATTCTGCTCACACAGTAGGTTCACTTCTGCTCTGTAACACTGACTAGAAGTGCATAGCATGCCTCCAAGTACCTTATAGCCTCTCGTTTATCTAGGCAGACATCAGCAACACTCAGCTAACCAATCAAAGAGGTATCTTCTTAAACTGACTATTTAAGCTAGAGGTAACAGGGAACCCAATGACAAAAATCAAGGTATTAATTTAAGTGGATGGGTCTTTTAATAGATAAATAAAAATGTTCAGCTCACTTATTTTTAAATCAAGGAAAAGGTACAAAGATTCTTCAATTCTATATTATATCCGGGTTAGGAAGTAAGAAAAAAGAGAAAGGAGGAAAACATGGAAAGAGGAGAAGAAAAAAGAGGTGAGACCATGAGAAGAGATAGCTACACTTAGATTTAGAATATTCTAAGGGAATAAAGAATTACCGGGAATTCAAAATAAACTGTTACTATTCGGTTGTGCCAGACTCTTTGTGACCCCATTTGGGGTTTTCTTGGTAGAAATGTTGTGATGGTTTGCCATATTCTTCTTCAGCTCATTTTACAGATGAGGAGATTGAGGCAAGCAGGTTAGGTGACTTGCCCAAGGTCACACAGCAAGTAAGTGTCTGAAGCTGGATTTGAGTTCAGGAAGATGAGTCTTCCTGATTCTAGGCCCAGTACTTTATCCACCGCAACATCTAGCTGCCCCCAAAAGAAACTTAGGGAGAAGGAAACTTGTTTCCCCATTCTGTTCTCTGCTACTTCTGCCCTCACTGTCTAGACTATAGGTTCCCAAAGTGGGTGATAGCACCTCATGGAGGGCACTGTAGCAGTGAGGGGAGAGAGGGAGCAAGGGAGCAGAGGTAATAGCCTTGGGTGCATTTGGGGGTGCATTGGATAAAAATAAGGGGGTGGTAGAAGCGTAAGGAAAGAAAAGAAGAAAATTTTGAAAAATTATTCATGCATGTTTCATCTGTTTTATAACAAAATTAAAGTTGTAGTGATTACATTATTTTTCAAATAAACATACAAAATGCAAGTTATAACAGATCAGTGATAAAGTCCATCAACAAGTCTTAACAAACAAGTGTTGGCAGGTGAGAGTATTGAACACTGTTGAAAAGTCCAACATACATCAGCAAGAATATGTGAATGTAATGACATGTTTACAATACAATAGTATATGGTTATATGATACAATATTACATCATCAAAATTTCCATGTAGGAAAACTCCACAAATTTACAATAAATTATTAAATTTATGATGTATCATTTTAAAAAAAAATTATATTTTAATGATGAAAATTTCAAAAAAAATTAAAAGGTTAAAGATTTTCAGGGGGGCACTATTTTTTTTTTTTTAAAGAGGGCAGTAGGCCAAATAAATTTGGGAACCTCTGCTCTAGACCAATAGCCTACCCAAACCAATCCCTCAAGCCCCTGTCTCTGCTCTGTTTATTAGTCATGACAATAAGATAAGCAAAAGGACTATACCCTACTGAATCGAAACCTGGCCTCTAAAGTCAAGAAGACTTAGATTCTGACCCACTGATTATGTGTGATCATGCATGTGTTACTAAACTTTGCTTCAGGCAAGTCTCTAAGCAGGTAATTGGCAAAGAAAATACAGATAAACATTGACAGAGGAAGTCTCTCACTAGGAGGTTCCAACCCATTCAAGTCATATGTCTGATTAAAAAAATAGATAAATACATTTTTAAACTGTATTAATATTTTTGTATCATCTTTATTTCCAAATACATCCTTCTCCTGTCATACCTTGTAAAGAAAAATAAAACAAAAAGGGAAAAGCAGCTTAGTAAAACAACACAATAACTGAATCATGCAATAAAAATATATTGACATAACTAATATCTATATCACACTTTTTAAAAATTTCAAAAATATTTCTCTGATAAGAGTCCTGGTTGGTAAGCAACACAATTAGGATTATTTCCTTTTTATAGTTAAGGAAAGTAAGACTGAAAAAAGATTAACTGATTGGCCCATGTCACATAGCTAAGAAATACTTGTCAGGATTTGAAGCCAGGTCCTAGACTCTGAATTCAAGCTTCTTTTAATACACTCTGCTGCCTCCTGTTACCAAAGTGGTCTGGCCAGATTCCACTTCCCAGCCCTGAGGCTGACAATCCCCTCCCTAACTCACCTCCTTCCTACCCAGCAGCCTTGCTCATTCTTCGCTCTGGGCCAGTCTATCAGTCTGGAATGAATAAGATACCCATCTCCAGGGATCTAGAAATCTCTAGGTGGAGCCTGGATGATCATTTATTGAGGATCTTATAGGAAGGATCCCTGCTTAGCTGTGAGCTGAAGTAGATTACCTCTGAGGTCTTTTTCATTTTTGAGATTCTTTTCATGTTTTGCATGGTTTTTTTTTAAAAAGAAAAAAAGGCACAGTGACCTGGTCCATAACTTCATTTCAAATAAGTTCTTCCTTAACACATATTTATTTTATTAGGCACCAACTATGTGTAAGGCACTCTGCGAGATGTCTAAAGCCGTATGCCATATCTAGTTAGCAACAATATCTTGTATAGTCTTTGTCATCACAAAGCCTTCAGTGTAGTCAAGGGAACAGAGTTTTTGTATGAGATGAGTCACAATACAAAGGAGTCTATAGTAAGTACCAAAGAGTGAAGCCAACAATGGAAAGTGCAAGAGTTCTGAGGAGTCAGTGGGAGGAGACCTGTACCATTATGACATACATAGTAGGTCTTTTAAAATGATTATTAAGAAAGGGTAGATAGTTGTGCTATGAGGTGGGGAAGGCAACAGCCTTGGACATTTACCTAAAGAGTGCTCTGGGCTCAACTGAATATATCCGAATATTTAATATGAGCCTATTACATTCAAGGCACTAGGGCTGGGAATGGGGCTGGATAGAAACACAAAATGAAAAAAAAAGGCCAGGCCCTTAAGCAATCCCCAGCCCTCTACTGGGGGCTAGGAGAAATAAACAGATCTACAGAAAAGTGCAAAGTGCAGACAAAGTAAGTTAGTTCAATTCTCCAAGTATCTATTGAGCACTTGATGATTATAAGGCTCTATGTTGGGACTGAGGATACAAGGACAACACAAGAAATAATTCCTGTCTTCAAGGAGTTGTCCTTCTGGGACAGGGTAATACAACTTGTACACAGATGTGTAAATGTCCAGTAATGGGGGTTGAGGGAAGGAAGGATCGAAAAAGATCACTGCCTGGGCACAGAGTAAGCTTAAGAGTTAATAAATAAATACTTATAGATGATGATGATGATGATGATGATGATAAGCCATTTTAGCTTAGGAAGAAGGTAGGGATTTTTTCACACTCTGAGAGCTACTTACATTCTACCCATAAGAGTAGGGAGAAAAGAAGGGTTCATTGCTGAGATTAGAGACCAGCCATTGGGATGTGTAGATCCTTGTATAGATATAAATCCTTTCAATTTTAGAAGAAAGAGGAAAGAGAGAGAGAAAACACCCAAAGGGTTTTTTTTTTCCAACAGGGTAGTGACCTTTGGATGTTGCACATCTACACTCATTTCATTACCTAGCAAGTCATACTTACTAGGTCATAATGTCCATGGTTTGAAAAAGAGAACCCAAAGAGATTGGCCATGATGAATCTGTTACAAGGTCAGCCATAACTTTGACTTCAAATCTGCCTCTAAAATCATTCTCTAACAAAGGGCATGAATATGGAGAAGTTATTGGATCCTGGTATAAAACGAAATAAGTAAACAATAATATTGGCTAGCATTTACTTTATATAGCATTTATATAGTACCTACTAGAGGCCAGTTTAGTTTTACCTTAGTAGTGTACTTTTTTCCAAGGATGTACACCATTGACAGTGAGATTGATGCACACATTGCCAGAATTAGCTCAGTGTGTGGGAGACTCTGAAGAAAAGTTTGGGAGAGAAAAGGTATTAGACTGACTACCAAACTGAAGGTCTACAGAGCAGTTGTGCTGACCTCATTACTGTATGCCTGTGAAACTTGGACATTCTACCAGTGCCATGCCAGGAAACTGAACCGCTTCTATTTGAACTGTCTTTGGAAGATTCTGAGGATCACCTGGCAGGATAAGGTACCAAACACTGAAGTCCTTGTTCGAGTTGAACTGCCAAGCATCCAAACTGTGCTTCAGGGAGCGCAACTCTGATGGACTGGCCATGTTGTTTGAATGAAAAATATACGTTTGCCAAAAAGACTATTTTATGGAGAACTCACATAGTGCTCAGAAGAAGCCATACAAGGACACTCTCAAGGTCTCTCTCAAGAACTTTGGATTTGACTGTGCAACATGGAAGACACTGGCACAGGACCACTCAATCTGGCTTGCCCACATCAGAAAGGGTGCTGTGCTCTTTGAGCAAAGCAGAATTGAGACAGAACAAAGGAAACATAGGCTGCACAAATTTGGAGTACCCACCCCAAATATTCACACAGACTATCTGTGTCCAACCTGTGGCAGAGCATTCCGAGCTTATGTTGGTCTGATCAGCCACAGTTGGACACCCTGAAATTTCACTTTATCATGATGATGCTATTTTGGTCCTCTTGGAGAACAAAAGATATCAACCAACCAACCAACTAGAGGTCAGGTGTGCTAATGCAGGTGTTTTGGCAGGCTTAGAGCTTAGTCAGACATCAAAGACACAAAGGTCATCCCCTGCATCCCAAGCCATCACCAGTTGTCCTGACTTTTGTCCAGCCACTGGACTTTGATGACTTGGCAGCTCTTGTTGTCCAGTCATTTTCACTCCTGTCCAACTCTTCGTCCAGCACTGTATCCACTACACCATCTAGTTGTACAACTCTGCCTCATATGCAACTCACATGAAAGTCAAAACATCACTCAAAAGTGGTCATTGGTCTGTAATAGTAATAGTGCTGTAGTCTTGAAAACCTAGTAAATATTCTGCCTCAGATACTTGCCAACTAGGTAACTGAATAAGTCTCTCAGACTCAGTTTTCTCACCTATAAAATGGAAATAATAAGCGTACCTTAGCTGGCAGAGTTGTGACAATCCAATGAGACAGTATCTGTAAAAATAATTCTTGGAGCAACGTGTGAATATTATCACCATCTTCGTTACTACCTTGCCCCATTTTGCCTCAAAGTCCTTCAGAGTTTCTTGACAGTTGCCAGCTCTTGTGTTTAACTCTAGGAGTCCTCATCTGACTGGCAAACACTGTGTTCTTAAGTCTCTGGGTGCCTCTGCTCTCCCTGTCCCTCACCACCTGATACTACTCCAAGAGAAAGCTGTGGGAATCCTTCACTTTCCAGAAAACTTTGAGAGTCTCTGAAACATCCCCTCCCAGATTCCTACCCTTCCCTCTAATACCTTAGAGACCATTACTGTACTTTTTCTATTATGTTCTCACAAGCAAATTATTACATTCTGCAGCCAGTCATCCATAATGAGAGTGGAAGCCAAGGTTATTAGTCACCTTTGGTTAGGGAAGGGAGAGGAAATAAGTAGTTGGGGTAAAGAGAACAGGACAGAGGGGTCCTATGAAGGCTAGCTGAAAAAATTGACTACTTGGAGAGGTCAGAGGAAAATGAGAAGAAGTCCTATGGATTTAGGTGGGGGAAGGAAGGGAATGGAATGAAGACAGTGGAAAATAGATTTGGGCAGCACAGTTGGAGAAAGCTATGAAACACATTAATTGAGTCCACTATCAATCCACGCTCTGTAATGTCAGCTGGGTCCTTACTTGGCTCCACAATCTCTTTATTCATTTTTTGTGAAGACCCTATTCCACCTCCAGCCCTTCCTTTGATCACCATGAGCCTTCCACTTCTTTCCCTCGTTTTACTCTTACTTTCAGGATCTGAACTGGTCTCCTTATTCTTTATTAAGAAAGCAGGGGTCACATAAAGGGAATTCTCTCACCCTAATTCCTCCATACTCAATATCTGTTTTCATTCTTCTGATACTCCTACCCTCTGGGAAACAGAGAGGGAGAAGGAGGAAGGGAGGGAGGAGACAAGGAGAGGGAGAAAGATGGAGAGGTGCAGGGGAGAGAGAAAGGAGGAAGAAGAAGAAGAAAAGAAGAAGAAGAAGGAAGAAGAGGAGGAGAAGAGAAGAAGAAAGAGGAGAAGGAGAAGAAAGAGGAGGAAAAGGAGGATAAAGGGAAGCAGGAAGGAAAGGAGGAATGAGAAATGGAGAGAGGAAGAGGAAGACAGATGGAATAATACTGGGAGGGAAGAGGAGAAATGAAAAGGGAATGGGAGAAAGGAAGAGAGAAAGAGATTTTTCAAAAATTTACTCCACTCCCTTCCACAATCTCTGAACTTTTATTTTATTTTTCTTTTGTAAACTTAATCTCTCATCCCACTGGTTCATTCCCTTCTGCCTTACAGAGTTGTTTAAGTTGATCTTTAAAAAATGAAAAAATAGAAACTCTTCCTAGGTCTGGCTGTAGCTATTACGCTTTCTTTCCTGTGCTCAGTACCAATTTCTTAGGACAGTAGTTGAGATTCACAGCCTCCATCTTAGATCACTATATCCCTGCAATCTGGTTTCAAGATGGTTCTCATAACCTTTGGTGAATTTTCAGTCACCAAATCCAGTACTTCTGGACCTCTCCTCTGCATGTGAAACTGTAAGGCCATCATCTATTTAAAAAAAAAAATACCTCCAGGAAATGACTGTCACTTGAATCTCACTGTCATCTCAACTAGTCAAAAGAGAGAATACATACATACGTAGAACTGAGTACAGAAATATATTTCACTCAACAGGGAACTAGGAGGAAAAGGGAAGAAGGTGGTAATTAGAGGGAATTTAGATTTAGGGATGGATTAGTCCCAAGCAGTATAAATTCTAAGGATGTACAAAAATATTTGTAGTTCTTTTTGAGGTGGCATAGAATTGAAATCTGAAAGAGTGCCCATCAGTTTATAAATGGCTGAACAAAAAGTGTTATCTCAACATGATAAAATACTTTTGAGCTTTAAGAAATTATAAAGAGAATGGTTTCAGAGAAATCTGGGAAAACTTTTATGAACTGATACAGAGTAAAGTGAACAGAATCTGGAGAATAATTTATAGAGTGACAATATGATAATGACAATCAACTTTGAATGAATTAAAGAATCTGTTTTGTGTAATCAAAAAATTTAAAAAAATACCTTCATAACATTCTACATTCCTGGTAGACTACCTCACTGACTAATCCTTCTCTGACTGTCCCCTTTGCTGGCTTCTTGCTCTTTTCCCTAATCTTAAATATATTCCCTGTGCTGTGTCTATTCTGTCTTGGTGATCTCCCCACGGTCAGTTAACCCATCCATGTAGATGACTCCGTGATCTGTATCTTAACTTTGACCTCTCTCCCAAACCCCAAGGGCATATTTACTATTACTTGTTCACTTCCATCTTCAGCCTTCTATGACCACCAATGTACCATGATTAAAACTTAACTCTTCCTCCCTCTGGACACCTCCTCCTGTTGCTCATTCCCTTATATGACAGTATGTAGCTCTCCTGGTCACCTAAGCTCAAGATTTCTGTCATCTTTCACTTCCTACATTAACCAAGTAATCAAGTAGAATTTATTAAACACCTACTATGTGTCAGACACTAAGTGGATGGATATAAGCACAAGGAATAAAAATCCCTACTATTGATGAGCATATAATCTAATGGGGTAGACAAGTACATACTAAAAATAAATCTATAGCATTAATATAAAGTTAAAAATACAAATATATGCAAAGTATTTAAATATGAGCTACTGTGTTTGTCCTTTGTTCTTGAAAAGGACCAAGGACATTAGGAGGATGCTGTCTTAATTTACGAGTGAATTGGATTTAAGTGAGGCAGAGCACACAAAGTCACCGGACTCACTCTCTCCTCCAGTCATCAGAGTCCATTGGCAAGACATAGGTCAGGATGACAGCTGATGGCCACAGAAGCAGTGGGAAAGCTTGCACTTTTTAAGCTAAGGTCTTTCCTAGGTCTCACTTTGTCTGAGGCAATGCTCAGCCAGCAATTAAAGGCTTTGGAAGGAAAGACTATGTCAACTGGAGGAAAGGGGTAGAGAATCACTCCACCTCATCTTAAAGGATGAGAGCAACTTTATGAAGCAGAGATAAGGTGGGGGCAAATTCCAGGAGCAGGTGATACAGCCAGTGCAATGATACAGAGACAGGAAAAAGGTATGAAGAAGGCAGAAAGTCACTGAGATGGGAATTATGTATGAGGAATGGAAAGAAAACTATATTAGCTGGATTGCAGATTGTTGGAGAGGGAATACTGTCCAGTGAAACTGAAAAGTCAAGATGGGGGCCAGCTTGTATAAGGGTTTAAAAGAGAAACTAAGGAGTATATGTTTTCCCCTAGAGGCAGTAGGAAGCCACTGATATTGGTTGAGTAGGAGAGAGTCACATGGTCAGATCCTTAAAGAAATTATTTGAGCAGCAGTGTATAGGACAGACCAGAGTGGGGAGGGACACCAGTTTGAAAGCTGTTGCTTTCATAAGGGCATAATGAGGGCCTGTCTATGTGAGTGGAGGGAAGGCATCTGATGCAAGAGACACAGCAAAAATGGAAACAGTCAGATTTCGCAATCTTTCGGAAACGTGGGGTAAGTGACAGTGGGAAATTCGTAAATGCTGAAACTATAAACTGGAGACACTGGAAAAGTGGATGTGTCTTCTCCAGAAACATGAAAGTTTGGAAGGGGGAGCAGGAAAGATGAGCTTAGCTTTAGACGTGATGAGTTTTAAGATGTCTCCAGCACATTCGGTTTGAAATATTCCATAGGCAGTGGACATGCAGTCTATTACCAAACCCTGGCCATTCTCATACTTGTTTCTTCCTTTCCATTTCTTTCCATTCTTCTTTTTCCATTTCCATTTTCACTGCTACTGCCCTAATTCAGGTTTTATTACCTCTTGCTTAGACTATTGCTAAAACTTCCTAATTTATCTCTGGCCTTTCCCCTCCTCTAATCCAACATTTCTACAGCAGGACCAGATTACTTTTCCTGAATCAATATGTCTGCTCTGTTCAGCAATTTTGAATAATTCATGACTGTCTATGTAATAAAGACGGCCCAGTATTCTAGGAAAAGTCATGAAATTGGGATGATTGGTTCTCCCACAAATTCTGCTATATGAGCTCAAATGGGTCTTCTTTGTTACTCTGTAGTCCTTATGTTAATCTCCAGTTAGCTCCCTCAGAACCTCAGTCCCAAACCTTTCCCATTATCATAGATTGAGAGAATTTTAAGGTCAAAAAGAACCTTGAAAATCGTATAATCCAGTTCCCTCATTGTACAGCTGAAGAAAGAGACAAATTAACTTACCCAAATTCACCCAGCAAAGTTATTTGAGAGACTGGATCTAGAAGTGAGGTCTTCTCTAACCCTGTCACACTTCTTTCTATTCTGCTGATGATCTTACCTCCAAACTTACTGCAAATTTAGAGGTCATCAGATCAACCTCTTTACCTCAAAATTGTTTCACCCATTATATACTTCTGTGTCAGAGGGAGGGTTGTCTCACTTTGTTTTAAGGGTTAACAATATCCATGTATGTTCTTAGTTCAATCTGCCTCTCCCTTCTCTCAGACCTTCGATCTCTACTTCATCTATCTGTCTCTGTTTCTCTCTTTGTCTCTCTTTCTTTCTCTATCTCTCAGCTGTCTGTCTCTGTCCATCTCTGTCTCTCTCTCCTCTGCCTCTCTGTCTGTCTGTTTCTCCATTTCTTTGTCTCTATCTCTCTGTCTCTGTCTCTTTCTGTCTATCTCTCTGTCTCTGTCTCTCTTTCTCCTCTCCACCATAAGCCTCTTCTAGACAGGTTTGCTCTATACTAAACATTTAAAAAGTCTTCCCTTGACCTCACCTCCCTTTCTGTTTCCTGTCATTGCTGAACTTCTTAAAGACGTTTCCTCCTTATCACCCATATACTTGTTCACCCCTCTCAGAAAGGTTTTCGTCTCAACCTCTCCGCTGAAGCTATTTTCCCGAAGGTTGCTAGTGACCTTTGGAGATACCACATCTTTCTTATTTCTCCCTCTTTGACTTCACCATGGCAATTGACATTAATGGCAACCCCTTTGAAATTCCCTTCTTTGTTATCCAAGACACTTCCCTTCCCTGATGCTTCCTTTCCTGCCTCCTTCACTGACTGAGTTGCTTCTTCCTGATTCCTAAATATATTTCCCAAGTTTCAGTCCCTGGATTTTCTCTTCTCATCCCATTCCTTTGTCAATCTCATCCACTTCTACAATTCAGCTCTCACCTTTATGTGGGTGTTTCCCAAATTTACATCTCCAGCCTAACCTGTCTTCCAAACTCTAAAATGGAATTTTAAAAATAGTTAAATGTAATTCTTTATTATAATTTTAATCATTTACAAACAGAAACATTTCTATATACAATGGACAGAAGAATTGTATAAGAATCTATAAACTGGGGGGAAGCTAAGATTGATGCAGTGAACAGAGCCCTGAAGTCAGGAGCACCTGTATTCAAATCTGGCCTCAGAGACATATTATCTGTATGACTTTGGGCAAGTCATTTAAACCCAATTGCCTCCGGAAAAAAAAAAAAGAAAGAAAAGAAAAGAAATCTGTAAACTTCTTTTATGTGCAATTTGCTTTCAAGAAGTATCATTTGTGGCCCAGTGGATAGAAAGTTCTCCCTCAGACACATATGGGCTATGTGACCCTGGGGAAATCATTAATTCTTCAATGGTCTAGGCAACCCTGTAAGACAACCTGACCTCCTAAGATGCAAAGAAGTTGACAACCTTCTTCATCAGAGTTTCTTCATCAGAGTTCTCTATGTTTATGAAATCACACGTCTAGTTCATATCCTTCTTCTATGTTACATTTAACAAGGTAATAAAACAATTCTATTTATCTTTTGTATTTTTTTTGTTTTCTTCTTTGCCTTCAAAATATATTTCATTGAGGTATCTTCATGTGAAGAGACCTGTATAGAGGAGGCATATGGGAGAGAAGTGGCAGAGAGAGATAAAGACATAGAAATTTCTTTCCCTATAGAAACCCTCCTTTGTGCCAAAAACAGTTTCCTAAAGCTTTGATAGCTTACAATAGCTTTTGGAACTCTACTATTTTTGCATTTTTAATATGCCTATATTCCTGAAAGCCCTCCAACATTTGTCATTTTCCACTTTGTCAGTTTTACCATCCAGATGGGTATGAGCTAGAATCTCATAGTTATTTTAATGTGTTTCTCAGTAATTATTAGTGATTTAGAGTATTTTTTTTCATATCTATAGGTATGTGGGATTTCTTCCTCTGAAAAAATTCCTTTTCATATTCTTTGACCATGTATTAACTTGGGAATGGCTTTTACTCTTGAAAATTCGAATTTTATTTAACTATCTTTAAAATGAGACCTTTATCATAGAAATGATAAAAAGATTCTCCCCACCCCCAAATGTCCTGTGTCTCTTCTCCATTTACCTGCACTGGTTTTGTTTCTGCAAAACATTTTTTTTAACTTTATATAATCAAAGTTGTCCATTTTACCTTTCTTCTCTATCTATCCCCTTGCTTCTGACAAGCAATTTCTTCCTTTATTTTCTTATTTGTTTGTGATTTCACCTTTATCTCTAAGTCGCTTATGCATTTTGAGCTTATTTTGACAAATAATATGAAATACTGACTTCTGGCAGACTATTTGCCTGTTTTCCAAGAAATTTTTGTCACGTAGTGAATTCTGAAACCAGTAAATGTGATTTTCGGTTTATCAAACAAACATGAGGCTACTGTGCTCATTTGCTTTTGTATATTATGTATTTAATCTATTCTAATAATCAATCTTTCTCTTTCTTAACCAGTACCAAATTGTTTTTTTTTTATTATTGCTTCATATTATAGATTGAAATCTGTTACTGCTAGGTCCCTTCCTTTCCTGCACCCCTCCCCTTTTGTATCTTTCCCTGCTGGATGTTGTTGGTATATACAGAAATCCTGATGATTTCTGTGGGTTTCTTTTTATATCCTTCAACTTTCCTGAAGTTGTTCATTGTTTCAGTGATTTTTAGATGACTCTTTAGGGTTCTCTAAACTATTGTATCATCTACAAAAAGAAGCAATTTTGTTTTCTCTCTATCTAATTTCATTCCCTTAATTTCCTTTTCCTTGTCATCATGTAGCTTTCCAGCACTACATCAAATAGTAATGGCGGTAATGAACATGCTTGACTTACCCTTGATTTTATTGGAAAAGCTTCTAATTTATTTTAACAATATCGGCTCTTGTTTTTTGATGCTGCTTATAATATTGAGAAAAGATCAATTCATTCCTATGTTTCCTTGTTTGTTTGTTTGTTTGTTTTAATGGGAATGGTTGCTATATCTTGGCATAAAGGTTTGTGTTTTTTTGCATCTGCGAACTTTTTTTTTTTTTACAACTATATACTTGATTTCCTTTGTAATCCCATATATTTTGTATTATGTATTTAAAAACATTATCCTGAGAAGGTGTACATAGACTTCACTTGATTGTCAAAGGAGTCCTGTTGTTGTTGGGTGACTATTCATGACCCCATTTGGGGTTTTCTTGGCAAGGATACTAGAGTGGTTTGCCAACCAATCTTCTCCAGCTCATTTTACAGATGAGGTAACAGAAGTAAACAGGATTAAGTGACTTGCCCAAGGTCACAGAGCTAGTTTTTGTCATCAGATTTGAACCAAGAAGGCTGAGACTTCCTGATTTCAGGATGAGCCTATTCACTGCACAACCTAACTGCCCATTATGTACTCTATAACACACACACACAAGTTAAAAACTCTTTCTGTAGAAGACCTTGAATATCAGGCAAAGGAGTATGCAATAAAAAACCACAGAGAATTTTTAGCAGAAGAGTGGTTCTATACAAAACCAAGATCCGTGTGACAGCAGCCTATTGTATTAGTCTAGGTCTGAGGTGTAATGAATATCTATAATAGGATGATCACTGACGAAAGAAGTAATGAAGCATGAGAAGAGATGGGATTAGGTAACTGATTGGATACGGAAGGTAACCAAGAGGAAAGAGGCCAAGATAACATCCAAGTTTCTAATAGGGAAGAATTACATAAGAGTGGTATCTCTGACAGAAATGTCAAGAGTGGGGTCAGTGGTTTAGTTCATTGTCTTTCAGTAAGAAGACTAATTTGAGATATGTTGAATTTGAATAACATGGTGTCTAGTGGGAAATCCCAGCATCTCTGCATTGGTAGGGATCTCAGAAGTCATCCAGCTCAGTCTGTAACTGATCAAGGATCCTTCCTACAGCCTTGCCAAAAAGGGACCCTCCAACCTCAGGTGAAATCCCCAGTGAAGGAAGCACTCCCTCACTATCATCTGCAGCCAGACCACTCTGCCCTCTAGAGTTGAGAAGTTTCTAGCGAGAAATAGGAGTTGAGTCTTAACCTCTGCATGACAGCTCTTGAAAAACTTAAAGATACCTAATGTATCCCTGCTAAAAGTTCTCTTCTCCAAGTTAGATCCCTCCACCCCAATTTCCTTCCATTGATCCACATATGAAAGAATAATCTGGCAAGGGTGAGTTTCCCTGGTAATGCTATTCAATTGACTAAATGACTAAATTGACTAAATGACTAGTGATAGTCAATTAGAGATATAGATCTGAAACTCAAGAGTGAGGTCAGAGGAAGCTTGGGAGTCACTTATTGGATGGTGGTTGCTCTTTCCATGGTGTCTCAACTCCCCAGCCCCCAAACTTGTCTAATTCTAGAAAGATTGAAGGGATAGAGTTTAGAAGTGCAAGTTGGACTGTTCTTTTTAAAGAAAGCCATCATCATCATCATTGACTCATTTAAAAGTGAAAGACCAAACCTCAAACAATAGACAAGGTAATATAATTATATACAAGATGCCCAGAGGGAGGGGAAATACATGATAACAATAGCTAATGTTTATGTAGCATTTTAATTAAGTGCTTAACAAAGCACTTAATATTCATAGTTTCATTTGACACACCATGACCCTACAAGATAGAAACCACTGGTTTTATTATTTCCATTTTATAAATGAGGAAACTGAAATATCCATGGCACTTTAGGGACCTGCTCTTGGTTGTGGTTAACAGGGTCAGAGGTGGAATTTGAATCCAGGATTCTGCTGGTTCCAAGTGTTTTAGTTTGGACACGTGGAACTGAGTTGCTTACAGAACATCCTGTTTGAAATTTCCAATAGATAATTCCATGATATTGGAATTCAGGAAACAGTCTGAAACTGGATATAGAGATGATATTTGAACCCATTGGTCACCAAGTAAAAGCATAGGAAAAAAAGAGAAGATGGTCCAGGACAGAGCCCTGGTGTATACCCACAGTTAGTCAATAAAAGTAAATTTGATGTAATCCAGCATAAGAGATTGAGAAGAAAGGGTCAGACAGATAGGAAGAGAATGAAGAGACAAAAGGCCATAAAAACCCAGAGGAAAGAGAGTAGCTAGTATTGGGTAGTCAGAGTGTCAAATGCTTTGTAGAGATCAAGAAATATGATTGAGAAGAGAACATTAGATTTGTCAATTAAGATTTCATAGGTAATTTTGGGAACCCACTTTCATTTGGGTGATGAGATCAGATCACAGAGGGATTAGATATGAGTGAGAAGAAAAACGGAGGAGAGATAATTCTATGACTAGTGGGGTTGGTAGGATCTGGTGAGGTTTTGTTTTTATTTTTGTTTTTATAGATGGAGAGATCTTGGAGGGGCAAGGAAGTAGCCAATAAATAGGGAAAATTGAAGATTACAGAGAGGGGATTACATCAGAAGCAATCTGTTGGAGAAAATGGGAGGGAATGGAATCAAGAGAGGTTGACTTAGTTGAGAAAAAGAGTTTCTCTTCATCAGAAACTGGCAAAAAAGAGGAGTCTTGATAAAACTGTTTCACTCTCTTAACTTTACAGAACCCAGGTGTGGTAGTTTCAAATACTTCTGTTTTGGTGAACCCAGAAGTCTTGGAGACTTGCTTCTGTAGGAACCCTTTGTTTTGCAAATATGCTTGCTGCCTCTTACTTTGCCCCTAACTTCCTCCAGTCCCCAAGTACCTCAAAGCAGGCTTTCTATTAGTGCTTAATAAAAGTCTATAAGCTATGTTGCTCACTGACCACATGGACTCTTGTGGAAACATGTAAGTCCTCAAAACCAACATCAACAGATTAGGAAACCAGTCCTAATTAGGAAACCAGACTGATACGTATTGGGTTCATTCATAAACCTTTTGGCCCCAAGTGGACTTCCAAAGAAAGCTCCTGTGGAGAACATACTTCTCCAATTTACAATATGGACTAACACAGATTAGAATGATGTAAATTTTGGGTCAGCCTTTGTTTGTACCAGGTGAAGAACAGAGCATTGTCTATGTCTAATGGCTATGATGTATTGGTAAAAGGGATCTGCCAATTCTTTGTTAATTAAATCCTTTAAGGCTACCTTTAAGGTACTTTGGCCCACCCAAAAGGCATAATAAACAAGGTGGTCCCTAGATCTTATCTAAAAATCTGGCTTCCTCCTATCCCCAGTCTTAAGGATATTCTGAACTTTGAACAGGTCAAGACCAATATTAGTTTTGAGCCCTCTGCACTCTAAGCAAATTCTCTATCTACTGTTTCACACTACCTTTGTTATTTGTTGGTTCATGTTTAAAGAGAAAATGGAATAAGTTTACTATTACAGGGCTTCCATTTAGATAACTTTCTGTGGTACTGATTCTGGCAGACCATATACCATACAGAAAAAACTTGCATAGTTGTAGGATGCTCATCTACAAGCATTACAAGGTTTTTTGAACATTCTCAACATCCATAAAATCATATTACTTTGGCTTCCATATTGTAATATGCACTCTAAGTTCTTCTGTCTTTTTGGTTGGATATATATGTTGCTTAAAGAGATCTCAAAGTAGACAAAATACCTGAACTGTTGGGTATTGGTTGCCATGTCCATCTGTGAAGGCTAAATCAGAACCCAAGCTAAGTCTGGGTACAATTTGGCCTTCAAGTAGGTGGGGTGCATGGAAGTGCTTCCTCAGAAGTTTATGGATGTCACATTCAAGGTATTGATAACATTATTACCTGGAACTCTCAAACCAACCCCAAGGTTGGTGAAATGAAGTCTTAGATGGGGTCCATGTTAGAGATGAAGCCTCAGGTTTTTTCAAGGAAGGCTTTATTATCACAGACTCATTTAATATGAAAAGACTGTCCCCCTAGCCAATGTAGAGGCAAGCAGCATAGCTATCATCTCAGAGGGAGAAAAAATATATAGGTAGGTAGCTATCTATCTACACACACATGTGTGTGTATATGTATGTATACATATATGTATGTGTGTATATCAACCAATCAATAAACATTTATTAAGTGACTACTATGTTCCAGGCTAAACAATGGGGATACAAAAGAGGCAAAAAGACAGTCTCTGACCTCAAGGAGCTTACAAATTAATGGGGGAGACAACATGAAAACAAATATATACAAAGCAAACTGTATACTGGATGAATAGGAAATAATTAACAGAGAGATGGCACTAGAATTGAGAGGGGTTGGGGAAGGCTTCCAGTAAAAGATTAGATTTTAATTGGGACTTAAAGGAAACCAGGAGGGCCAGTAGATGGAGTGGCTTCCTGGGTAGATACATACTAATACATCCAAATCATGGAAATCTCATGCTATCTTGGGAATGCAGTCATGGTCTTCACAAACCCTGGAGACTCACTTTGGTTGAGCTGGCTCCCAAAAACCACGAAGTGAATCAATCAAAATGCATTTATTACCCACCTTCACTATATGCTTGGCATTAGCTAAGCACTGAGGATGTGAAGAAGATTCCACGGCAGTAGCGAGCGCTGAACTATTATTAGATGAATTTCATACTTCCTTCTTGTTAAATTTCCCACTACATACTATAGTTACTCCTGCAATGACAACTTAATGAAATCCAGCTTGTAGGTACTCAGCATTAACACTTCTAAGTTCTTTCTCAGCTCACAGTTCTCACTCATCCTCACAGTTGCCCCTGTCCAAAGTGCTAAGAGAGGGAATAAATGAAATGCCAAGGAAAACTACGTAGAAAAGGCAAAGGGCTGAGAATAGAAAAGAATTCTTCTTAAGGGATAAGTAAGGACAATAAAGAAAACATCATCATTGGAAAGATAGACATAGAACCAGGAAAGTGTGATGTCTTGGAAGCCAAGGGAAAAGAATGAATTTAGTAGTGGGGATTGGGAGTCAATAGTACCTCATGACCTGGAAAGGTCAAGGAAGATCAGAGACTGAAAAGAGACTATAGGGATTGTCAATTAGGAGGTCATTAGTGTCTTTTGAGAGAGTAGTTTCAGCAAAGTGGTGGGGACTGAAATCAGACAGCAAGGGGTTAAAAAGAGAACGGCGTAATAAGGAAGATGAGGAATCAGATATTTTCAGGTTTTACAGTGAAGGATACAGGAAGATGGATGAGGTAACAAAGTCTAGGATCAAAGAAAAGTTTTTTCTAGGATTATAAACATTCAAGTAAAACCTACCTATTGCTGCCAGATTGTTTTAATTATTTTGTCTCATCCCGCTCAAAATCCTTTAGTAACTCATTAGTCACCAAATAAAGTCCTTATTCCTTCAGCTGGTATATAAATTTACACACCTCGATTCTATCAAAAGCTTTCCTTGTCGTTCGGCAAATATATCTTCATATTTTCCACCCCTGTGACTGCTCCTTTGTTTTTTTCCCTTGCACTCCAATTCTGCCCCGCCAAAGACAGACAAAAGGGAAGCATCCCCTTTCCCCCTTGTGGAAGACATTCATTCCACCTGAATCACTCTTACCATTTCCATCTCCACATATAGGCATTCTGTCCAGTTCAGAGCCAAACTCTTCCATGAATGCTTCCCTGATTATACTAGCCAGAAGTGATATTTCTTTTCTCTTAACTCACATAGCATAACTCCCCAAGACACAAAAGTGTCTCAAGATACTTGTTGCATTCTACCTTGTATTAGATTTACATATGTAAATAATGTATTCAGGGCTTAGACCTTGATTTATTGATATCTTCGAACCCCCAAACTTGAATAGAATTTAGCAGATCCATCATAAATATCTGTTCAATCCAGTGGAAGATGTCCAAGTGAAAATACTTTTGGAAACAGGGAAGCAAGCTAGTTGGAGTGCAGAAAGAAATTAATTGTTAAATAGCTAAGAAATTCAGTCTGTGTCTGAAATATTTTACTACAGCACCTGAGTTGACTACTGCTGTTGTCCTGGAAAAGAAGATTTGAAAGAGAGATGCCTGCTGTGGACTCCTTGTCTCATTTTGAGTTCCTTTGCAATATTCAACATCTTTAATATGCTTCTGGTCTGGGACTTGGGAACAAACTCAAACGTGCCAACAATATTCTTTATTTTCAAAACTTAAAACCATTCATTCCTTTATTCACTGGACCCTGTTATCCTGACTTTAGATCTAATGCTCTTTCTGCTGGAAAGGGAAAACCTAAACAAAATGGATGTTGCAAATAGGAATGTGATATACACATGAAAGAGCTATAATATACTATGCTTGTGGAATAAAATTGATTAATGGATGTGTGTGCGCGCGCCTGTGTGTGTAAGAGATCCAACATGGTTATTGTGTACAGATCACTGTTTTAAGATGCTAAGTGATATACAAGGTCTAAATAAGGCTTGACTCAAACTCATGAAGCTTTCGATCTAATAAGAGGGAAAGACATATACACATATGAAGTCCCAAGGAACAAGGGGAAGTCCAGGGAAGGCTTCATGAAGGACATGGCATTGGATTTAGGAATTCAACAGGCAAGGTGCAGAGGTGGGGTGGGGAGGTGGGGAAAGTAGACAGCACAGGCATTAGGAACGGTATGAACAAAGATACAGAGGTGGAAAAACATAAGAAATATTTAGAGGGATGAAGAATAGTTCAGTTAGGCTTGGATATTGGTCCATGGGAAGAAGTAATAGGACATAAGACTTGAAGGATAGGTTGGTGGCAGAATGTGGAAGGCCTTGACTATCAAATTTATTCAGTAGAGAACAGAAAACCACTGAAGATTTTTAAATAGCGTAAGGTGTTTAGTATATGACATTTGTATGGTGTTTTAAAGTTTACACATCTTATTTAATTTAATCTTAACAATCTGGAAAGAAAGATGCAATATTTTATTATTTTTATCCTAAGTTTTTAATTTTAAAGATGAAGAAACTGAGTCAGAGAAGTTGAGATTACTTACCTATGGTCACATAACTGCTGTCAGAGATGAAAAGCAAAGCTGCATCTACACCATGATGCTTCCAGTTCGGAACTAACCAATAAGAATAAGAAAAGCTAGTCTGTTAGGGATAGATTCAAATAGAGGAAAACCTGTTCACAGTCCATGACACTAGTTCAAGAGCTTGGTAATAAGGGCCTAATCAAAGTCCTTGGGACAATGGAAATAGAGAAGGGAATTGACTAGAGAGATGTTGCAAGGCTGAAATGAACATATAATTGATTGGTTAGGAGACCAAAAGGAGAGAGAAGTCAAAGATAACACCAAGGTTTTTCCTATGGGAGGCTAAATGAATAGTAATGCCACTGACTGAAACAGAAGTCAGAAGGCACTTAGTTAAATTGAACAAAGTTGAAATTTTTTCCCCCAAAATTTATTTGTTTCAATTTTCAACAATCACTTCCAGAAGTTTTAAATTTTCTCCCCCAAGACAGCATGCAATCTTATATGGGTTCTACATATATATTCCTATTAAACACATTTTCATATTAGTCACATTGCATAGAAGAATTAAAATGAATTGGAAAAAGCATGAGTAAAACTAAACAAAACCAAACATAACAAAAGAGAAAATAGTCTGCTTCATTCTGTGTTCCGACTCCATGGTTCTTTCTCTGGATGTGGATGATATTTTGCATCATGAGTCCTTTGGAAAAGTTTTAGGTCCTTACATTGCTGTGAAGGGCTTAGTCAATCAAAAACAGTCCTCAAACACTGCAACTGTTACTGTGTGTAATGTTCTCCTGGCTCTGCTCACTTTGCTCAGCCTCAGTTCATATATATCTATCCAGGTATTTCTGAAGTCTGCCTGTTTGTCATTTCTTATAGCACAACAGTATTCCATTACATTCATTTACCACAACTTGTTCAACAATTCCCCGGTTGGTGGCATTCCCTCAGCTTCCAGTTCTTGGCCACCACAAAAAGAGCTCTTATAAATATTTTTGCATATGTGGGTCCTTTTCCCATTTTTATGATCTCTTTGGGACACAGCCCTAGAAGAGGCATTACTGGGTCAAAGGGTATGCACATTTCTATAGCCCTTTGCGCATAGTTTCAAATTACTTCACAGAATTGTTGGATCAGCTCACAGCTTCACCAACAATGAATTAGTGTTCCAACTCTCTCACATCTTCCCCAACACTTACCATTTTCCTGTCAAAGTTGAGTTTTTAAGATGACTACATCATCTTCATTAAAATGCTTGATTACATGCACCGTATAACAGTAATACAAAGGACTATTCAGTCAAAAGAAAATGTTGTTGAATCATTTCCATCATATTTGACTCTTTGTGAACCCATTTTGGGGTTTTCTTGGCAAAGATACTGGAGTTGTTTGCCATTTCCTTTTCTAGCTCATTTTACAGATGAGGTAACTGAGGCGAACAGGGTGAAGTGACTTCCAAGGTTACATTGTTAGTGTGTGAGACTGAATTTGAACTCATGAAAATGAGTCTTCCTGACTCCAAGCCAATGTTGAAGGGAAAAGCTAGGAGGTAAACATGATTTTTTTTTTTTTGCCTTGTACTATGAAGACAAGCAGCCCAAGTGTAACCTGCCACAAAGAGAAGGACTGCTGGATCTTCTGTGATTGAGTTGCCTTCCAAAAGCAATTGGAATCAATCAGTCAATCAATCAATCAATCAGCAAGCATTTATAGGTTCCAGTAAGGCAGAGTGGCAAGAAGTTCCACTGTCCAGCTGGCTTGGAACTACTGAAACTCTCTGCAACTAGATGTCCTCATTCCTACAAAGGCTGCCTAATGAAATTCAGCAGAGAGGGGCAATCAATTAATAAGCATTTAGATAAGGGTTCCTACATGCCTACTTGGCACTGTGCTATGATGCTAAGAATAAAAAGACAAAACAAAAACCCTCCCTATTCTCAAGGAACTTTCTGGAGCTTCTTTGGTTCATTCAAACACTTACTTAAGTACAGGGCAATGTGCTAAGAGGTCAGGAAAACAGGTTCTCTATCCTCAGTGAGTTTATAAGAGGGAAGACACTATGCAAATAACTATAAACATCATATATATACATGTACACACATATTTGTGTAGATCCACATTTATATGTATGGGAGAGGGTAGGAAAAGATTCTTGCAGAAAGTAGGATTTGAGTTGTCTTAAAGACAGCCAGGGAAATCAGAAGGCAAAGATGAGGGAACAGTTAGTGAAAAGGCATGGAGAGTTATGGAAAAAATAGTAAGACGACGGCAGCCCATCTTAAGAGTATGTGAAGGGGAGTCAAGCGTTAGAACATGGGAACAGTAGAAAAGTCCAGGATATGAAGGGGAAGGCAAGGAAACGAGCTTATTAAGCACCTACTGTATTCCCATCACTGGGCTTTACAAAAATTATCTCATTTGTGAAGAACTTTAAAAGCTAAAATTTTGTATTTGATCCTGAAGGTAATAAGGATTTTATCCATGGTAATAGTGACTTTGGTCTTTGAACTTTGGTAAAAGGGCTGCTTTTTGAGTTCCAGTTAGGAAGCATTGCGTTGTCTACTGAAGCTAGCCCCCTAATGCCAGATCTCAAAATAAATCGTTGACCCATAACTTCTCAGGTGAATGAAGTCTATGCCCTTGAGCAATATCAAGGTTGCATTCTACTCTAACTATAGTCTCGGAGTGCTCTTTTCCCAGGTTGTTTCACGTTCAGGGCCTTGCAGAACTCCAGTCGTTCAGGGCAAGGGGCTGTGATGAAAACCCGCGTGGAGAGCTATGGTGAAATCTAAGTAGTGAAGGTCACACAATTTTTGTGCCAGAGATCTGCAGAAAGAGAAAGAAAGATCCTTTTGGCCACCACCCCCTGGTTCCAAGGAGCGGGCACGCCGCTCGTAGTTGCACCGAGGGCGTCCCACGAGTGGTTGGGGGGCTCCAGGGGAGAGTGACAGTAAAGACAGAAAAGATCCTGCTCGGCGCCGTTCCTGGGGACGTGATGGGCTCCTTTGGGGACTGTTACTGCCAACACTTCCACGGCACCCTTTGCCTTTTCCCTTCATCTGCATTATTAGGAAATACAACTTGGGGGGCGGGCGTTTTTGGGTAGAAGGGAGGCTAGGTTGGAGCGGGAAGGTCAAGTTGACACAGCGGCAGAACTGGAGCGTGTAGTGGCTTTTTTTCCTCCGTGGGCGGAGCAGGAGGAGGAGGCTAGAGAATGGTCAGCTCCCGATTTCTCCACTCCAGGGACAGTGGCCCGTCCGGCCTCCTCCCACCAGGGCCCCGGAGTGCGCGCGCGCGCCGTCAGAGCCTGGGAGGGAAGTGGGGGTGGGGAATCGGGGGGCGGGGAAGGGGAGGGGTGGGGGAGGGCGCGGCACGCGCCCCACGCAGCTCCCTCCCTGGAGCAGCCGCCGCAGCCACAGAAGCAGCGGCAGCATCAGCAGCAGCCACAGCCGCCGCCGCAGCGAGCCCAGCAACGTGGGCAGCAGCAGCAGCGGCAGCAGCAGCAGCAGCAGCAGCGGCAGCGGCAGCGGCAGCGGCAGCGGCAGCAGCATTAGCTGTCTGTGCTTTAAATAGGATCCAGCCCCAAACTGCGCTCACTGCCGGCGAGGCGGGCTCGGCCTGGGGACGACGAGGTGAGTGGATGAGAAAGGGGAACGGGGGTCCTTCGCCTGTCCCCCACCCCCATCCCGAGGCTGTCCTCGCTCGCGGCATCCTGCGGGAGAGGCGCGGAGGGAGGGCAGGGGAGGGGGTCCCCTCCGCAGCCTCGGTGGTCTTCCCTCCCCTTCCCCTGCAGCCGCTGCTGTCTAGAGCAGAGAAGCAGCGGGACATGCGTGTGCCTGGAGCGTACCCTTCTTCCCCACCTCCCCCGGCTCTCCAGCTGCTGCGAGGCCAGCCTAAGCCCTGGCTCGGACCGGGGCTTCCTGTGCATGAGGCTGATCTGAGGCCGGCCCGCCCGCCCGCCTGCCAGCCTGCCAGCCGGCCTCGTTTCCTCTTCTCTCTCCTTCCTCCCTCCCTGCCTGTCCCCAGCCTGCCGGGCCGGGCCGCTCGGGGCAGCGCGGGGCAGGGCTGGGCAGTACAGCCTGACGCCGGCTCCTGCACACATCCTGTGAGAGGCTCGGTGTTTGCGTAGATACTTATCCCGGTTCCTCTCGTGTCAGAAGCCGGCCGGACTCATGGTTGAGGCGGTGGGCACTGCTGGCCTTGGCCACCCAGCCGTCCCAGCCTTTGCTATTAGCAGGGTGGCATGACTATAGTCTCCGCGTAAGCCCCCTTCCCACTCCCATACCAGGTATGCTGGAGGCTGAAGCTACGGTGAAGCTCTAGATTAAAAAAAAATCATAATACTTTATTAGGGTTAGGGTTATGTCCCGTTAGACAGCAGAGGCCACTAGCCCTTTGAAAACACAGCTTGCCCGGGGCACTCTTGTTGATATTTAAAGAGTATTGGAAAAGGGCGAGATGCAGCATTTAACACGAGTTGCCGCGTGTAGACGTCTATTCTCTAGGTCTCCAGAAGAGGTCCTGGCCCTAGCAAAATGCCCCTGGTGGATGGAGTCACTCGTCCAAAGGACACTGGAGATGTTTTCTTGAAGTGTGCAACCACTGTAACCTTACTTGCCAAAGGAGAATCGGGAGGGTGATAGAAAAACTTTTTTTCATGTATACACTGAATTTTGGAGTCAGGACAATCTCACGGGACTTCGTTTTGTGTGTGTTTTAAAACTGACTTTTAAGAAACTCCATCACTTCTACCCAAATTTCATAATGTTAGAGTTGGAGAATGAGCTTTCAGATTAAGTCAGTTGAGGCTGGCTAGATAGCTTCGACATTCTTTTATGTGTTAAACATCTTCAAAAATCTCCTGTGAAGCAGCCACATCACAAGACAGCCAACCAAAATGGCAAATACTAAATCACAGGATGCTTTTATCCGTGTAGTGACTGAATTTCTCTTAGCCAAATAGAAAGGAGCATAATTAATTTCTCTCCTCCCACCCCCTCTTTTGACTCTGATTTAATCATAGCTCCATGCTATGACTTAGAAGAGTCAAGATTGTTCGAATGACAACAGTAAACTTGTGGGTCGTTTTAAAAAATTATTCGTGCTCAGATTATTTTTGAACATGCTGGCTATACAATGGTACTGGCAACATTCTTAATTTACTCAAAATTTAATTTGACAATTTGGTCTGCAGGAAGATGAAAGCAAAATGTGCTGCTTTCTCAGTGTTTAGTCAGAGAAATGAATTTTTCCCTCTTGCTGCCTGAGTAAAGGGGAGACTTTGGAGCTTGGCTGATTGATGTTTTAAGTTGTCATTTAGATTTCAGGGCAAGTATGAAGGGCATACATGAGAATCTGATCCTATCTAACTACCCTTGCTTAGTGTTTGCTTTTGGGGGCAATTTAATAGCAAACAAAAATGTCTATGTTTTTTATGTGAACCATAGGTGCTTGGCAAGATACCTTATTCTCATGAGAATCTGTTTCTCCTTTGGTTTTGACAGCTGAATGACAGCAAAACCCACTACTTGTCTTGTCATTTTAATAAAAAAGAAAAACCTAGTGGTAGCTTTTTCTCTCCCCCAAGTTTGCTAGCCTGTTGTTAAACACTTTAAATGTGACACAATCCAAATGGGACAGTGTTAGTAAGTTATGGGAACTGTTTCATCAAAGTTGGAGGGAATTAGAAACTTCAAGATTTATGTGTTGGATTTTACCCCAAATGCTAATAGTTGGGAGTTGAGGGAAAGTGAATATGTTTAGTATTAAAACTTGGTTAATAACCTTTTTTTTTCCTGGAGTTGTTAATGTAGAGTCAGTCCTTAGAATGTTGTCAGGTATCAAGTATTGCTTTCAAACATATTGTAGCAGAAGCACTGACACTGTTTGCTCATTTGCTTCCAAGATTTATAAGAATTGTCAGCAAACTTTTTTAAAAATCACAATTCTTATGATTGGTATCCTGAGTCCTTTGGAAACTTTACTTTCAGAACTATGGCAGTAAGTCATATGACAATGAATATATATGTGGTGATTTAAGAACTAGTTACTGAAGGTCACCCCAGACCGGAGGTGGTCAAAAAAATGCCCCAAGGTTGTTTTTCGTTGCTACATTGATTAGCAGTCATGATTAGGAAGTAATCCAGACTGAAAGGGCTAGTGTATGTTATGTGTGGGGGTAGTGATGAAGGGTATGGGGTGAGGAAGGATCTATGTGTGCCTGTGTATATATGTGTAAGGATAGGTAAGGACATGAAGGAATATTTGACATGAAGAATATTTGACTGACTGTGCTGTCACATTTAAAGTATGTAAGCAGAGGAAAAAAGGATGACTGACAGATTTATGAGGTACTGAATGCTCTTGGGTAATAATTTAATATTGTTAAGCATGTGTCAAGCTTCACTATGATCGTAGGGAACAGGAGGGTGTCTAGAGATAGGAAGACCTGAGTTCAAATCCTCCTCCTGATATATACTAGTTGTGTGACCCAGTCATTCTAACTACCCACCCTCCCCCAGTGCCCTCCAACAACTTTCAAAGACTATAAAATGAGTTGTCCATCTTCATCAATAAAGGGAGTTTCCACAGTACAGTGGGAGTGCCCCATCACTGGTAAAATCATAGGCTGCCCAGTTCTTTCCAGAGAAAAATTATCTTTATAATATATAAAATTTAAAACTGCTATATTTAGCTGACAAGATTAATACAGATATCAACCCAAACCTTGATAATATATATTTCTTGTATTCTAAAGGCTTACCATGTCATACCAACAAAAATGATTTATTGCACTAATGCCAACAGTGCAGTCCATGTTGAATATTTTTTTGATTTTTTTTGTTTTGAAAATTCCCAGACCTGTGTCACTTATTCCTACATTGCTTCATAGAAACTGAAGAATACAAGGGGAAAGTTGGATATCATGAAATATTTATTAATTGAATAGTAGGAGGAGAAGATTGTTTTGGTTTTTTTGCAGGTAGAGGAAGATTTCTAAATCAGTGTTCTGCAATGTGACCAATCATTCTCAAGGAAACAATTTATGAGGTGAAGAATATTTTATTGTTCCTGCCAAATCAGGATAGTTTCCAGGAAATAGCATTTTACCTGTTAACTGTCTTGCTCTCCCTCCAACTACCCCCCTTTCCTTCTTTGAAATTAACATTATTCTGAAGAAGCAGTCACCTATCTGGCCTGAGGTACATTTGTCACATCTGCATTTTGCAGGCTTGGCCAGAAATTCTAGAAACAGACTTTGTGTGTCTGCAACCTCTTACCACTTTGTGAATTAGCTGTCCTTCAGACTTAAAAAATCAGCAGGTACATTAATGGACTATTAACAGAACCCTTTGCCCTAAAGCAATTCTTATTTCAAACTAGTGTCTGGCATGACACCCTACTGTATTTTGTTTAGTTACTGAATGTGCTGGGTTGTTTGCCACAGTAGCCCATTGGGGTTATCTTCTAATCTGCAACCCATGGGACTATTTTCCTAATTTCCTAGTGTGTAAGAACTAGAGTTGCAGTAGTTGAGGGTATTTTAAAGAAAAAAGTACTAATTGCCTTTTATACTGTTTCTTCATTTGGAGAGGGAACTTGGATAAATGTGACTATCTGTCAGCTTGCACATGGTCTTGGTGACTGTTAAAGTTGGCATGCTTTCATTTTTGTTGTGGAACAGTCTGCCCAGATAAGTAAGAAGCCGAATTTGCTGAACATTAGATATTTTACTGACTGGCTAAGAAGGCAGTCACAATTTGGTGGTTGAGCCATCCATCTGCTATTAAGCTGGAAGCTGCCTTAGCAGACTGCAGCTTGAAAACAGACTGAATGAAGATCATAGAATGTTAGAAACAAATTTCTGTGAAATCTGCTGCCTTGATTTCAAGCCCACTCTTTTTCAGCTTCCTTTTATCTGTTTTTTTCTCCTATTAGAAGTAAGCTCCTTGATGGCACTTAGGCACTTAGCACAGTGCCTGGCACATTGCAAGCATTTTTTAAATGCTTGTTACCTGACTGAATGTTGATTGAGAAAAAAATGAGGTTATAAGGGTGAAGATGACATATCCAGGGTCACACCAGTAGTTTTTGGCAAAGCCAGGGAATCCCATCTCTGAGGACAGTATGCTTTTCACTATTCTTTGTGTTTTTGTTTTATTTTTTTACTGTTCATCTGCCCTGTTAACCAGAGTTATCCCATCATACCAACTAGGTGGAACAGAATTTGATTCAGCAGGTATTGATTGGATTCCTATCAAATTTGGTTATCACTGAGCTAAGGGATGGAAATGAAACAGGTTTGAGACTGTCTGATCAGCTCAGATCACTGAGCTCTAAGGGATGGGAAGGAAACAGGTCTGAGACTGCTTGCCTTCAAGGAGCTAGCCAATAGCTATTCCATGGCTTCTTAACTTTTTTGAATCATGGTCCACTTTGGCAGACTGGGGAGACTCTGCATTTTTATAATTGACAGAAATGGTAGATTTCAAGTTAGAGATTAGTAAAACTAAAGATGTAATTTTTTTCTCATTTAAATTCACAATATTGTTAAAAATTTCTGATATAGAGATAGAAAAGAAAAACCCTATGAAACAGCTCACAAGACAGAATACAAAAAGTGACAAAACATATTCCATAGACTAAGTACAATAGGGTGTGTGTGTGTGTGTGTGTGTGTGTGTGTGTGTGTGTGTGTTGTTAGTGGGAATTGATAGTAGGCTGAATAGTTGAGGAAGGGCAGCTAGGTGGTACAGTAGATAAAGCACTGAGCTTAGAATGAGAAAGACTTACCTTCTTGAATTCAAACCTGGTCTCAAACACTTAACTAGCTATGTGACTCTGGTCAAGTTACTTAATTCTGTTTGCTTCAGTTTCCTCATCAGTAAAAATGAACCAGAGAAGGAAATGGCAAACCACTGTAATCTTGGCCAAGAAACCCCCAAATGGGGTCATGAAGAGTCAGACTCGACTGAACAAGAGTAGCTGAGGCAGTCTTAGCCTAACTACTGACTATTAAAGCCAGATTGTTCATTTAATCTCATCCCTTTATTTATAGTTGAAGAAATGAGGGGCAGCTAGGTGGTGCAGTGCTTAGAGCACCAGTACAGGAGTCAGGAGGACCTGAGATTTCAGACACTTGACACACTCACTAGCTGTGTGACCTTGGGCAAGTCACTTAACCCCAATTGCCTCATCCTGGGTCATCTCCAGTCATCCTGATGAATATCTGGTCCCTGGATTCAGATGGCTCTGGAGGAGAAGTGAGGCTGGTGACCCGCACAGCCCTCCCTCACTCAAAACAAAGTCAAGTGCAAGTCATGTCATTATTTCTTTGATGGCATGGTCTTCTTCAGCAACAAAGGACCAACACACACACACACACAGTTGAAAAAATGAAGGCACCAGGGATTAAGTGACTTGTCCACTATGTAATAAGTGGTAGAACTGAGGTTTGAACCCAGGTCCCCTCTCTCCAAGTCCATCACTCTGCAGTGGCAGAAGTAGAATCTTGGCCTCTCTAGGGCTATGCTTGTTCAAGCATTTATGTGATGCTTACTATGTGCCAGGTACAGTACTAGGTTATGAGAAGGAGGCAGTGGGGGAGGGAGAGTGGTGTAGAGACAAAAAACAAGATGGTACCTGCTTTCCAGGAGTTCACGGTCTAGGGCGAAACCACATTATTGCACAATATATAAAAAGGAAGGAATACTTGCATTGATGGAGTTCAGGTGTGCTGTGAGGGGACATGCAGAGCTGTCCATGGTTACTGGAATAGGCATTATGGGGGCAGCAGGAACAAGTGCTTATGCAAGTGATTCTTAGAGCTTCCCCCCCCCCCCCCAATCCTCTTCAGGCTGAGCCATGTGGTTTGCTAAAGTGTCTGGCCTCTGTGTGTTGTCCCTGGAAAGAGTCCTTTGGATTCATTCAGTTTAGAGCTGGAAGGAATACTAGAAGTTGATCAGACTGTACCCCACTTTGATAATACCGATGAGGAAACCAGACCTAGAGGAGTTAGTAAGTAGCAGAGCTAGGATTTGAATCAAGGGCCTCTTATTTGATACTGTTCCTTTAGACTGACATTTTTAGGAAGTAACCTCAGCTCCTTTTCCTCTACCCTGGCAAACCCTTCCACAGACCTCTTTAATACTGTGTCTTTGCCCAAGAGTCAGTACCTTCCCTACGTCGCTCCCTCCCAGTGGCTCTGTTCCATGCTGACCTTCATTCCTGATTCCCAGTCCTGTAACCCTCTTCATTCACAGACTCTCCCAGTAGTGCTCCCTTTCCATTTCCACCACCGCTACCTGACACCAGGTGATCATTATCGAATCATTTCGGTCACATCTAATTCTTCATGACTCGTTTTCTTAGCAAAGATACTGGAGTGATTTGCCATCTCCTTT
Source organism: Potorous gilbertii (assembly GCA_028658325.1). NCBI lineage: Eukaryota > Metazoa > Chordata > Mammalia > Diprotodontia > Potoroidae > Potorous > Potorous gilbertii. The sequence goes on along the minus strand of CM053774.1, from coordinate 75,865,674 downwards.
TCCAGCACATTTGAGAGATCAGGAAACTGAGGCCAACAGGGTGAAATGATTCACCCAGGATCACATAGCTGGTGTCTGAGGCTAGATTTGAGCTCAGGAAGACGAGTCTATCTCCCTCTATCCACTATACACTTTGCTATCCAGCTGTGCCTATGGTCCATTACCTTGTCTTACAACTCTCTCCCCAGTGCCCTTGTAACTGAAGTCACTTTAAAGTATTGTCAGTATCATTTAGTAAGTACTGGTCAACCAGGAATCAGCAAGTATTTATTAAACACTTACCATACCTTAGCACTGTATTGGGTGCTGAGCAAATAAAGACAAAAGCAAAGAGTTTTCATTCTATGGGATAAATGGTAAAAGTTGGTTAATTGTGATTGAGTAGTTAATGACCTACAGCCTTTCCCATAGCAAGAGGAGTTACTAAAACTGGAATATGCATTTAATTGTTCAAGTTGAATGAACAGAACCCTGATATGAATTGTCCTAACCATAAAACTAGACCCAAACCTTTAGAAGATCATAGGCCCCAACCTTGTAGCTTTGTTCAATTTGGCAAACATTTGTTGAGTACCTGCTATGTGCAAGGTGCCTGTGAAAGGTACTGAGGATCACAAAAACAAAATAAAAAAAATAACCCTTGAGAAGCTTGTGTTGTGTTGGGGCATGCAGCAGGGGAGGTCTTGGTGTAATAGAAGGCATACTGGCTCTGGTGTTAGAAGACCTGAGATCAAATTCTGCCTCTAATGCTTTCTACCTGTGATACCATGATCCAGTCACTTACATTGTCTGGGTCCAAGTTTCCTCATCTATAACATGAGGTTGTTTAAGACGGTGGCTTCTCATGTCCCTTCCAGTACTATCCCTATTATTCTGTGTATACAGGTATAATACAAGGCAAGAATGATAAGGGCAGATCTAATGAAGAATTCTGTAAACAGTTGAGGAGACATCATGAACAGGTGGAATCTGAGCTGAGTCTTGAGGAGGGAAGATAAGGATTTTGGAGTGTACTCCTGCCCTGGAGAGTGACTTGTGTGAGTGAATGGGGGTAGCATTCTGAGATCTAGGAATACTAAGTACCTCTGTTGGGTTGCAACACAGAATCTCTGAAAAGGGAAAGCCATCTGCTCTTTGTGGAGAGGGGCTTATGGATACACTCATGGCAACAGGGAGCTACCAAAGGTTTTAATTGGACCAATGTGGTAAGATGTGTCTTAGCAAGATTATTCAGGCAGCTGGTATGAAAGCTAGAATAGAGCGGGGAGGGCAAGATTGGAAACAGAGACCATTGAGAATACAGTAGTCCATCAGAAAGATGATGAAGAACCATACTCAGAGGATGCCTGTGAGAGTTCAGTGAAGGGAACAGGAGATAGAATTCATAAGGGCTAGGAAACTGTTTGGGAAAAGGGAGCAAAGGAGAGGAAAGTCATTTGAGTTTCTGATTGGGCATATAGTTACCTGCTTGGCAGAGTCTCAACTGTGCTATTTAGAGATAGGTGGTTGTGGGTTTAGGGGACTGGGAAGAGGATTGTCATACTCTAATTTTAGCTGACTGTTCTTTAGACATCATAGTTAGCTCAAGAATCCTACTTTAAACAAATTCTCTTTCTTTTCCCCAAGTCATTGGTGAATGTGCCAGTGTGCGTGTGTGTGTGTTAACTGTTTGTGGTAAATACTGTTTATGCCCATACTCCACCTATAACTTGAGTAGAATGGTAGAATTATTTTTTAAGGAGCTGGAAGAAGGTCTTAGAGATGATACCTTCATTTTACAAAGAAGGAAACAGTCCTAGAGAGGTTAGGCATCATAACTAATACCAGCTGGTACTCAAGTTTTAGATTGTAATTGTAGGACAGGTCTCTTTCCAGAGGTGTTGTGCTGGTACTTGTCTGTCAGCTGGCTCTGGGACAAGAGGGGGAACATACAAGGAGATATACTTTTAAGCTTAATTTGCATGATTAATATTTTTTCCATCAGTTTCTTAAGTTGAGACAATCGACAAAACCATAAAACAAGCTTTGTTTTGTAGCCTTTGCCTATTTCCAAGGTGTAGATGTTCATACTGAAAATTAAACAGTCCTATTCAGAGCTGGCTCCAGCACACCCTCCTTCCTTGAAAGAAAAAAAAATGTTCCATGAGTCCTAGAAGTTCTATCTTGGGAATTTTTAAGTTCCTGTTTTGGCCTGATGGATGCTAATGATGGGTGAAAGAGGCTGACATGGATTCATATTCATTGTGCTCTGTACAACTTGGGACTTTGGGATTCTTGGGACCAATTTCAATGGAAGGTACCCTCCATTGAATCTATTGGAGGCAGCTTCATTCAGCAGAAAGTACTGGATTTGCAGTCAAAAGGATCTGAGTTCAGGTTTTACCTTAGTGACCTTGGCTGTGTGCTCCTTCAGCTCTGCGCATCTTTTCCTGTATCTGGATGTATGTCCATCACTACCCTTTTCCTACCTATCCTCTGAGATGCTTCTTTCAGTCTTAGGAGATAAAATGCATTTTTTTCCTTCTCCATCTGCCCTGGCAGACAGGAACTTCACTGTCTTCCTCCTGGTTGCTCCAAGCTTTTTCATTGACTAAGCTTGTAGTGTTTGCCCAAAGGGAGGGGAAATTGACTGACATGGAAATGGCTGAGAAACTTCAGCCTGATCAGAAGTTTAGATGCTTTGGGGAAAAAAGATAAAGGAACTTAATTGCTTCCTCCCTGTGCATCAGGATAATCCTGAAGGCCATTTGGGGGAGATAATTTAGTCAAATCATGCTATTTGGAAAGAAAACAAGAAAAGACTGGATTTCTGAAACGAGGGAATGAATCATTTTCAAGTTTGTCCTTGGCTAGGGCTAAGTAGGGTTACATCTGCAGGGTACTTGAATCACGCTTGCTGTATTAAGTTTCACTGAGGGCTACTTAAGTAATCTTGGAGACTAATAAAATATTCTTTCCACTGACCCCTCTTTTTTTTTTCTGGAACAGAAAATAGGACATTATTGAGATAGTTGTTGTAAATCACTTGTAAATCTGCATTTTTGTTGTCTGTTTCGGAGAAGAGATAAAATTGGGGCATGGGATTGATGACTGGGAAGTCCACTGTCTGGCCTCATTTCTTTACCTATGTTCAGTACCAGCTAACCATATGAAATGAGAGCTTTGGACTGTGTGACCTCTAAGGACCCTTCAAAACTAACTGTGTGATGCTGTGACCTCCTTAGACTCTTCAGGATTCTATAGGAGAACTGAACTTGTGCCTGCTCCCTGAATCTAAGGAAAGCAGTGCTTAAACTATGGAAAATAGCTCTCTCCCTTTTCCCTGTTACCCCAACACCCACATACACTCTCTCCCTCTTTCCTTCTCTCTCACTCTCCCCCTCCTCTCCCCTTCTCTCACTCTGTCTCTCTCCCCTCTGTCTCTCTCTGCTCTGGAGGTTTAGGTTCAACACAGCCTCTGACATTTGTGGTCTGTGTGACTTTGGGCAACTCACTTCTAAGACTCAGGAAATGATCTGTATGTATAGAGGGAGTTTTCTCACTGAGAGTTTCCTATACTAATGAAATCAGAAATTAATTTTTAAGAAGTTATCCCCATCCAACATAGATAGCATCATTTACAACCCCTTCATTCAGGTTGTTTATTCAATAATACTAACCATTGTGGAATGTCATTTGATACGAACCCTCAAGTTGAAATGCGGCAATCAGTAAACATTAATTAACTAAGCACTGAAGAAAGCTAAGCCATGAGGAAACAAGATGGCCCTTGTTCTCAGGGATCTCATGGTCTAACAGAGGAGACAACATGCAAACAACTGTATATAAACAAGACATAGGTGCTACCAAGCTTTAGAATGACTCTTTGGTGAGGCATAATGCCATTAAAGGTTCTCAGATTTCCAGCTAATCAAACAACAAACATTTTAAAATATTTACTCTATGCCAGGCTCATATGGGAGAGACAGTCTGACAAAGGCTTGCATTCAAATCCCGCCACCAATACATGCTAACAGAGTGACCCTGGGCAAGTTTCAGGGCAGTAGCCAATCTCTTTGGGAGAAGGATTTCCCTAATATCCTGAGAGTTCCCTACACCAAAGCAAGTCACAAAACCTTCCCTGCCTGGCACTGTGCTGTTGTTCCCTGGGAATCCAAAGACAAAAACTTAGCTTCAAGAAGGTCACTTTCTATTGGAAAACAGATTTGCCTCAGTGCCCTCATCTGTAAAATGAGCTGGAGAAGGAAATGACAAACCGATCTAGTATCTTTGCCAAAAAAACTGCAAAGAGGGTCACAAAGAGCCAGACACAACTGAAAAAACGACTCAACGACAACAACAAAACCACATATACTTCAATACAAAATGCAAACAAAGCAAATAAAAAGTCATGAGAGAAGGAAGGCACTAGCAGCTGGGGGCCTGATTGGAAAAAGTCCTTTTTCCACTAATCACCAGCATAAACCTCTTGCTCCTGGAGGTTTTTAGCCTATACCTAATCACTTAAACTACTCTCATTGGCTTAAAAAAGTCTTGTATTTAAAGCTTAGCCAAAAAAATGATGAAACATAATACAAAGAATAAAATATTGCACAAAATCATAAGCATTTACAGGATAGAAAACAAAATAACAAGGAAATAACAAATGTTTTTTTCTAAGACTCCTGTCTGCCACCTATGTCTATAATTTTCCATCTTCTGTGCCACTTTCTATTTCCTTTAAATAGGCTGTTTTATTTTTTTCTTTTTTGGGATGGGGTAGGGAGGGAGCACAAAGTACTTGTGATTTTATTAGTGTGGGGAATTTTTACTGTTGCAGAAACTCCCTCTACCACTGCAGAACAGGACCATCTCCTCAGTGAAAATCCACAGATCAGTTTTGGATTCCACCATCCCCCTTAATGCTATTACTGCTACCTTCTATTGATTATTCCCAGTTTATCCTGTACATATATTGTGTACATAGCTTTTTTTATGCTATCTCACCCTTTAGACTATGAGTTCCTTGAAGGTAGGGAATGTCTTGTTATTATTCATATCCCCAGTGCTCTTAGCACAGAGCCTAGAACCTAGTAGGTATTTAAATAAATACTTGTTGACTACTTCTATCATTCTCTTGCCAAGAGGAGAGAAGGAGTATGGTACAATGGAAAGAGCACTGGATTTAGAATCAAAGGTCCCAGGTTCAAATCTCACCTCTGTTACTACCTGTGTGACCTTGGGCAAGTCATTAAGCTCCCTGCACCTCAGGTTCCTGCTGTGTAAAATGAAAGGGTTTGGACCAGATGACCTCTAAAAAGATCCTTTCCAGCTCTCTATCTATGATCCTGTGAAATCTGATGTTCTTCCTAAAGGAGTTATCTTGCTTCAAGATTTATCTTTCAGCCCTTTCCATTCTGGTATCCTGACCAGTCAGTTCTAGATTATTTTAATGAATGGAATATTTCATTAGGGTTTGGTTGCTAGTAACCTAGCAGGCTTTACCCAGGTTCTTAATAGCTCATCCTCTGCTGAATACTAGCTGAAATAACAACCCTTTAAAATTAGACCAAAGGACAACCTGTAGAAACACTGTTTTGGCTTCTCCAGAAGGACCCAGTGAGTAAAGGATCAGGTAATCTCAGCAGAGAGCAGGTCTCCTGATCTCTCTCTTAACAGCCAGTACAAACTAGATAGTACCACTGTCTTAGTAAGCTGTATGGGTGAGGAGTCTACTGCCATCTGTAGTTAGATCTTTTTTAAAAAATTTAATGGTAAACATATTAGATGTCCCCTCATAAAACATTTCTATAAGGATATCTATTATATTTTAATCTGAGGCTTCAAAACCAATACGTTGAGAAGCATCATAGAGAGCTGGACTCAGAGTGGGAAAGATTTGTGTTCAATGTTCCCTGAACTGTGCTAAGCCTAGGGATACAAGGCAAGGTAAAAAAAAAACCAAAACAAAAAACCACCAACTTCCCCCAACCCCCCAAAATAAAGCAAAACCATTCTCTGACCTTAAGGAGCAGATTCCAAGGAGGAGATAATATGCAGACAGAAATAATAACAGCTAGCATTAACACAGAGTTTTAAGGTTTTCACAGCATTTTAGAAACATCTCATTTAATCAGCTGTATCTACACTGTGTTTATCTACTGTATATGTGTGTATACACACATTAAATATGTAGAGTTGTGTGTATGAACATGTATGTTTGTGTATATATGGAGAGAGAATGAGACAGAAAAAGAGAGAGAGCTGTGCAAATAATTGTGCATATATACAATGCACCTTGTAAATGGAAGATTGCCTCCAAAGGAAGCAGGAATGTGCTGGTGGCTCTTGGGGAGGAGAGAATATGTATGACACTTTTCACTTTCATCTTCATTATTAACATTTTCTTCATCACTGTCTTAATCATGAAAACAATCAATCAAGCCCTGATTTGCAACATTTTTAAGGTGTAAATGCTCTCACTGAAAATGTTCCAGTGAGAGCTGGTTGAGCTGGCCCCAGCACACCCCTAGGGGGAAGGAGGGAAGGAGGGGAGGAAGGGAGGCACTAGTATTTGGGGAAGGTTGAAACTGGAAAAGGCCTCTAGGAGGGGTTGAGATTGAAGCAGAGAAGCTGGAAGTGAAGAAGGACACTCTAGGCTAGGGGACAGACGTGGAAGAATTGCAAAAAGCCAGTGCCCCTAGATTGTAGAGCAACTGGAAATAGGATAGAAATAGTGTCAGGCTGGCAAAGTAGGGGAGGGGTCAGGTTGTGCAACACCTTAAAAGCCAAACAGGATTTTGTATCTGATCCTGGAGGGTAACAGTCTGTTGGGGAGGGAGTGGAGTGACACAGACCTTTGCTTTGGGAAGATCGCTTTGGCAGCTGAAAAAAAAATAGGTTCACTCTTGTGAACCTTTGACTTCCCAAAATTAGACATTGCTGTCGGATAAAGACCTCGATGATTTCTTCATAATACTCAGTAAATTCACTTAACCCCATGGCTTATGGGTTTTAATTGTATTCTTTGTTTGAAAAGAGAATAGGGACAGAGTCTAATTTCTTTTCTGGGAGAAGTTGGAGGGAATGTGATTGTTTCCAGCATTCGCACAGTCGAAGGATCCCTTAGCAAGCAGTTGAGCCTCTTTTCCCCATCTTCAGCTCTGGAGGAAAACCTTTTTATTTCTCCTTATTCATGCTATTTGATTTCTCCTAAAACCTCGTCCTTTGAGGAAGGTTCTCTACCAGGATTTCTCTGAGCTCTGTCTCTACAGAGTTCTTGGGTCCCTCTCAATCTTGTAGTGAGTAAATAGTTATGGAGGAGAGCTCTCCATAGGCTCCTCACTACATTGCTTTGGGAAGGGGTGGCCATTTCGGCTGCTACCAGGGGGTGAGTGGTGGCCATGTGCCTAACACAGTCCTCGACCTTGCAGGGAACACAGAAAGGTCTTGTCATTGTCACTGACTGTGGCCTTTTAGGACAGTGTTTCAAAAGCTCTTTGATTTCAGGGCCCTTTGCACCTAAAAATTATGAAGGACCCCAAAGAGCTTTTCTGTGGAGGTTAGATCTGTTGATTTTTGCTACATTAGACATTATGAAGGACCCCAAAGAGCTTTTTAGAGGTTAGATCTGTTGATTTTTGCTACATTAGACATTAAGACTGATAAATTGCAAAAATAGTCATTAAAAATAATAATGAACCATTACATGTTAAGTAACATTTTTATTTAAAAAATATTTCCCCCCCCCAAAAATGATAAGAAGAATAGCATTGTTTTATTTACTTTTACAAATCTCTTTGATACCTGACGTAATAGGAAGCAGGTGGATTCTCCTACCTGCTTCAGCATTAATTCTGTTGTGATATATTGGTATGGTTGAAGTTTGTGAAGAAAATCTTGCCTCCCACGGATAGGTAGTTGGAAAAGAGAGGAGTATTATAATAGGCAAGTTACATCTTATATTTACGATGAAAATGCTTTTGACCTCAAGCACCTCTGGAAAGGATCTTGGGACTCCCTCTGCCCAGGGGTCCTTGAGTACTCTTTGAGAGCCATTAGTTTTAGGAGGAAAAAATATAGTCCTGGGAAGCAAGTGAACAAAGACAAGGTCTGCAAAGTGGAGTCGACAAGTAGTTATTGTGTGCCTGACACTATGCTGGGGTGCTTAGGGTATGGAATGAGCACTAACACCTCTTGCCACCAGCCCCAGATGTCTCAGGAGGAGAAAGTGAGGCTGGTGACTTTGCACAGCCCTGCCTCACTTAAATCCAATTCACTTGCAAGTCATGGCATCACCTTCCTGATGTCATGGTCTACTTTGAGGACCAACGACAAAGAACTAAAACACCACCTCTGGTGTGACGGCTACTTTTCTACCTTTGGTGTTTACCTGGCCTCCTAACTCTCACCTGTGGCTCCAAGAAACTGTAACATATTTAACAGTCACACCCCGGTAAACTGTCTTGGCAGACAAGCTAAACCAGATTGAGGGTAACCAAGGGGCCTCCAACACGTGGGTGAATTAGTGCAGTGTCTACTCTAAGCTTGGTAAGCTTGGGGAGATGTCTTCTGGCTGAATGGGTGAATGGGAACAATTTGTTCCGAGTGCCACAAAGGTATTGGGAAGCACTTGGAGCTTGGTCAGACATTGAAGGGCCAAGGTCATTTACTGCCCCTTGGGCCCTCAGTTGTCCTGACTTTTGTCCTGTCCTGGAAGAGAGGGAAACTGAGGGCTCTGTGCAACTATGCCTCACTTAAATCCTATTCACCCTTGAGTCAAGACATTATGCCATGAGGTCGTTGGTCCTCTTTGAAAACAAAGGACAGACAGCTAACCAACCAGGCATTGTGCTCAACATGGAGCAGCCAAAGAAAGGCAAAATGCCAAGGCACCTACAGTAGAGGAATGGCCAAGGTACCATTTAGCTCTGTGGACATCCTCCCATGAGACATCTGGAGCTGCAAATGCTTCTGGGTCATCTTGTGGGTCATCTTCTTTTCCAGATGAGGAAACAGTCCCCGAGGGGTAGTTAAAGATTTCACAGGTGGTGGTAAGAATCAGGTTCTATCCTGACCCCCACCTGGAGAAAAAAAAAAGAACATGACTCAGGGTGAGGACTTGAAAATAGAGGGAATCGTGGCCTGATTCAAAACTTCCTCATTAATCCCTGCCTTTGAAAAAAGGAAAGGCAATTGAACAGGCTGTCTAAAAGAGAGGTAAAATTGGAAAGGGGCTTGTGCTTGCCTTTGACCAGAACTGGTAGAGCCCAGTACGATGCCTTCTGCTTCTCCCACAGGAGTTCTCCTTCCCCTCCAGTCCATAATTTGTCTCATTGACCCACTGTTCTCTTCTCCCAAGAACCTTGGAGTTATAAGACTCTCCTCTCTTCTTCATCATATGGGTCATCTGCCCTGTTCTTGTTCTTTCTTCAGTGCCGGAATGAATCTGCATCCATTTGCCCCCTAACCTGCTTTCCCATCATATTATATATGGATTATTGCTCTTAATCTTTCTAAATCCCTTTCTGCCACGCCCTCACCCTCCCATCCTGTATGCCTTTGTCATTCCATGATTTCATCCCCTTGTTCAGAGAACATGCATTGACTCTCACAAGTTTGACCTTCCCTGTGTGGTTTTCAAGGCCTGACCTAGAACATTTTTCTTATTTTCCTGCCTCCCTCCCCCTACCTCTCCCTCCATCTCCCAGAGATACACATTTTAGGACCTTAGATGATCCAGTTCAACTTAAACAAAAATTAAATGTCTACACTTCCAATAGAGTAGGATAACTCCAGTTATCTTATAAACCCCTAAGGCTTCGTATTTCATTTTGTTCAGCTTTGTAATTGTTCAGCAATTTTTCTGTATATTCAACCAAAATCTGCCCCTGAGTTCTTTATCCGTTGTCCCTCATTTTGCCTGCCATGGGCAAGTGGAACAAAGTCTGATTCCCCTTCTGCACAGCAGAACTAATCATGCCTAACTAATCATGTCCTCTCTAGGCTGATCATCCCTAGGTCATCTCACAGACTGTCCTGTAGCAGGGCTGTACGTCCTCTGCCAGGAGAGTCATCCCTTCATTGGGGTTTCTTGCTGCTCACTAGTCTTCCTGAAGTGTGCTCACAAGGGTGTTAACGAATACGTTAATCCGTCGTCAGAAGGTGCAGTTTATCTTGTTTTTAGCTCAAGTTCATTTTTTTCTTTTTGAACCTATCGCTGATACAGCAGCACCTTATCTTACATGTATTGCCTTGTTCACTATTGCACAGGTTTGTAGCTGTCAATAGAATATAAGCTTCTTGAGGGTGGGGAGAGTTAGTTTTTTGTCTTTGTAACCTGGTGCCTTACACACTATGCTGAGTAACTGTGTCAGAATGGATTGTAAGCTTCTTATAAGTAGCTCCTACTGGCATCTCCTGGTACCAGTCCCAGTGACTTTTAGCCTGGATTGGCTTTGAAAGCAGAATGCTAATTGTTGGACAGCGAAGCAGCTCAGATTTTTGGGTTAACATTTTAAAAATAATAAGTCTAGTGTTGGGGGTTCTTTGGAGTGGGAAAGGGGCCATTTTATTAAACCAGAAGTTACTTAGCTCAATATTGGTGTAAAAACTTGCTTTGAGTCTTTGAATGGGAATAATTTGCCTGGTATGCCTCCAATGGTGTAGTGGATGGTAAATTGGGTTTGAAGTCAGGAAGAGGACAGTTCCGGTATTGCATCTGGCCATTGTTGTCACTAGCCAAATGACCCTGGGTAGGTGATGAGTTGTGGAACAGTTGCTGATCTATATTGGAAGAGGGAGTTTCCTCACTGGGAGCTCCTTATACAAATAAAATCACAAATTCAGACTTTCCCTTCTCACCCTTCCAAAGAAGTGTATGTATGTGTGTGTATGTATGTATGTGTGTGTGTTTGCACTCTTGAAGGCACAAGGGCATGGAGAGACAAGAGGAAGGAAGAGACAAAGATGAAGCGAGGGAGGGAGGGGAGGGAGGGAAGGGAGGGAGAGAGAGAGAGAGGGAGGAGGGGAAGGAAGAAAGACATACCACATCAGGTAGTGAAGAAGTGTCAAACTCATGGACAGCAAGCTGCTAAAACTCCTTAGAGGCCTGATCCAGTTGGAAAATATTTAACAAAATAAATTAGAATGCAGTACAACACAGATAATGTTAATTTGTGATTTTCTAAGTTCATATGGGATCAGTTTCTAGTCGACTTTGACACTGTTGTTATTGTGTAGAGTGTGCCAGTCATAGTGTTAAGAAGACATGGGACCATAGATTTAGATCTGGGAAGGACCTTACAGGTCATTTAGTCCAAACTTCTCATTTTGCCAATGAGGAGACTGAGACCTGAAGAGATTAATAAACGGATCATAAACCTAGTAAAAGTATCTGAGCTGGACTTTGACACTGATCTAGCACTCTATGCCCTGAGGCAATGGCCTCTCCAGAATCTGCAGGAGGACTGAATCAGTGATTTTCATTAGTATAGAGAACTCCCAGGTGATGAAAATTCCTCTGCCTGTGCAGGTCAGCACCTTCTCTACAACTGAGACTTGCAGACAGTGGTTAAGTGACATGCGCCTCCCCATCCCCATCACACAACGTCTTGTGTCCAAGATGGGATTGAAGCCCCGAAGACCTCCTGGTTCTCCAGCTGTGTGCCACACAGGCACTCTGCCTCTTTAGTCCTGAATTATATATTGTTTGTTTCCCAAGAGATCTAGTTGAACCAAATAGAATTCCATAGCTTCTGTTTTTTGAAATATCTGTGGTAAAGAACAAGTGTACTAGAAGCTTCTCTTGTCCCATGTCCTGCCCCTCTCCCACCCTTGCCTCTTTTTGAGCCATCCTGCTGAACTGCTCATTTTTAGTACAAGAAGCAACAGTCTCCAGTCCGCCTTGATTTAGGTCATCTGCCAACCACACAGCAGGGTGACGAAGCACAAGCCCAGGGCAAATTGAAAGAACAGCGAGCCCACGGTCTGCCTGCTGCTCCCTTGTTCCCTCCCTTACGCTCCAACTCTGCTCAGCTAGTGGCAGACAAAAGAGGCGCTTTCAGCCTTCTGTCAATAGACCATTGTAGGGAGAAAGGAGTAGGTGGAGCAAAGGATGGCAGCCTCTTGCCAGCTTGGCCTGCTGTGCTTAGGAAAGATGGGAGGATTTCTTAATTTGCTGCCCTGGTCTGGGGAATGATGCCCTTCTATTTTTGTGTGTTTGTTTGTGGCAAGTATTTAGTGACTTCTGTCCTTCATCTTCACAGTATGTGGTGAGAGACAGAGACAGAGACGGAGAGACTAAGAGAAACAAGCATGTGGTTCACTGGTCTTTGTGAATGACACCAAGGCAGAAAATGCAGATATAAGTAGCCATCTTCAGATATATGTGTATCTATCTATACATATATATGTGTGTGTGTATATAGAGAGAGCAGAAGATTCCTGAAGACTGAAGATAGTGATCCTCAGTCTTCTAACTATTTACCTACCTATGAAAACTGAAAATAGAGATCTGTCTATATTTATGCAAGCAATTACAGAGGTGACACCTGGGGCATTGATTTTGTTGGCAGATACAAACAATTCCTGGGTGAGGGAACCCCCTCTATCAATTAATCATTTATTAAGTTCCCTACTGTGCTAAGAGATGGGGATATAGAAGGAGGCAAAAAGCAGCCCATGCCTTGTAATGCAAGGAGGCAACGTGCAAGCAAATGCCAACAAAGCGAGCTATGTACGGCATGAATAGGAAGGAAAGACACTGAGATTCAAGCCTCCAAGGAGGCTTCCTGTATAAGGGCAGATTTTAGCTGGCACTGAATATGTATGTTAGACTTGACTGAGTTTAAAAAAAATGTTTAGACATCTAATCAAGGTAGAGCATTTCCAGTGCATTTTCATTAAAGCAGACCTAAAATACATCTTTGTTACATGGAGTGATACATTTATTTCCAGGCTCGATGTGAGTTAAACACTTTTCTCTGAAATTTATAGCATCAGAGAGGGGCCTGGGGCACTAAGAGATTAAGTAATGTGCTCTGTGTTGCTCAGCAAGTGTGTGTTAGAGGCTGGACCTGAACCCAGGTCTTCGCTGCTCTCTATTTACTTCTTGTTGTTTTTGAGTCATTTTTTTCCATTGTATCTGACTCTGTGACCCATTTGGAGTTTCCTTGGCTAAGATTCTGGAGCAGTTTGCTATTTCCTTCTCCAGTCTATTTGACAGATGAGGAAACTCACTTGAGGCACACAGGGTTAAGTGACTTGCCCACGATCACACAGCTAGTAGGTGTCTGAGGCCAGATTTGAACTCAGGAAGATGAATCTTCCTAGTTCTAGGCTAGATACTCAATCTACTGCCACCATCTACCTATCCTTCTTTATCTACTATACTAATTTGTGACAACTGAGCTCTGTCCCTCTCTCATCCTCCCCCCACCCTTTCTTCCCCCCACAGAGGAAAAGCCCAGTAAACTTTTCTGAAGTTTTGTATGTTGTCAGTTCCCTTTGCCCCTGATCTCAGAGAGAAAAGGATGAATACCCATTGTACAGTAGAGTTAAACTGTGGATAGTTTCATTGAAGGAGCAGTGACTTCATAGAAGCAGAATTCTAACCAGGCCATCCCAGTCATTTTTCCAGGATCCTCACTCTTGACTTTTTGGACTTTTCCACCTCCCCATTGGAATAGAAGCTCCTCCAAGGGAGGAATGATCTATTTTGCTCCTATTTTTATTTCCTAGGTTGTAGCATAGTGAGCACTTAAGAAATGCTGTATCTTTCCAGCACATCTTTTTTCATCGTGTGACCTCATTGAGCAAGTCCCTTCCACTTGCAAAGGGAAAGGAAAGGGAATCAGCATGTATTAAGCATCTGCTGTTAGCTCTGTGCTAAGTGCTTTACAAATATTACCTCTTTTGGTCCTCATAAAAGCTTTATTATGATATCCATTTTCCAGTTAAGAAAAATGAGGCAGACAGATATTAAGTGACTTGTGCAGGATCACATAGCTATTTGACCTATCTGAGGTTGAATTTGAACTCAGGTCTTCCTGATTCCAGGCCCTATGTCATCCACCATGTCACCCAACTACCAAAACTTCATTTCCTCTTGGTAAAATCTGTAGCATCACAAGTTCCTTCCTCACAGGGATTGGTATGTGACTGAAATGAGATAATTTAAATAAGGGACTTCACAAATGTAAAGTATTATACAAGTAATACTTATTAACATTTTTTACAAATTGGGAAACTGCCTACAAGTAATAGGATAGAATCCAGTTCCCTTTAATCTGACCTTTTAACTGCACTATCTATCCAATAAATCTAATAGATTTGTCCATGCACATTTTTTAAATATTGACTCATGCTTTCTTCTATTTTTGTGATGAATTTTCCAGCCCATCATTGCATTCTATCATTTTTGGATAGGAAGGAGTAAGGAATTCAAAGGAAAAAAAAAACAAAACTGAAGGAACCCAGTTGTGGTCCTGGGGCAGGGGAGTAGGTATGTGAAGGGGAAACATAGCCACCCTGCATCCACAGAACACACTGATAAGCCGTTAAGCTGATTGAGCTATATTCTTAGTAAACACCCAGTGATTTGTGTGCTCCAATGATTTTTGTGTCCGAGTTGTAAACTGAGAGGCTAGTAGTCTAGAAATCCATCTTCCCAGAATAAAATGTTTGAATTGAAATGCCATTAGATTGATAATCAAATATATGCTCCATTTCTGATAATAAGTAGTTAAGAGATAGTCTTGACTCACCTTGGGAATGAAGCCTTAAGAGAAATGGTCCTGCACATCCACCTCCTGCTTACTTAGAGGTCATCCAAGGATCATGGTTTATTTTGTGAGTGTGTGTGTCTATCTCTCAGTGTTCTGTAAGCCTGGAAACTCTGCCGTTGGTTGGAACTTCAGCCACTCCCAGACAGCTGAACTTTAGCTTTGTACTTTTCCTTATTTGTTGGTTTCTTAGTTGTTTGTTTTCCTTGAACTATGTAAAAACCTTTCATTTCTTTTTAAAGTATGATAGTGCTCTTTAAGTAGAGAAGGAACCATTGCCATCCGCCTTAAATAAGTATTCGTCCTGTGGAATTTGTCTGTGACCTTCACTTCGCCAATGAATAGGCGTGAGTTAAAGTAACTGGTGCAAATTGACATGACCACAGACTAAAGCTGGGAACTGAACTGGTAAAACCTCTGGAGATGCAGATCAAGGAGCTGGTGTTAGGAAGCGTAGGTATGAGTGCTTGTTTCCTGGAGTATTCTGAAGTTTTAAAGGAGTTAGATGTTATGAAGGACGTGTTAACCTCTCTGATGTGCTGCGCTCCAGTGTTGGGTTACTCTTGTTGCCCCAAAGGCTTAAAATAGACATTTGTGGTATCTGATTAACTTAGATCCCGACTGTTCATTTCAGGAGGAATGTAAGGAATAATTATGCAGCTTTGTTCTGCGTTTGTGATTTGGTTGAATAACCTAAATTCATGCAAGAATTTATGTGTCTTTAGTAATCACTTTTAGTAACCAGGACGTGTTGTGTGCGCGAGCGCATGCTTTTGTTTTATTGTTGGTTTTCATTTTTAGTTTTTGGTTGCGGGGTAGGGAGGGAGTGATCTGCTAGTCTATTCAAGTCTCTGTTCCAGTGCTTTCAGAGGAATGTTACCCGGGTAGTTGGGAGGGGTTGAATAGCGTAGGAACATGGAATGTTTGAGCTAGATGAAAACCCCTTTTAGAGATGGGCAGGTTCAAACTCCTTGATCCCAGTTAGTGAGAGAACAAGGTCTAGAGGGGTAGTTTTGCCCCATACGGGACTCCGGAGACCCTAGATTTAGAACTGAAAGAAACCTTAGGAGTGGTCCAGTACAAGCTTCTCATTTTACTAAAGAAACAGGCCAAGTTGGTGAGAGGCTCATCTAAGGTCATCTGGGTCATAAGTGGCATTTGTAAGAATCGGACCCAGCCCCTCTGACTCCAGGATATTGATCTTGCATTTCTCATTTCTTATATGGTAGATGAGGATGAAATGAATGGAGAATAGATATTGACTCTTCACAAGTAATTCAAAAATTCCTTCTCCTTAGTATTTAAAAAAAACACAACCCCAAAACTGCTGAGTAGGCAGAATTTGTCTGCATGTTTATCATGTTTAAATACATTTCACATTGCTTCTAAGAAAGGAGGCTTACCGTCATCATTTTTTTTCTTTTAAAATGCCCATTGTCATTTTATTTCAAGGAGTCCAAGCAAAAGGAAAATTCTGTTAGCAGCATCTGTCACCCTCTGTGGGTGGGGCAGTGGGGTGATTTCTGCTATACTGCCTTTGGCTTATTCTCTCCTCCCTTTGAGAAGTCAAGAATGGTTTTGCCTGCTAGTTACCTTTAGCCTAGTGGGCAGCTGCTAGAGGTACTGCATGTGATTAGTGCCCTGAGAGACCTTGGAGGTTCTGGAAAGTGCCAGCGGAGCTGACATCAGTGTTTAACCTCCACTTATCCTTCTGTTCTTATACATGCTGGGTTCTCTCCTGAGGCCACCAGCTGCTGGGGGCTGTTCAAGTGGGATGGTCTCTTAAGAGGTTTAAGGAACAAATATTTGCTTACCCCCACCTTGTTTGTCATGGAAAGCCTACTTCATTACCAAAAATTGTAAACAATATTTATTGTAACAAAAAAGGGGCTAAAAAATGTAAGGACTATTTGATATTAGCTTTCTATTAACCAGCTAACCTGATAATCACTATACACTTCTCCTTCCAGCAACCAAATGCCATTTGGGGAGCAAAATGACTTTGTAAATGTAGGTTTCAGCAGGATCAGGCCAAAAACTTTCTTTCCAAGTTTATAAAGTTATCTTGTGACTTGACTGTTAAAGAAAACTACCTACTGCTAAAACATCCAAACTCCAAAGTGTTCTACTTTTCATCAGTCAAAGGAAAACACAGCCAGAGTTGGGAAAAAAGGTATCGGGAACTGGGGAAGAACTTTGAAATTGCAAGCTATTTGCTTATTTTTATTTTTGCTGATAGCTTTTAATATCTCCTTCATTTTCAAATACATCCCTTTCCCATCCCTTGCAACAAAGAGTGATAAAGGAATGGAGTGGGGGGTGGGGGTGAGGAAAAGCAGTTCAGCAAAACTAAAAAACACATGAGTGTGTGCTAATCAATTCTACTTCTTTCTGCTGGTACAGGAGACTGAAACTTCGGGACATAACCCCATCAGGAATTCTCTAAATTACAAATATGTGGATTGTCTATACCATACAGTTAGCACCTTGATATATGCTCTGGTGTTCTCTAATTGTTTGTATCGTACAGCTTAGTCTTTTATTGAAAAGTGTCTTGTTTGCTAATCTGTTACCTGTGTGTATCTCGGCATTGCAATCAGATTAGCATAAGACTGCACTTTTGTACTCTGCTGTGGCATAATAAATGTTTATTGTTGATGAACAGTAGTAGGCCCCAGCAGTTCCTTGGGTACATGATAGATGCCATCCAAGATCAGGCAGAGCATAAAAATGAAGCCAAGTTTTGACAATTTACCCCATTTATTTTCTAGTTTCTTTATTCATTTTAACTCTGTCTAACCATTTGTGAAAGAACTTGCTTTCTCCCCTTATTAAACCCCAGTGCTAGATAATGGGGATACAAAAATGAAATAATAATCAACAGGTATTTATTCCTTGCTTACTGTGTGCCAGGTACTAAGTGCTAAGGATAGACAAACCAGGGTCAAACAGTAAATGCTCCCAGGGAACTCCTAGTCTAATCATGCACACATATAAATATTTACATGATAATTTTCAATGAGAAGACCCTGGCAACCAGGGGATGAGGAAAAGTTTCCTGTAAAAGGTAGTGATTGAACTAAGTCTCAAAGGTAACCAGAGAGTCTGAGAGGTGACAGGCAGTGAGGAGGGAATGCATTCCAAGCATGGAGGACAACCGTGCAAAGGCGTGAAGTGAGAAAAAACGTGTGTGTGTATGTGTGTGTGTGTGTGTGTATGTGTGTGTGAGATAGTGAGTAGGCCAGTGTGGAGGAATGAATTCCTTGTTCAAGGAGGAGAGTACAGTGCCAGAAGGCTGGACGAGTAGGAAGGGGCCAGGTTTTAAAGAAACTGAGTTGTCAAACAGAGGAGTCTTTTTTTTTTGAGGGGCAATAGGGAGACATTTTGGGGTTAGGAGGGAGGGGTGATACGATCAGACCTCCGGGAAGAGAAGTAGACACAAATATCATATTCTACCTCATAATTATGAGCCAACAAAAGATGTAAATGAAATACTTCGAGGAAATTCTAAAACTTTCCAGTTGGTAGAACACTTCATGGTAGATGTAGCAGCAGCATTTGGTGGGTGGAGCAGAGTTTCAGTTTAAGCACAGAAATATTTAAGACTGGATTGAGAATGGGGGATGCTGTGGTTGGACTGTTGTGTTTTTTAATTTTCATGATTATTTGGCCATTCACTAAAGGAGCTCCTGCCTAAATGTCTTAAATAGAAAGGAAATAAAAGAGTTACTCATCTATGCTCATGTGAGAGTGTGTGAAATTCAAATCAATTTACTTTGTTATTTGGGAAACTTTCTAAGGATGTGATGAAGACGAGTAGTGGCCAGCTGGCAACTTGAGCTTTCTCTGTGGCTATTATTTGACTACACTTATATCATTATTGACCACTGAGTTTGACTATCTCATGTTGGGTGAACAGCTACTAACATGGTGCTTTAAGGTTTGCAAGGTGCTTAACATACATTATCTCACTTTTCCTCACTGCAGCTCAGTGAAGTAGACATCCACATTTTGCAGGTGAGGAAACAGAAGTTGAAGAAAATCAAGTGACTTCTTAGGTCCCACAGCTAATAGATATCTAAGTTAGGACTCAAAGACAGACCTCTTGTCTATGGAGTAAGAACTGTTTACCTACTAAGTACAAAATTTCCTTAATGCTCTTAAATGGAATTTTATAGGAGGAAGAAAGATGATCAGAATTGTTTCCCAATTTGTCTTAACACTTAAGAAAGTATTTCTGTTAGCATCTGGTAGGAAAATTGTAGTCTATTTGAAAAACATTTGAATTATAGGATTTGAAGCAATCACAGTGACTAGTGGGCCTGTCATTGATTAGATTTTGTTCTGTGACTTTGTAGCTGGATGGTCTAGTAATTCAACCTTATCAATGGAAACTGGGGCTCACAGATAGAGTTGCATTGGGAAATACTGAATTTGTTCCTTCTTTCCCCATAGAATCTGGCCTAAGGAACAACCACAGCGGGACGATGCAGGCACATGAATTATTTCGATACTTTCGAATGCCCGAGTTTGGAGACTTCCGACAATACATGCGCAGTCTTCCAACAAACACATTAATGGGCTTTGGCGCTTTTGCTGCACTCACAACTTTCTGGTATGCTACAAGACCGAAGGCTCTGAAGCCACCATGTGACCTTTCCATGCAGTCGGTGGAAGTGGAGGTGAGTCCTGGGTCAGGGTCAGGCTACCATCACCTGTCACATGTAACTTGTATTCATCATCTCAGGTTCCTCCTTTAGTGAAGGTTGAGATATCATCATTCCTCGGTAGCAGGGGTCAAAATGTAGGCAAATATCTAGATCTTAATCTATCATCTGTATTTATATCCATCATCTGTCTCTATATATCTATCACTGCATTTCCATTTCTACCTATCTATATCTGTATACCTCTCTGTATCCATTTCTTTATGTATCTCTAACTCTGTTTCTACGTATTTCTATCTCTATAGATCTATCATTTCTATCTCTCTTCATATCTATCTCTTTCTATATGTCTATATCTCTATTTATGTATCTGTTCATATCTATATCTCCATATCTCTCAAAATATCTGTATCTTCATGTTTCTGTATCTCTGTCTCTATTATATCTCTTGAAGGCTGTAGACTTGTCCTAGATTCAATTTGGGAATCTAGGGAAGTCTTCCTAAGGTCACAGATTTTGAGGTGGCAGAGACCTTGATCCTCTGTCTGGTCTATCACTTGCAGAAGACACAATGGAGCAGAAGGTTTAAGTGACTTAGTCTTCACAAAGGGAAAAAACATTTCTAAGGAAAGGGGAAGGAAATATGCATTTGTACAGTCCCTCTTATGTGATAGGCACTTTGGAAAGATGTTCTCATTTGAGCCTCATGGTAGCCCTGGAGGGTCGGTGCTACTCTATAATACCCATTTTACAGTCTAGGAAACTGAGCCTTAGGGAAGTTAAGTGACTTGCCCAGGATTACGCACCTGGGCATGATGAATGAGGCTTTGAACTCAGATTTGAACTCAGCTTTTCCTTTCTTCAGATCCCATTCTCTATCTATTGCACCACTTAGCTGTCTAATAAGAGCAAAATCAGCCCTTGAACCCAGGCCCTTTTACTCCAAAACCCATGCTGTTTCAGCTGGATACATGCTTCTCTTGCCCGCCCCTGTCACTCAGGAGCCCTATTCTCCCTTCTGTGGGATTCTGGGTTAAAACAGAGCCTGCTGGGGGAGCATAGTTCCTACCTGGCTTCTAACTGCAGCAAAAGTAGATCTTGTTATGGTGTAGGCCCATCTGTCTTAAGCAGGATTTTTTTCATGTTGTGGATGCTTAGAAATATCAGTCTTTCCTTGCCATGAAAACTGGGACCTTGGTTTAATCCTTTTTTCTGCTTCCCCTGTCCATAGGGTCTCTTTCCCAGGGTTCCATAGTCAGATTTTAAGTGTTTCTGTTTCTGCAGTCAGATCTCTATTACACATATTGTCTTCTTGCTTTCAAAACCACCCAAGCCTTGGAAGAGAAGAATGGAGGAAATCAGCTCTGATTTTTGTATTAAGTACAGAGTATTTGGGCTTCAGCCCAGTATATTGCATCCCACCTGCCTTCTCTTCCAGATTTAACAATACTTATAACTTGGATTTTTATATTAAGACTGAATTCAAACAGTCAAGATCAGCCAAGAATTGCTAGAATAAGACCCCTTGTACAAGGGATAGAAGGACAGAGCCACTGTGGAGGGGGAAAGCTGTTGATTTTTGGCCTCAGGTGTCCCTCAAGCTAAGCAAAAGACAGTGAGCAGTCCTGGTCTGAGTATGAGCCATGTGGAACTTAACGCTTTTTAAAAAATTTATTTTATTCTGAACTTAAGAAATAAAACAAGCATTTCCATAACATACTAGAATAGAAAAAAATGGAAAAAACTCTTGATTGTTGAAGTGAGACTTTTTAAATCTATTAAGAGAAATTTATCCTGATCCATACAAAGAAGGGGAAAGATAATAACTACAGTCTTTTGGAGGGAAGAGGGAATGAAGAATATCTTTAATCTCACTAAATCACTTGCAAATGTCTGAGTGAAGGGACTTTTTTGTTGCAGATGTAGTGAATGGTGTAGCTAGTAAATGCCTCTACTAAAAATTGCTATAATTGCATTCAGTTTAGAATGGGATTCTTAACTGGGGGCCTGTGAATATATATTTAAAAGTAATATTTTGATGGCTGTATCCCTGTATAATTAAAGTTCTTTACAATCTTATTTATTGGATTTTATGCATTTAAAAACATGAGTCTGAGAAGGGGTGCAAAGACTTCACCAGACTGCTAAGCAGGCCCACTTTGGGAAAAAAAATTTTTAAATCTCTGCCTTTTGCCTTACTACCTGAAACAATCAGGAAGCATCAATTAGACATTGACCAGGTACAGTGCTGTAATGTTGGGTTGGGATTTTTGGCCTAAGGTGAACATAAGACTACTTTAAAATTAAAATCAAATTATTAAAATAAAAAAGCACTAGAATTGTTAATATATTTTAACTATTTATTAATATTAATTAAATATTGTGTTTAACGTAATTGTTAATATATTTTTTTTGTTTTGGTTGGATATGTGAGAAACTGGTTGGGAGTGGGGGAGAAATTAACAACAACTAAATCAGTCAATTTCATCAAGGATTAATTCAGGGCCTTTGAGGCTCTTGCCGTGAGGGAGTCAAGTTCATGACCCAGAATGTTGCTTATTTGTATCTCATTTGTAAACAAATGGGAACAATGTAACTATGTTCCATAACTTTTTTTTTTTGTCAGTCTAGTCTGGTAGTAGACAATAGGTTGCTGCCCAAATTCCACTTAATGGCTGTTTTCTGGACCCTCGTGACTTAAGAGTGATTATCAATAGTAGCTATTGCTCTTTCCCTCCCAGCTTGATTTACTCATATTTTTTCTTTTGTTTCATTAAATGGACCGTTCCCCTATTACTTTTTTAAAATTTTTTTAAAATTTTATTTATTTTTAGTGTTATATAATCACTACTATAAAATTTAGATTTTTTCCCCCTACCTACCCTATAGCTCCCTCTTCCCTCCCTGAGACGGCATACAGTTCTATATAGGATCTACACATACATCTCTATTAAATACATTTTCACTATAGTCATGCTGTGTAGAAGAACTAAAATGAATGGGAGAAATCATATAACAAACCAAAACATATAATACACACACAAAAAATGATCTGCTACATTGACTTCCATAGATTGACTTCCATAGTTTTTTTGTGGATGTGGAGGGCATTTTGCCTTAGAAGACCATTGGGAATTTTTTTTTTTTAAGTCCTTGCATTGCTATGAAGTTCCAGGTCTACCAGAAAAATCTCTCACATGCTGTGGTCGTTACTGTGCACAAAGTTCTCCTGGTTTTGCTCCTTTTGCTCAGCATCCCCTATTACTTCTTAAAGAGCCCTATTCATTGAACGGGCATCACCTCCCTCTAAGTGTGTACCTGAATAGGAGAACAAGGTCAAGGTCTCCCATTGCATCCTGGGCCATCTCCAGTCATCCTGATGAATATCTGGTCACTGGATCCAGAGGACTCAGGAGGAGAAAATGAGGCTGGTGACCTGCACAGCCCTCCCTCACTCAAAACAAAGTCCTGTACAAGTCATGTCATCATTTTTCTGATGTCATGGTCTTCTTCAAAAATGAAGGACAAATGCAACTACAGCAGTCACAATAACTGTCTCATTTTGTTTGGTTATTGCAAAACACTGGCTGTTTGCCCAAAATTTGAGTGGGATAGGGGAGTCTAAAGGTGTAGAAGGAAGAACATTCCCAAAAAGTACTTAGGCATTAAGTCTTCATGTTCCTGTTGCTTTCTCAGTGCCCAGGAGGATGTCAGTGCCACTTTGCAGTAAAAATGTTGTACATGTTCAAATCAAGTGACTAAAACTTAGACCTCAACTAAGCAGTGGTTTAATCCTGTCACACGAATTTCCTCATCTTCTTAGTTCAGTTAGAATTAATATCATCATCATCATTATTAAAATTAGTTGAATGATTCTTAAATCATAAAAGCAAATTGGAGCTTTCATGTGCATTTCCTCAGTTTGATGCTGTGTTAAGGCACAATCATTAATGACTTCTGCTGTATTAGATGGTAAGAAAAATTCTAAACCCAGCCCAGTGGTCCAAGGGATCACATCAGGACATTGCAGTTAGAGGAATGGTTAACACATCTTCAAGTACTTGAAGGGCTATCCTATACAAAGGAAAGGGACTCTTGTTCTCTTTGGCCCTAGAGGGCAGAACCAGGAGAGCACTGGGCTAAAAGCTGCTTCTGAGAAAGGCTTAATGTCAAGAAAATCTTCCTTCTCAGGTTCCCTTCCGTCTATGTTCTGTGTGTGTATATGTGTATCCTCTACCATGTATGTATGTACAATTATGTACAAATCTATTTATATATGCATATTGGCAGTACTTACACAGAGTACTGATGATACTTTCTCTCTCACATATATACACACACACATACTCTCTCTCTTACTGATTTTGTATGGTAGTACTGTGTATAACCTTTAGTTTTCCTTTTTAATGTTTTGCAGATGAATTTGCTTCATAAAGTTATGTTATCTTTGCCAACTACTTCTCTCTGGCAAGTAAATATTTAAGGAGTTAAGTCTGTCTCCAGACTTTTGGTCTCCTCTTTATGCCACTGATTGAGCTTTTCTTAAGCCATCCTTTTTCTGAGAATTTTAACCAGCAGAGTCCCGACTTTACTTAGACTGTAATAGACCAGTAGACTCTGTGAACAGGTCAGCAGGTAACTGCTCACTATGCCAGCTGATCTTTGTCCCTTCTAATCATTTGTGCTGAAGGTCAGCACCTTTGCTCTCTTTGGTGACCAGACAGCATTCCTGGTAGTGACCAATGTCTGTTGTTTCCTGTCAGTTAAGTTGGGAAGAATGCTTTGTTTTTGCATCTTCCAGCTCTCTTCTTAAGAAATTATTCATGACATATGGATTTGAGACTTCTGGATACTCCAAAGCCATTGACCTTGATCAATCTTTCTTAATCTTGAGCGATTTATATTTCTCCACCGTACTCTGTACCCACTTCTGCACTGAAATCACCAAGTATCAAGTTATACACGAGTTAGTCTGGAGAACCCTGTTCTCCAGGGTTCATTCATAGAATTTCTCTACTTCATCTTCTAACAGATATCAGTGCAACTTACACTGTACATTTCTTCCTGATTGTCCCCTTGCCCATGCTTAAGAGCATTGAAAGGACCAGTGACAGCATTTCTTGCTACTGGTAGTCACAAACTGAAGCTTTCTCTTTCCAAGGTGAACTTGGTAGTCATCCCTCCTTTTAGCTGAAACTTCTTTGCCTTTTTAGCATAATTTTTAGTGACTGCCAATATGTATGTAATTAATTTGCTCCAATAGTCTATTGTCTCATTTGACTTTTGACCAGATACCACATTTAAAGGATCAGTATTCCAGTGACCATAGGTGGCCTGACAGTGGATTCGTAGTGAAGATGGAAGAGTGGGTTAGGCAGTGGGGAGTAGAGAAGGCACCAAGGTGACATTTTTGCATGATAAATATTTGAGGTAGAGAGGAAGGAAATTCTTGAAAGTTACTAGAGTTGTAAGGACTTGGGTGACAACCCCTAATTGTTTTAAATATTCTAGGTGAAGAGATTGCCAGGTAGAAAACTTGTCCAGAGGTTCAACACTTTCTGGAAAGTTGATGTGTGGTAGTGATCAGGTCAAGGAACATTGTTCTCCCTCTGAGACTCCCAGTTCTGGAGGCTCAGGTTTAGTGGTATTATACTAATAACCTAAGAGCGGATCAGTCAGTCTTGACCTAGCACCCTTTGTTCAGACTTATGGCTTGACTTTGTTAAAAGCCTGTGGTGTCGTAATATGTAAAGACAGTTCATGGGTACAACTCTACTTGCACAACAGAATTGTGTGACTTCTGTGGCAGTGCAGCCCTGGGGTTTACGCAAAACCCAGGAGACCCCTGCGTAGGAGAAGGAAACCCAAGGACTCGGTGGAGGAACAGACATGGACAGTGTCCAGATCCTATGCTTCAAAAACATGAGCATATGCACAGTGTGGTGCAGGCTTTATGAAGCTTTAAATTTGTGTGACTGGTATGCCAAACTCACAGCTCCCTATAGCTAGTCTTGGGCGAAGTGGAGATGTTGCATGGAGTCTGGATAGCCAAGGAGGGTTTAGAATGGGCCTAGTGACAGAGTGAAGTAGTTCTGAAGAACTCCACAGTCAGGGGCACCATGCATAGAGAAGGGAAGGAGTGTTGATTAAAGCAGGGTGGGTGGTGGTAAAGGAGACAACTGACATCAGGAGATCACTTAGAAATGTTTTGTAAACCCTGATTCCTATATCACCTCAGGTGCTAGTACTGTGCCTCTTCCTTCTTAAGTCATAGACTTAGAGCAAAAAGGGGCAAAAGGACGTTAAGTGGCCAAGTCCAACCCCCCATTTTACAGATGAAGAAACTGAGATCCAGAAATGGTCCTGCCTAAGGTCACATGGCTATGAGGCCAAAGAGGGATTCAGTTCCTCCCTCCCAAGTCCAGTTCACTGTCCCTTTAAAGGTACCTGCCAACCTTTAATTGTTCATCTTCTCTATTGGGGTCAGCAGCTGATGGGGCAAGCAAGATTCTCCTCCCAAAGCCTATGCCATTATACTGATTTGGTATAGTTAGATCAGAAGACCTCTGGCCCAGGCACTCCCAAGATCCTAAGGAAGGGCTCGGAAGTTATTTACTAACCATCATCTTGTTAGTTCCTGAACAGCATCCTTCAAGAGAGTCTTCCTAGCATGAACCCCCAGGGAAAGCTACCTAGGTAACCAGCCTCCCTGGAGTGACACTTCTCTGCTCCTGGCTCTCTTGCTTGCACTCCCAATAATGCAGCAAGACAGCAGGAGGTCCAATTACACTCCTATTTCTGGGCCAGTGTTTCTAGACTTCTTTATATAGTCTGGCTGCAGGCAGTCTTGGTAAAGGAAAGAGGCCAGTACCCTGCCCTGTTTGGAGTTCAAATAATAGAATTTAAAGTTAAATAAAAGAGACTTTGAAGATTTTCTAGTCCAGGGGTTCTAAATATTTCTTGTATCCAGGACTCCTTTGCCAGACTGGTGAAGTCTATGGACCATTTCTTTGAATTGTGTTTTTAGAGGCATAAAATAAAAGATGCAGGATTACGAAATAAGCCAAGGGTTGGTGAAAATAAATTTTTTTCCTATCCAACTTCGTAGGCCCCCTCCCCTAAAATTTTACCCATTGACTTCAGAACTTCTGCTTGAGTCCAGTTTCTTCAAGTGGAGAGACTTGCGCAAGGTCACACAGGTTAGAAAGGTGAGAACCCAGATCTTTTGAGTCTGAAGTACTAGGGTTTTTCCCACTTACACCATGAGAACTCATTGGCAATGGCTTCATCTTCTCAGCTATCCCATAGATCATCTGCCCTGCCTTCCTGATGGTGACAACAAAAACTCCTGTTGAGAATAGTTCAGATATTATGGAACCAGAGCCTGGACTTAGGTTGGGGTAAGAATGGAAA
The DNA here is from genome assembly GCA_028658325.1 of Potorous gilbertii. Lineage (NCBI taxonomy): Eukaryota > Metazoa > Chordata > Mammalia > Diprotodontia > Potoroidae > Potorous > Potorous gilbertii. The sequence goes on along the minus strand of CM053774.1, from coordinate 75,838,832 downwards.
GGAAGGGAGAGATCATGGAAGAAGAGTGTTTTAGGCCTCCCTCTCCCTAGTAACTCACTAATTGTACTTAATAAATGTTTGGTACTTAACAGATATTAGATACTTGAGAGATGTTAGGTATTTAATAGATGTTAGATACTTAATGAATGTTAGGTACTTACCAAATGTTGAATTGAATGAACTCATTTCTGAGGATCTTTTACCAAATTTAAAATAATTGATCTGAAAGAACAAGGAAGCCTGAGTTTTGACAGATTGGGAGCTATTTTTTACTATAAGGAAAAGTCTGGCAAGGGATCAACTTGTTTAAAATATGTGTGTATAAATATTTATCATGAATGTAAAGTTAAGTACTTTAATCCATTTAGGAGCATTTTTAAATATTAATGACAGAATTTCTCAAAATCTTGCCAAGTGACTTCTTAACTATTTAAACTGGAACTCAGTGGAAACCTTCTGGAATGTCTTTTTAAATAGCGTATTGTGAAACCTGTCTGGGAAGATACATAATGCATAACGGTAGAGTAAATGACAGATTTGACATCAGTAGGAAGAGAAAAACTTGGTGCCCTTGAAATTTAGGCCAATCCAAATGTTGACTTTAGCACCTGGGAGTCTGGAAAAATAAGAAATTAAGAGTTGTTTGTTTACATTACAAAAGGTTTCACCATGGCATTCTACTTCAATAGCCAGACTAGGAAAATAAATATTTCTCAATTCGCTATGTAAATTTAGGGGAGAGGTGAAGGTTAGGATTGATTTAGACAAATTCAGTGGATACAACTTTTCAGAAACACATGCTGCATAAGGCATACCTATACACAGATACCAAATGCCACATAAAAATTATAGATTAACCCCAATCTGCCCCAATCCGCCCATTTTATAGATTAGGAAGCAGAAGTGTGTGATTAAAGAGTTGCCTAAGATCACATAGGAAGTACAGTCCAGAGATAGGATTTGAGCCTAGGTCTTTGACACCAAGACCAATGAACTTTCCTTTCTATCGTGCTAGTAGCTGAGTTATATTCTGTAAATTGGCTTTAGAAGAAAGTCTCAACTGATTGATGTACAAAGTGTAAAAATGATCAATTTAACAGCTTCTGCACCCAAAGCAAATCTCAACCTTAGACCAATGCTGTGGTGAGGGGGAGGAAGCTTTGCAATTCCTACCCTATTATCAGGAGCTAGGATGCTCTGAATGATCCTTGCTGTGGCATATGAATGGGTCTCTGGGTTTTGTTGTGCCCAAACTCCATGAATGGGCAGGGGTGGTGAGGACTGGGGGGTGTATACTTCCTTACCACGATAGAGTAGTCTGTAGGGATAAAGAATGGAGGCATCATTAGAAATGCTTCTTGTGTTACCTTTCAAAGCAAGTGCTTGGACGTATGAATTGGGTTATTCCTTGGGCTAAGAGGTGGAAAACAAACAGAGCTTCAAAGGCCCCGAAGGCAGAGAGAGATGGGAAACCAAAGATTGAGGTGGGATCAGTAAAGGTAGAAACCCAATCTTCAAAGACATTCAATATTTAAGGGATTTTTCCAGTGGCATCCTATGAGTTCTGGGTTTTTTTCTTCAGATGCCTAAAATGTAGAGGTATTTCTGGGTTCTTGGCTATACCAATCCTAGCAACCTGAAAAGTGGTATCTGAGGATTTTTCCCTTTTTTGTTGTTTCATTTTATTGATACTGTTTCCTCTTAAAAAAAATACTGTCAGTTTCCAAACTCTTTTCCTGCCTCCCCCTTCCTCTTCATTGAATGCTCCCTTGGAACAAATAACAGTCAAGTAAAAGCAAGTCAACACATCAGCTTTGTTGGCAGTTTTTCTTTCATTCTTTCTCTGCCATATTGGCAGAATGATGGAGTCATAAGTAACTTAAAGTAACTATAGCCTTAGAGATTTTAATACTGTATCCCTCTTTCTTGGGATCTTACTTGTATACAAGTATAATTTGGCTTGGAGAATGAATATGGTACTAAATGTAATGGTTAAGTCCTTCCCCTCTATCTATCCTTTTCCTTTCTTCTCACTTCACTGATAAGAAAATGATTGATTTGGAGTGATATGGTGTCTTAGGCTGTGATACGATCATAGGGCTGATCCAAAAGAAGGAAAAGAAAGACTTGTAGATTTCAGAATTATGGTTGATCTTTCAGATTATTTCATTATGTTTTATGTTTGTTGCATGGTAACATTTAATAGCTGGGGTTTATAACTTCAGCAAGTTATAAACCTCCTTGACCTCAGTTCCTCACCAGTTGGTGAGAATGTTGCACCAGAATATCCTTAAGGTTTCTTTTCAGTTCCCAGTCTATGATTTTATAATCCCAGTCAATGCTTCTGTGATTCTGTTTACCTGCCACACTTGCTGAACTTCCTTTTAAAAGCATCTTTGCTGTCATCATTCAGGAAGCATTTCAATAAGAAATGCCCTGTGTATGATAGAGATGAATGTAGGAGGTGCTTGAGATGGGCTGTCATCGTTGGTCATAGGTTGAATCTCCTGGATCTGGAAGTCGTCTTCTCCAGGCCCCTTTCCACCCCAGAATAGTGTGATTCTTCATGGTAAAGTGGACTTTGGTTACCTTTAGCATATACAGAATGAAGAACAGAGATGCCACTCCCCCTAGGATCCTGGCTTGGTGTATCGAGTAGTGTTGCTGTGGCTTTTTTAGAAATGGAAGTTCTGTAGGAGGAGGAGGAAGATCATTAGATCACAGATCTGGATCTAGAAGGAACCTCAGAGATCCTCTCGTCTTAATCTCCTCATTTTATAGCTGAGCAGAGGCCCAGAGAGATGAAGTGATTTGCCCAAAGTTACTTATGCAGGTACCAAGTGCCAGAATTTGAATCAGAATTTTCAACTCCAAATCATTGTGCCATGTGATATTGAAATTTCAGTTGGGTGAAAGGAAATTAGAGGCACTGGATAGAGTACTGGATTTGGGAATTGAGTCTTGAGTGTGGCCCTGGTCAAGTCACTTATCCTCTGTTTGACTCAGTTTCATCATCTGTAAAAAAGATATAATGGCAAGTTCCATCCAAGGTATCAGTGAGGATCAAATGAGTGAAGCATTTTTCAAACCTCAATAATGCTATGTAATGTTAGCTCTTATTAAGGAAATATTTATGACCAGCAAAGAAAACTCTTGGTTAGTGATGTGAAAATATGACTTATTTGTATATATATTACCCTGGGAGACAAGTTCCAGAACAGGCCAGGGAACTTCCTTATTGTACTTTTCTACTGAAGTCATTTTGGCAGTTCAGAAGGTAGTGGGCATGAAAATGATGCTACAAGATAAAATTAATCAAATGCACCCGACTAGGCCACTCCCTGGACTGTCTTTGCTTTGTAACCAATTCTACTTGTATGCTGTGCTGAATAGAAATATTCTGTGATCTTAAAAGGCTTACAGAGGGTTTCCATATTTTATTTACCTACATTATATGTAGGCTCAGGCCGTATCCTAAATCACAGAATTTGAATTCGAGGAGAGAGAGGTGACAATTGAATTTTATTGGGAATGGGAGTTTATGATCACCTCTCACAGGGGAACAGAATTTTCCAACTACAAAATGTGCTGCTGCTGCCTTTGTTTGTTCTGTCTTTGGCACGGTTGTGATCACCATACAGGGAAATGATTCAGGCCTTTCACCCAGTTTCACCTGTTCTCTTAAAGATCAGGATTTCTTGGCAAGAAGAGAGTTTGCTTCTTTGTCTATAAACTCTTGTGTATTGTTTGGTTGTGTAACGATAAATCAATCCCCCTAAGTTGCCTTGCTAGGTGTTCTTAATAGGGATACAATGAACTTTCATAACTTCAAGTGCTTTGGAAACCACTCTTGCTTTAACTTCTTGTTTTCCCATAATTAAGTTTTTAACATATGTTCAAGGACAGGTTTGCCTATAATGTAGTCCATTCAGATTGCCCACAATTTAGGAGCCTGAAGACCAATTGGAGGGCTTAATTAGCCAGCCTTATTCTGGAGCACTCATTAGGGGAACAAAACTTGCCCTCATTTACAACTCCAAAAATACTCCTTAAAATTAGCATAAAGGTTGCTTCTGCTTTGCATGAGATAACCATTGCAAAAACTGTCATGAAAAAAGGTACAGGTCCAAAGTTCGTAACTTGGGGTCCACAGACAGATTGATTATAGGAAATCCATGAACTTGAATGGAAAAAAAATTACTTCATTATTTTCAACTTAATTGATTTCCTTTGTAATCCTCTGTATACTAAAAACTTTATTCTGAGAAGGGGTCCAGGACACAAAAACAAGGTTAAGAACTAGTATAGTTTGATCATAAGCATTAGGGAGAGGCAGCAGGGTGTAGTGGCAAGGATATACTTGAATTTGGAATCTGACTTCCCTACCTCCTCTTTTATGACCACAGACAAGTCATAGAACCTGCCTCAGTTTCCTCATTTGTAAAACAGGTAATAATATTTGCAGGACTCACCTCACAGTATTATCATAAAGATCAAAAGCAATCGCATGCATAAAGCACATTGCAGACCTTTAAAGGGCTCTATAAGTGTTAGTTATTGTAATTGTCAGTGATATGAAGACAAATTTCATAGGCTAGCTTAGAGGTGAACGATTGTTGTTGCAATCATATTCTCCACTTAATTTTCACTTTTTAAGTTTTTTTCTTTCCTTCTCTCTCACTTTCCTTTCCCTTTATTTTTAAGGTTTTTGTTTATTTTTTCCAATTATATAGTATTTTTTTCTCCACTTACCCTACTTTCTTAAGAGAGAGAAAGAGAGAGAGAGGGTTGAGCCATATAGAGAAGTTCCTATGCACCATGCATCCTCCTGCCCTATTACCCACTTTTACCAACAGGGCTCTCTTCCCTTGGCTTCAGACCATGAAAAATGACCTCTGACTTTGGTCATTATCAGAATGTACCTTTCAGTCTCTTGACATGCATGATTCATTTTGAAATCACATAGGAAGCCCTTTCAACCTGGAAGCCCTCTGCAGATGGGGTCCCCTTGAATAAAATAGCATCCTCTGGTTCAGAGGTCCTTACTCTTTTTGGTTTCTTGGATCCCTTTGACCGTCTGGTGAAGTTCATGAACTCAGAATAATTTTTGAAGTGCTTAAAATATGTATGATTACAGAAAAAACCAATTATTTTGAAAGAGTTATAAAAATATGTATTTGAAAAGTTCTCAGTTTGAGAACCCCTGTTCTAGATCTGCTCCTCTTGAGGATTCTTTAGAATCACTTCATTTCCAGACACAGATAAGCATAAGATAAACCTGAGTGGAGAGAAGTAGCAGAGCCCTTCACAAAAGCCAGGTCCTCTTGAAAACCTTGGCTGTGATGTGGAGCCTGCATCTCCTTCATTATAAAATAAGGGGTTTGAATTAAATAATCATCTCTTCTGGTTCTAAATACTATGATTCTATGTATAACTGACCTTAATGAACAAAGAATATAAAGATGCCCCATAGGTTTTCTAAGGTTAATTTTTTTAAATTAACAGGTAGTTATTCCCCACCCACCTGTCCCATCATAGATTTCTTAAACAATGGAATTGAGAGCAAAAATTGGGCTTAGTTCATAGGATCATAGATTTAAGGCAGGATGGGACCCCTGAGTCCATCTGATCCCATCCACCACTTTATAGCTAAGGAAATCTTTTTGGATTGTCCCAAGATCCCAGAGGTAGAAGTGAAAGAGGCTCCTCTAATTCCAAAGCTTCCTACTGTTACACCTTGCCTCTTTCTGTGTATAATCTGTATTGTCAGCTAAGCTCTGTTGACTTCTTCTACTTGAAAACTTGATTTAAAAGAAAGAAGTGTGAGGAGGGAGGAAGAGAGGAAAGCCAGATTACTGCTTAATTGAGAAAAGGATATTCTGTCTCTTGGAGCAAGTGCCTTAAGGACCACCCTTTGTATGCATATGTGATAGTTTTTATCCTCAAGGAAGAAAGATGTTTTAAAAGGATGTCCACATGGTCTTTAAATACTTGAAAACTAAGTCACATGCACACTGTTGAAATAAAACTAAGAAAAGCTTTAAAGTTGGAATAATTTAAATTTACTATATTCCCCCTATAGACACTGAAATCCTCTCTGTATATTTTTTAAGTGTTCAAGCTAAAAGGAACCCTAGAGGTTATCCAGGCTGACTTCCTCCCTTTACAAATGAGGAAAGGGACATATTGATAATACTAATAGCTCTTTGTTTGACTTTATGTAGAGTATAAAGGCTGGTTTCTTCCTGGAAAGCTTCATTCTACTGCCCCCCAAATTGGTTTAGGATTACAGTTTAATAGCTTTAGAGCTGGAAGGGGCCTCAGAGGTCATTTTGTCTAACCTCTCTTTTTAGAGGATGGCCTGGGGGGGGTGGGGTGGAAAGAAGCATTTATGAACCATAGTACTAAGCATTTAGCAAATATTATCTTGGTTGATCCTCACAACAATCCTATAGATGAGGAAACTGAAACAGAGGTTAAGTGACTTGACCGTGGTCACACAGGTAGTAAGTGTCTGAAGCTGAATTTGAACTTGGGTCTTCTGACTTTCTAAAGAGAAAATTGAAGCCTAGAGAGATTAAATGACCTTCCAAGGTTATACAGGTTGCAAAAAAAAGACTAGAATTTGAACCCAATTCTTTTGACTGCAGATGTGATGCTTTTTTTTCCACTCCACCAGTCCTAGGATGCGTTTACAGCCCCCTCCTACACCCCAATTTAAGTTGAAACTTCTGTCTCATTCTACAGGAGTTGAAGGTTCAGACCTAGCAATGTGACAGCTGCAAGTTATACATTCTTGACTTAGGACACATCCTTTGGTGTTAGGGGACATAGATAGACACACACACACACACACACACATATTTTGTTAACATTAGGACTTAAGGATTTTTTTCCTTCAAGGAAGTATGTATATGAATGGGGAGGGGTTCTCATATTTTCAAGTAACATGTAATTATTCCTAGGCCATTCAGTATCTCTGTACTTTTATTACTAGTAATTTATGAATGTTTTATTCTCATAATTTAGGATATTTTAAGTCCCTTTCCAGTCCCCCCCCAAAACAGTTTAGCAGGAACTTAAATCAGTTGATCATTTTAAATGTGGATGGTATACCCTTTTAAATAGCATTGAAGAAGGACTGATTCTGTAAAAGATATAGGTAGAAAGACTATTATGTTATTTGTACAATGTTTAGAAACATTATCATGGAGAAGACTCACTCCTTGATAATTGCCAGAGCTCACATCTCTGTAATGCTCTAAGGTTTGCAAAGCACTTAGCTCCTTTTTTATTATCTCCTTGGTAGGTAGGTACCATCATCAACCCCTGTTTTACAGATGAGGATTCTGAGGCTTGGGGGCATCAGGTGACTAGCCAACCAATACCAGTTACACAATGATATGAACCCAGATCCTCCTAACTCTAAAGCCAGCCTGTTTCCCATTTCCCCACCCTGCTGCCCTGCTGATTTGTGTATTTGTTAGCCTTTCCTGGCAGGGCTAAGATTAGTTCATGGAGGTGAGCAAAGTCCCACTCTTAGGATTGTTTACTTTACCTGGTTTTCTGCTAGGGAGTTCCAGTTGGGCGTCACTCTTCATAACTGAAACACTGGTAACTTCTGGGTGAAGTCAGTAAATGGCTTTAATTAATAATGCAAATTTTTAGTTTCTTTCCTTGAAACAAATATTAAGCATCTTCCCTAAACAGGGCACTCAGATGACTTCTTTGCCGGGATATATATATATATATATATATATATATTTTTTTTTTTTTCCCCCTTCTTTCTCCATTTCCCCCCACACCCATCCGCCTTCTCTTCTGTCTTTTTGCCAGGGGACTGACGGTGCAAGGAGATCCGCGATTCTTGACAGCGATGAGCCAATTTCATTTTTCTATGATGATGTAACAACACTGTATGAGATCTTTCAGCGGGGTGTACAGGTGTCAAGTAAGCAGTTATGTTGAATTTTTCTGACAGATCCATGTTGTCATGAAGCTTTCAGTAATTGATAAAAAATCAGCCCTGGTCTTACCTTCATTTGCCCCCACCCCATTTATTCTGCTCGGGCACCGGGAGGACACTGTGACAGAGTCTGGGGTCCGTACTGCCCAATGACATCATGGTGGTGATGATGCCGTTATCCCCTACTTCTAGAGAAGTCCCTCAAGCTAGTAAGCTCATCTTTCATTTTTTATCTTCTCTACTATTTGATGAAATGAGGGAATGCATAAAGTGATATGCAGACCTCAAAGCTGTATATGAGTGTTAGCTGTTATTGTCATTCATTATCGTTCCTCCTTGGTGCTTGAAGAGGACCGGTGACATCATGATGGTGGGGTCAAGGTACAGTGTGTCTGTGTCTGACTGTGACAGACCAGTCCAGTATGAACCCAGAAAGCATTACCACAAGTCAGGCAGAAATAGTCCATTTGCACAACTGAGATGGAGATAGCTTACTATTATAATTATAGAGTATTAGTATTTTATTTTTCTCTCCCTCAAATATAGTCTATTTAGGAAAGGAAAATCCATGTCACTTTGAATCTCATACTGTATTTTTATATAAAGAACCCAAATAGAGTTAATTGTTTATAAGGTTTTTTGGTGCTCCACTGTCTCTTTCTTTTCTTGTCCCCCAGTTGGGAGAAAGTCTTGAGGTCAGTGTATACTTTTTATGTCCCATTTCCATAAAAGGGAAATAGCACTAACAATAATAGTGAATGCTGGTTGTTAACCAAGCACTTTCCCTCACAATAACCCTGTGAGATAGGTGGTAAAAGTACTCTTCCCATTTTACAAGGCAAATGATTGAGGCTTTATAGGGGGTTAATTGAGGTCCTCAGCATAGCTAGTGAATACCAGAGCTGGGATTCAAACTCAGGTCTCCAGGTTTCAGACTCAGGGCTCTCTGCACCATTCCTTGAACCTAGCTGGATGACCCAGTGGAGGATCAGGCTGCAAAAAATATGCTCCCTCCACCCCAAAGATATTCCTCCCCCCTTTTCCCTTTTTTGAAATTTCTAAATTTATCAAATATAATTTTTTTGGGTGGGGTAACAAGCCAAGTTGTTCACTTTTATGTTCCTGAGCATCTTGAAATCTGAATAGGGTGATAAAAGTATTGAATATTTTTCATTTTTTCTTAAAATGTCTTCCTTTATACCTCCATATCAAAAAATAAGGCCACAGATGACTTTAGAAATTATGAAACTTCTATCTTTCTATTTCAAATCTTCTTTTTAAGAAGAGAAAACATAATAACTTGCATCTTTTCATTGACTAGAAAAGTTTTGTTACCTTTTGTGGGCTTAGGGTTCAGGAGGCAAACTTTGTGGTCTAACACAGACTGTAGTTCAAACATCCACTTAGATGTGAAAATAAATTTCTCATCTCCATTTTTATTAATGGACTCAGCACATGAATAGCTTCATTATTGGAGAAAGTGAATTTCTCAAGATTGAGAGGACCACATTTACATTGCTTTGGATTCAAAAGATTTGTTACCCAAGGGAAGTCTCTGAAACTATAAAAATGGGGCAGCAGGCTAGGGTTCAAGAAATGTAGATTCTAGCCATCTAACTCTGGACTTGGCTGGAGTATATCAGTACCACTGAAGCTCAGTTGTCTATGCTAAATGGAGGGAAACATGGGTTCATAATACAACCATGTTTTCTTGTAACTAACTTTGCTTTCTAATTAAGCTTTTCATAGGCTAACATGAAAATTAATTTATTCAGGGAAGCTTATGATACTATTTACTAGAGACAGGCTGCCTGACAGAAAAACCCCATTTGTTCAAGCTACATTTTTAAGCACCTACTATGTGCCAGGGACTAAGTTAGCTGCATGGAGTATGAGGCAAAAGTGAAAATATTCCTGTCCTGAAGGAGTTTATATTCTAAAATGTAACCTTGTGGATGTAGTGAATCTAGAGTGTATTCTTATTTCCTAGACATTCCTTCTGTGTATGAAAATGGTCACAGAATACTTATTTTAAAGATAATAGACTAAAGAGTCTAAAAGAAGGAAGGAATCCGACAGAGATCTCTGACACGTTCATCTGTGTTTGTAAGAGGCATCCCTTCTGGCACATGCCAGGACTCTAATAGAATGGGAAGATTTATTAATTATTATTGATTAAAGGTACCATTCCTTCACTGCCCTCTCCCTTCTCTTGCATTAAAATAGCCAGTTATTTTAACAATTAAGTAAATTTTCTGATATCTTCTCTCCCATTGATAGGAGAGTCAACGCTAGAATCCAAGTCTCTTAACTGCCAGCCTAGGGAGTATTTTTTATTATACATGCTAGTATGCACTCAAAGCCTCATTGATGTTCTAGGATGCTTCACAATTGGCTAAATAGAAACGCACACAAACTTTCCGTGTGCTGTTCACTACTGACAGATGTCCTCCAGTTGCTTTTAACTTAACTCTTATGGACAAGACTGTGTGAGGCTGGCAGAAGTGTGAAGAGTTAATATAATACAGAGTTCAAGGTCATAGACTCACTGGATGGCATATTTAGAGCTGCAAGAGAGTTTGCCATTTTCATCATCCAGGCCAACCCCCTCAGTCACTCAATAAATAGTAAGCACCTACTATTGCCAGACCCTGTGTTAAGTACCCAGGACACAGAAAAAGGCAAAAGACAGTGTGTACTTGCTCTCAAAGGGAAACCAAGCCCTAGGAAGCATAGTAAACCAAATTGCAAAAACTCCTTTAGCATTTATGGGCAGCTTTTGGTTAGTTATCTGAATGTGGAGTACATGTCCAAAAAAAAATAAACTAGAACTTTGCCCACTTATGCAATGTCTTCAGTCATCTGTGTGTTGCAAGAGGCTACAAATGAAATTTATTGACCTAACTGGCAAAAATCACCACCATTCCAAAATCAAGGAGAAATAGTTTCTGGATTATCCATGTTACCACTCCCTTACTTAGAGTGAATTTGTTATGAATTTACTTCTTCTTGCCAACACCACCAAGTCTCCAAAGCCAATTTAATCATCCTCTTTCCAAATCTGGAAAACACAGCCCACGAGATTCAAGGTCCCCTTACCTTTGCCTCTGAGGGCCCACTTCCATTTCCTTAACCTTACTTTTTGTCTTTTTCCTCCTCCCGTGACCAAGGAGTCACTTCCTGTTAAGAATCTAAACTCTTGGTAAAGGATTTGCCACTAAGACTTTTTGTCTCTTCAAGCTTTTATGAGCTTGAATAAATTATGAGAGTAAAGAAATACCTAAGATAATCTCTGTCTTTTCTGAATTTACACTAAACCAAGCAGAGCTTAGAAGTAATTTATCAGTTATTTGTTGTTGTTTCCTTAAAACAGTAATGAAGCTCAGATCTAAGGATAATGCTTTGTTTTAAAATGTCTTCTTAAAAATTATTTTTAGATAATGGTCCTTGTTTAGGCTCTCGGAAACCTGATCAACCATATGAGTGGATCTCATATAAAGAGGTAAGAATCCGTGTTTTCATACCTCATTTAGCCTAACACACATGTCATTTAATACTGGACACATTATGTAGAATATTTGTATAGCTAGAATGAATTAAGGATCACTAATTTATTTGTTTTACAAATGGAAAAGCTAAGATCTATCAAAGTAAATGACACCTCCAGGTGTCATAGATTGGGCTGATGAGTAGCTCAGGACTAGAGCCTAGATCCCCCTGCCCCATCCTCATTCCACTTCTTATATTTGATCCTGGAATGGTGTTTGTCCTGATCCAGCCTGGGGAAGTATCATAGGTGTCTAAAGAAAGTGCTTAGAAGATGTAGGCTGGTGCCTGAATATCGAGATTTCTTTGTGAATTTGAAAACAAAGGAAATATGGGCACCGTGGACTACTCCCTTCCTCCTCCCACCCCCAGGGCACTCTGATTTACGACTGGGGCCTCCAGTTTAAGTAGTTGTACTATGGATGATGAGGGATTTAACAGAGCTATAAAATTACCGAGGGTACAGAAGTTTGTAGGGAGGGAAGGGAGGTGTTGTTTGCCACAAATGTAGATCTCACCTCTTTTCCCCAGGCCAAATGGTGCCCTAGGAGCTGCTAGAAATGTTGGTTTGAGGAAGTTTCATGCTTAATAGTCCCAGAAAATTGGGTACTTCATCTCCAGGAAACCCAACTGTTTAAAAAAGTCTCCCTTCCAAATACCCCTGGGTTTAGAAATAAGCAAGTATCTGAGATTCAGGCTAAGTTTCCAGATGAATTTGAGAGCAGCTATGAAATGTTCTCTATTTGCAATTGCTGTATGAGACAGTGCCCAGCCCTCTTAGTTTAAGAGTGATTTTGTAGACAGAGTGTCCTTGGCTAACCATTGGAGGGAAAGGTTGGAGTGTGGTCTCTGTTTTTAGCAATTTAGGTACCCAAGAGTTTTCTTTCCTGTTCAGGCTTAAAAAGTCCTTGTTTTCATCTCCATCCAGCATTTTTGAGAGAATGCTTCCAAAGAGTTTTTATTTTAGAGTTTTCATCTTCAGTGGGAAATGTTTGGATCAGAATGTGAATAGATCTGCAAAGAGCCCCTCATTCTTCTTAGGACCAAGTGTGGGAATGGGGCTAAGAAGACTCTCTTTAGCTTAATTAAAATAAAGAATAGCTTTCCTTTGAGCTAGAGTTAACACAGCTATTAAGCCTCAAGGTGAATTTGAACTCAGATCTTTACGCCTCCAGGCCCAATGTTCTATTCACTGGTTCACCAGCTGCCTCTATACTCGACTTGTCCTAAGACACTGCTTGTTCCAATGGATGCAGCTGAACACTTAAGAGTCTGAAGATTCTGAGTTACAGTTTAGGTTTTCCTATGTTTTTTAATAATCAGAGGGTGAGGTGCTGATATCTGTAATATTTCAGAGAATTTGTACTTGACAGTCCTGCATTTAAAACTTTTTTGCTTTTTCTTTAAAAGGGACCTTGAAAGCAATGCTTTCAAAATCAAATCAAAAAACATTTGGGCTGCTTTGCATAGCCAATATTGACACATGTGAAGGTGCCTCATGTTGAGGAAACATGGAATACAAAAATGAAAACTGATGGCTAGCAGTGTAGATTCTTTTATAAGAGAATTCCCCATGATTTCCTTTAACGCGGAGCTGCTCTGAGGTTTTCAAATGGGATTGAATTTACCCACAGAAGAACTTCTTATACATGCGTATGTGTGATATGGTGGTAAGAACTTCAGATCCGGGTTCAAATCCTGACCCCAAACTTTGCTGCAGTATCACAACCAAGTGACTACTTTCCTAAGCTAGAATTTCCTTATCTCTATGACACAGATAAAAATACTCCACATTGCTGTGAGAAAATCTCTATGAAACCTTTGCTATCTGAGCGAGAGTTACAGGTCTCCTTCCATCCCCTCCACCCTGTTTTTGTATAATGAATTGGCCATTTACTGAGTAGGACTGCATTTGGATGATTACCATTGTGCCTCCCATGGGATTCTTCTAACTTTCCTTTTATTTCAGGTTGCAGACAAGGCCGAATGCGTGGGCTCAGCGCTGCTCCACAAGGGTTACAAGGCATCGCCAGATCAATATTTTGGCATCTTTGCCCAAAATAGGCCTGAGGTATTGATGAAGGATGAACTGTGACCACCTGATCTTTATCCTTTTGGTTTGCCTTGATTTTTTGTCATGCCTAGGAGTATTGGAGTTCTCAGCTGCTTTCCCACAATTAGGCTTTGGGCCCTTTCTCTTACTGAGAGCCTGGCTTTGGGTAAAAGCCTTAGCATTTAAAGGGGACCCAAACTGACGTTCTTTTGGTGAGTCCTCCCTAATAATGATGCCTGATCACACACCTGTTGTTAAAGCTTCAGAACATGTATTGGATAGAGGAAACTTCTTTGTTTCAGGCCTTTAAAAAAACAAAAATATTGTAACTTAGTAAATAGATAAAAATCAATATAAATTTTTTCCGGTGAACTTACTTGTTTTTATTCTTGAAGATTTTTTTTGTTTTAGTAAGATCAAAGAAGTTAAAAATTAAATTCCTCGAGGATTGCCAACAATGTATTGACTTTCATTCAGCTCACGGCATTTTATTATGCCCTTTGTACTAGACAGTCATACAAGATGTTAATACAGACACAGAGCAAATCAATGAAACACAAGTTACAGACATTTATGATTTGACAATGCAAAAGCAGTCGAGTTATTCTGCCACTCAGTCGGTCATCAGTGGAGCAGTTCCCATTTAAGAAGTGGCTCCACTCACCCATCCTAGCATCTTCATGGTGTTCCTCCTCTGAGTCATTTTTGACCATCTGGATTGGTTTTCTGTCATTTTACCATTTTATCTGTCATATACAAAAACAAAATGTATCAGGCAGAAATCTGTATTTCTTAGTTTTAACTATGGCACATTGCTTCATGCTATAAGTTAATGAGTTAGCCATCCTATCAAAGGATGATTTTATAATAGAGAAAAACTTGTAACAGGTTGTTTACTTGATAAGAGAACAGTAGCGACCTTTCTTTTCCTTCTGTTACAGTTACACTTGCTTAAGAGGTTGTCTTCTCTTATGCTACATTAAAATAATATTTTCTGCAGGAATTCATTATGTTTCTGCCTTTGTGCAGTAAGCAAACATGTTGTAGTCTGTATTGAACAGTCCTGTTCAAGCAATCCATAATTTTGTCTCAGTGTGGGAAAGGGAGTGACAGATCGAGAAGTAGAAAGAAAGACAAAGAGCAAGAGAGAGACAGAGACACAGATGGAGACACAGATAGGGGCATGGTTGGGGAGAAGGTTCAGGGGATATCCAAGAAGAGTATAGGCAGAGTGTCCTAAAAGTCTTAATGCGGTTCCACTTGCTTTAAACTGCACTAAGACTTTTGGGAGACCCTGTCTATTTCTGCCTTTCCTAAACCAGAGGAGCAAGTGTTTTTAACCTCATGAGCAATTTCCAAGGTCAGGCAGGTAGAATTTTGATCTCATTTTTGATCTATATTGACTGGCTTTAATCTAGACATGATAGCTGTATTTGGGTTTGTTGATACATGTTTCCTCAGAGTTGAGAGATCTATATGGCCTAGTGTTTCTAAAGAAGAAAACCTCTTCTGGTGTCATGTGAAAGTGGGAAGCAATTGGAATATGAGCTAATTAGCAGTCTAAGAACTCCAAGTTGGTTGTTGAATGAATTTACTCTTTAGATTGTGCTTTGTAGAACTCCATGGAGTCTAGCCAGCCTATAGGGGGTTTTTTGTTAGGGTTTTTTTGCAGGCTTTTTTGAAACAGTGAAAGACTTCTCAGCATATTGAATCTGTGACTTCATGCCAGGGTGCCACATTAGAATGCTATTTTAGGGCTACATACACCATTTGGGGAAACCTGCATCTCCTCCTTCTAGAGTGGAACCAACTTTGGGGGACTTGGATGCTTTCATTCCCAACATATTCAGGATTTTCTGTATCAGTCAAACCTCATAATGGCTGAGCACATGTTTATTCTTCAGGAATCGCTCTGTGCGCACACTCAGTTACGATATCCGTACACAACTACCTTATAGCGGAGATAATTTAGCTAACTTTGGCCATTTTTTTTTCTGGGGTATGGGGGCTTTGCAGCATTGCCAAGTACAAATCAGTAGACAATGGCTATTTGCCGAGTGAGTCTACATTTTTTTTTTTTTACCCAGTCTATCCTTAGACATTGTGGATACCTCTAATTGTTAGGTAGTTTTTTTCTTATATCAAAATTACCTGTGCCTTTCTGCAGCTTCCATGCAAAAGTCTGAGGCTTCTTCCATAAGATTACTGTCTTCAAGTGTCTGAAGAACTGTAATCTCCCCATTCTGACCAAGTCTTCCTTTTTTCCAGGCTAAAAATCCCCAGTTTCTTCAAATCTGATAATGACATAAGCCTGATCTCCAGACTTCTTACCATCCTAATTGTTTTCACTTCTCAGTCTCCTTCTTGGAAGGTGCATCCAGAACTGAGCACAATACTGTAGATGTTATCTGACCAGGGTATAGGCAGGAGGTTCGGCCCCTGCTGTCATTCTGAATACGTTGTTGCCTAAGACCGCATTTGGGTTGGGTTTTTTTTTTCAGCTATTATGTCACACAGTAGAATCCTCATATTATTTAAGTTAATACACACACATACTCACATATATTTATGCCTTGTTTTCTTGACTGGACTATAAGCCCCATGAAGAAGGAAATACATTTTACGTTGCTTTGTTCTCTATATAGTTCTCAGCATGGTGTCTTACATGACCTTGTTAGGGAGCTCTAGGGGTTTTTAAGATGAACTTTCAGAGTATGTGATGCTTCTATGACCTTTTTTTATTTTTGCTTTGTTTTCTCATCTGACACCCGCCCCCCCCCCCCCCCCATGCAGTGGGTGATTATCGAACAAGGTTGCTATGCCTACTCAATGGTGGTGGTCCCTCTTTATGATACCCTTGGAAATGAAGCGATCACTTACATAATTAACAAAGGTAAGTTGTTTGTGTTCTTTCAAATGGATATTGGCTTAACAACTGATTAATTGTGGTTCTTTTGAGTTTCTCTTTCATTTATTGTGTGTGGGGGGCTATTTTAATGGTATTTTCTAATCTGCTTAAAATATAAAAGTGGCTAATGCTGCTTTAGTGTGAAGTGAACATATGGTATCATGGTACTAAATAGTACCTGGGCTTTCAATAATGCCAACTTTAATCTTAATTCTGTCATTTCTTTTCCAGCTGAACTGTCTTTGGTTTTTGTTGATAAACCAGAGAAAGCCAATCTCATGTTAGAATCTGTAGAAAACAAGCTAACCCCAGGTCTGAAAACCATAATCATCATGGATTCCTTTGACAGTGATATCGTGGAACGAGGCAAGAAATGTGGGGTGGAAATAATGAGCATGAAAGTATTCGAGGTAATCACACAGGACTGTTCTACTGTCATAGAGAATCATAGCATGGTAGGGCTGAAAAAGACCTCAGGTAACAATCATCCAAGTCACCCACTTTCCAGATGAGGAAACTGAGACCTAAAGAAATTAAGTGACTTGCCAGAGACCACACAACTGGTTGGTGATAGAGGTATGACTAAGATGTAGGCTCCCTAATTTCTAAATCCAATGATTTCCCCACTATATCACTGTGATTTCTGTGTGTGAATTTTTTATGAAGGTTTATTTGGCTCTTTGGTCCAAGTATCATAACCTAAGAAAGGCCAAGTTGTGCCTTTTAATCCTTACATGTGCCAATTGGCTTCATCCTGTTCCATGACTGTAGATAGTACTTCTAAGCTGGGTTGGTCATTTTCCCCAGCCCAGTCATGTAACTAAAAAGGCAGAAATCCTTCTCTGTCACTGGGCATACAACTTATATGTATCCAACAAACTTTATACTGAAAGAAAACACATTGTGATGAACAGTGAAGTGGTCAAATACTTAGGTCTAGAGTACTTATTATGGCCCACAACCATGAGAAAAGTACCTGTGGTTTGTAGGTTGCTTGGAATCAAACTTCCTAAAGTACCTCATGCCTTCTCTGCCTTTTTGAATGTGGATTAGACTTTCAGGCTTCCACAGATTGGAAATCTGAAAGGTGTGCTTGAAAGACAGCATGGTGTAGTGGATAGAACCCTGGGATTGGAGCCAGGTGGCTGTTGTTATTGTTGAGTAGTGTCCAACTCTTTCTGACCCCATGGACCATAGCACCTCAGACCCTTCTAGCCTCTACTGTCAAAGTCTGTCCCAGCTTATGTTCATTGTTCCCGTGACACTATCCAGCTCACACTCTGCCATCCCATCTCTTTTTTGCCTTCCATCTTTCCCAACATCAGGGTAAAATGGGTTAATCTTTACTCCTGATGCTACCCATGTGACCTTAAGAAAGTCAACCTCTCTAAGCCTAAGTTTTTTCAACTATAAAGGGAAGGGGTTTGACTAGGTAGACCTCCTGGTCCCTTCCATCTGGGGTCCTACGAACCTGACTCTAGCTTGACCTATCTGAGCTTCCATTTCCTTATGGGAGATGTAAAAAATAGCAACTACCTCACCGGGGGTTATGGGAACTGAAGGAGATGAAAGCATTATAAAAATGACTTAGTATTCTTAGTCTACCCAGGTAGTCACTTCCTAGATGTCTGAAAAGCAGAAGGCTATTTAGAATGTTCTTTAGGAATGTGTCTCCCTCCCTCAGTGTGCCCTCCTGAGATCTTCTCTTCAATATTAGTTTCTCTTTCTAAAGGTGACTGGGTAGAGAGGGAAAGATTCCTGGAAACATGGATTTCTAGGACCTCACGCCTCATAGGTGTGAAAGCTAGAGGTAGTTGGATCTCTTCAGGCTGGGCCAACACTTAAGTCTCTCTCTTGTAGAGGATCTGTTTCTATTTTATTTTTGCCTTTTTCACTGAACCAAATGTATCCATTGCTTAGCACTACCTGGCAGGATGTGTGTGTGTATGTGTGTGTGTGTGCGCGCGTGTGTGCGTGTGTGTATGTGTGTATGGCATGCATGTCCTCCTATGCACACACACAAATTTTGAAAGAGGGTATCTGTAAGTCATACCTCCTAGGCTGGAAAAAATTGTATCAAAGGATAGTAATGTCAAAAGAAATTTATATTTAGAACAGGCAGAACATTTGCCATCTTCAAATAATATAGTTTGTTTCCAGCACCAAAGACTTGACTTAGCACCTCTTACATCAGAACAGTAGGATCTGTTTAGAAAAGTGAAGTGTAGTGCTTAATTAGGTTCAGGTTTAGTTTAATCCCAGTGACTGTGGTTATTTGATCCAGAAATGTATGCTTTCCTCATTGGAGAGTTAGCTGTTGAGTAAAGGATACCAAAGTGCCTGGTTGACATTTCCCTGAGTATTTACAGTTCTTTGTCTCTGTCTCCTCTACTTAGCACAGTTTTTGGCACCTAGCATCAAGCCTACACCAAATGGTAACTTATATCCTATTTTCCTTCATTCTCTGTTTTAGGACCTAGGAAGAGCTAACAGAAGAAAGCCAAAGGTATGTGTATAAGGAAATCATCCCATCAGGGTTTTGTTGTCCTCTCAGAACTGCCTCTTTTCTGTGGCGTGGAAACAACCGAGTCATTTCAGAAAAGCAGTAGAGCCCTTAGCCTACCCTGGAATATTATCCTTGACTGGCTTCTTCAGGCTTGTACTAAATTTGTTCCTAACCATTTTAGCCTCCATCGCCTGGTGACCTTGCCGTGATTTGTTTCACCAGTGGGACAACAGGTAAGTTTTGAAATGGGAGAGTCTTTGCATAGAAACTGCAAAGTTTGTGCTTCTTTCAGAGAATTAAATCCCTCTCTCCCCCTCGTTACTGATTGCAGTAGATAGATTGTGAAGACTGCTCGGCTTGGCCTGAAATGTGCCTTCTCTGTGTTTTATAGAAAACTTTAAGCATCTAGTAGAACAAAAGTGTCAGACTCAAACAAAAATGGCAGCCACTAATCTGTGCATAAAGATCTCTGTGGGCTGAGTATTGGCTTCATGTTAAAATGTTTTTATCTAAGTTTTACTGTTTTTTTATTTCTTTTGTTAAATATTTCCCAAATATCTCTCAATCTAGTTCCAGTCCATTGGGGAATGCAAGTGTGGGATACCTCATTCAGCAGGGTCTAAAATAATTATTGATGAATGCACCCATTCTCTAAGGCAGATGGTGCCTTAGGTGATTTTGAGGGTAGGAATTCCTGGTTTTCCCTTATTGTTATCCACCATTGAGAACTGGGCCATGTACATAACAGCAATGGTAAAGTTTACTTAGCTCAGTCACTGGATTTTGGCAGAGGGACTAGTTGGGGGTGGGACATGATATGACAAATATTGAAGGACTTGTCTTGTTGGACTTTTTTTCTAAACTGCCATCCATCTTAAGAGGCATGTAAGGCATTCTTAAATGCCCCATCATCCAGCTGAGTGACTCAGTAGACAGAGGGCTGGCCATGTAGTCAAAGATTCATCCTTCTGAGTTTAAATCCATCTTCAGACACTTGCTAGCTCTGTGGCCTTGGGCAAATGACTTAACCTCTGCCTCAGTGTTTTGAGCTGTAAAATGGGGATCATCGTATTACCTCTCAGGGTTGTTGTGAGGTTCATATGAGATCATATTTGCAGTTCCTGGCACATAGTAGGTACCAGATAACTTGCTAGTTATTGTTGCTGTCTTTCTTAGAATGTGTTCCATTGGCTTTAACGCACTTCTGCTCCCACTGTGTTCTGCAGGCGATCCCAAAGGGGCATTGATCACTCATCAAAATGTAGTGAGCAACTGTTCAGCTTTTGTGAAAGTGACAGAGGTAACCACTGGAAATGCTGGAATGGCTGTCTGTATTAGGTGGCCTTAAGCCACAAGAATTTAAGTAGTTAAGCCTGTTGTTCTTTGATGATCCAGTTGAAGTATGGGTAATTTTTGAATTTTCATTAAGATGTGGGTGGGGCACAGCATAAGTTGCCCTTCTCTAAAATGGCAGTCTCATGACCCTGCATCCCAACTCCTGCCTGCACTATGGAGGCAGATTGACCAGTAAAAGCTCTTAAAAACTTGGACAGTAAAACTGAGTTTTGCTGTTGTCGTAAAGATTTTGTTAAGGAAAAAAAAAGAATACAGAGGATGACCTCAATGTGTTCTGTCTGCTTGACTGATTCAGCCTCCCTTTGAAGATACTAAATGATGCCACATGGGTAAGTTTATTCATGCTAGAGATCTCCCATCTTCCCAAGATCTAACATCCCCTTGTGAAGAAGCTAAAGTTTGTCATTCCAGCTGCCTTTAATGCTTGCCTCACACATTTGTTATCTCCTCACTCCCTGTGAGGCTTAGGCAATCCCTCATCTGATGATGTAATGTCAGAACAATCAGTGTTACTTTTGTCCTTCACAGAACATTCTCTTTGCCCACCTTGAATGTAAGCTTACACATCTGACTTTTACAGTCTTCCTAAAATACTTCATTCATTGACTTAATTTTTATGGCAGATTTTTATACTTAACTGGTTCAGGGAATGAAGTCCTATTATTGAATAACGAGAGAAGATGGATCCATTCAGGGTCTTGCAATTTTAATGTTCAGACTCTTCCCTCAATCCCCTACCTGAAAGCACTTTTTAATATGTATGCAACATCTTACTCAAGTGAAATTTTTTACTTGTTATTCCTTCTTCTTCTAAAAAATCTAAGGGAGGTGATATGTTCATGCAAGACTTTAAAAAAATCATTTATAAACATGAAATTGAGTTTTTCAGTCTACAAAAACCTTAAATCAGATTGATAGGAAATTCTTTCAGTTCTGTATCTGTGGGTACAGAGACATTCCAAGATGAACTCCTCCAAATGGTGACCTCCATAGCTGTTGTCCTTTGGATTGACAGGTGATTGGGATGCAGGTTGGGTTGGTTGGGTTGTTGTATAACTACAGTCTAATGGATAAGGAATTGCTTCTTGCTGTTGATTCGGTTACTTACCAGTTTGCCCAGTTTGGTACTGTGATTACTCTAACTTGTGTAGAATTTGTGACAGATTCTTGAGGGGGTGGGAAAGCCGAAGTAGATGTACCCAGTCTCATGTTAGTTTATCAGCCAACCCGCTAATCTGACAGATGCCTTATTTTGGCCAGAATTTGATTACAAGTTTATTATCACCATGTGCAAACACCTACCATGACCCTAAAGGGGTTAGACCAAGCTTGGGCAGTAGATGTTGGGGATGGTACTCAAAGGTGTACAGGGTAGAGACTTTATTTACAGGGGTCTTGTGTTGGCCTGAAGTTTATTTATTTATGCATGGGAGATGAAATATTGGACTAAAATTAAGAATAAGACTCCAGCTACTGAAATCACCTTCAAGCTCCTGAGTACAAGTATATTGGTGCTGGCTTCTTTTTCGTCTTTGTAATGTTGTGGTGTCGCTTTTATTGAGAGGTGACTTCCTGTATTCCTGACCTGAAGGTTGAAACTAATCTTGCTGGGAAGGGAGGGTGCGGTGGCAGTGGTGGGCTAACAATTCTGAATAATTAGAGCACATAATCTCTTAATGTCCTGAGTAGGGAAAGGGGATGAGTTTGGGGAGGAGGAGGGGAAGAACAGAGTTTCCTAGCTTTGACTGAGCCACCTAAATGGATTCAGTTTATGTCTTTAGAAGACAGATGGTAGCCCAGATATCAAATAACTCGCTTAATTCCATTCTTTGTACAAAAGAAGGTTGTATTGCGTAGTGTTTAGAGAGCCAGCCTTGCCAGGAAGACGTTGGATTTAAGAGATTTAATATCTTCGGACAACTCTCTAAGATGCTAATGCTTTACATTAATAAGGAGATTTTTGCTCCCCAAGAGTTTCCCACATATTGAAATCAAAGCCCCAGATACCCCAAAATCACAATGTTCTCTCCCTCAGTAAAGTTAAGGTAATATGTGCTCAGAAATATGGGGGTGGACAATGAATGGAAATCTTAATAGTCTTGTGCTTTTCTGCTGCTGGTGTCTTTGCTTGCAGAATGTGGCGGCCCCTTCTTCAGATGACATTTTGATATCTTTCTTACCTCTTGCCCATATGTTTGAGAGAGTTGTGGAGGTAGGCACTGAGTTGTTTCAGTTGCTTTTCTTGTTTTTTGCATGTTTATTCAGTTATTGTCTTTTCACAGAAAATACTTCATTTGAACTCCAGTGACTCACATATTTCATATTTACCCCTTGCTCACATGTATGAGCGGTTAATGCTGGTAAGGAGATTGGAATACAGTGTGGGATGGTGTTGTTAATTAATCTCTTATCTTGTATCATGTACAAGACTCAGGTTACTGAGAACAGTGTAGGTGCCACCCTCATTTTTTCCCCCTGTTCCTAGGTGTAAAATTGAACACATCTACATTAATAGTTAACTGTCAGTTTTTTGATATTTAAAAAGGAAATTTGATGTTCTGATCCAATTCTACCCAGTCTTTTGACCCAGAAATTCAAGTCAATGCATAGTCAGTATAATTTTGTCCTTTTTTGGTTAAGCCAAATTAAATATTTTATATAAAATTTTGTATGTTTAATAAATTATAAATAAATATTATAAAAATAAGCCAAATTATTCAAGATTTGCCCTCATTTAGCATTTGAGGCAATTAGATGGTATATAGATAGAGGGAATGCTGGAATTGAAGTCAGGAAGACCTGAGTTGAAGTCCTGCTTCAAGTACTTGCTAGATGTGTGACCCTGGACAAGTCACTCATCTATAAAGTAAAGATAATAAAATCCAGTTGATTAGATAAATGTTAGTTATTATCAGTCAAAAATGTACAAATGGGCTTATTTTTGTAACACATTCAGGTTTGACTTGAGAAAGGGGAGAGTCCATAAATTTGGCAAAATTGTCTTGACATAAGCACATGACTCAACCCAGCCAAGAATGCTTTCTCAGTTTTGTTTTCAGGGTTATAAATCTGAGAGTGAGGGATTACGTTAGAAGCAGAGAGAAGTTAAGAAAAAGGGTTTGGTGACCACTCAGGTCACTCTGGAATAGGGTTTCTGTAAAGTGGAGTCCCTTTGTGCTAAGAATCAGACTGGTGCTCCATAGCTGTCTTTAACCTGATCGCTAGCAAGACATGAAATGGGCTGTGTTCCTTTAAAAAAAGAAAAAGTGACCATACATGGTATATAACAGTTCTTAAAGGGTCATGCATAAGGAACTATAGATCTGGAAGACAACTTGAAACTGTTTTGTAGTTGTTTAGTAGTTTTCACTCATGGTCAACTCTTTGTGATCCCATTTGGGGTTTTCTTGGCAAAGACACTGACTGGAGTGGTTTGCCATTTCTTTCTCCAGCTCATTTTACAGATGAGGAAACTGAAGCAGGCAGGGTTAAGTGACTTACCCAGAGTCACATGGGTAGTAAGTGTCTGAGGCCAGATTTCAGTTTGGGAAGATGAATGTTCCTACCTCCAGACGTGGCACTCTCCTGTGTCACCTCGCTGCCCAAAACAGACTATACTGAAGGAAACTTGTTGAAATTTCATTTTTGAATACAAAGTAGAGAGAAGCTAATTTAATTTGGCTGTATAGATTTAACAAATGTAAGGGCCAGATATGCAGTGGAATGTATCACTACATGGCAGATCACTATAACCTGCCCATGACTCACTGAGGTTGAAAGTCTAACAGTCTTTTGGATAGTTTTTTTTTAAGTAAGCTTATCATAATAAAATAAATTCTAATTCACTTAGACTTTAGGTAATAGTTGAAGTCAATAGGGTGAAGCAGTAGCATAGCAACTAAAATTTACATGTAAAGTATTGATCCAAACGGGGGTCACACTTTTTCTCCCCAGACTCTGGTCTGTGCACAACATGAATGCCACCTGGCATTGCGCTGTAGGGTAATGATGGTAGACATCATACAGTACCTCTTTCTTTACCTTCATTTGAATAGAAATCAATATAAAAAGAATTGCACTGGTTATGCTTAATAATTTTTGCAATTGTTTTTCAATACATACATATACATAGACATACATATATAATTTATATATACATATGTATTTATATGTAATTTATATACAGTATAAAATTTTATATATTATCTACAAATATAATTTGCATATAATTTCCCTTCTCAAAGAAATCAAATTTTTAGGAGTGTGGATTACATGTCGAACAATATGGAATTATTTTCTTTTTTTAAAGTGTGTTTTATTGAAGTTTTTTGTATTCCTCACAGTCATATCTTTCCCCTTTCTCCCTCCCCTCTCCCATTTGAATTTGTGGCAAAAACAATTCAGCAGAACCATTTGCTCCATGGACCATACCTGAAACTGTATACACTATTCTGTACTAGTAGGCCCCCACCCCTCTAACATGAAGGATGGTATCGTTTTCTTACAACCACCAAGGTGAGATACAGTATCTTCAACTAAAATCAAAATGTACACAAGTATCCCTTCCTCTAATAAATAAATCAAAATGTATCCCAATCCTCCTTTACCCAACGATTATATTAATCCTAAAATATATCATCTAATGATGTTCTATCCCCGAGATTGTAACCAAAATTCTTCTGCAGGCATACCCAGCATAATCTGTTTCTCTAAATACTCATTTTGTAATATTTCAAGTATACACAGATTCACAAGTGTGAGGACTGTCCTCATCACTGAACATAATTACTTGTTACCTTTAGTAGACTGTTTTCATGAGCTGTAGCTGAGAACATTCATCATCAAGCAGCTGCCCTCCTGATGATGAGCCTTTCTAGACTTAGTGAAGCCAGGTCTTGGACTCTAGAACACAGTCTATTGCCAGACTGGCCCCTAAAGCCAAAACAGCTTCTAAATCTTTGCCAGGTCCTACAGAGTATTTCAGAACTACCTTACCACCATTCACACCACACTGAGGTATTCGAAGACTTCAATGGATATTAATATTTACAAAATTAAACTAATGTTCTGGCCCGTGTTATTTGGCAATAATATCATGATCAGAGGCCATCTTGTTTAAACCCCTCATTTTATAAATGAGGAAACTGAGACCCAGAGATTTTATCAAGGTCCTCAGATCTCAGGGCAGGCCTGCCCCAAATCTTTGGCATGCCACAAGCAGCCCATGGGCCATCAGTCACCCGCAGTCTGCAAGTTGTGCAAGTCTGATCTAGAGCAAGTGCTCCTTTCATTGTACACATAACTCATTAAAAGTAAAACAAAAACACAACCTTACAATATATCAAACTCCGCTATAGTGCTCTCCAGGCAGTTTTCCATATATAACTAATTCTGTATGTAACTGCTTCCCATAACATTGTCACTTCTTTTTATGTTTTTCTGGGATACCAACAAACAATGTTAGATGGGATGGTCTAGGTTAGAGAATTTAAAGGTATTTGGAACTTGGTGGCCAAAAGCCAGACTGAGATGCTCTCACCAGAAGATCGACAGGTTTCTGAGCTCCTGCCTTCTTGTTCCCCCTCTTCAGAGTGTAATTCTCTGTCATGGAGCTAAAATTGGATTCTTTCAAGGAGATATCCGGTTACTTATGGATGACCTCAAGATGCTGCAGCCCACCATCTTCCCTGTGGTCCCAAGATTGCTGAACCGGATGTTTGACAGAGTAAGTTTAAGCCTTTCAGGAGAGTTGGAATGGGGAGAGACTCAAGCTCCAGCTCAGGGAGGAGGGAGTCTTGCATGGAGCAATATTAAAGTGCCCTCAAAGGTGGTATGGGGAAGTAAGAAGCATTTATTAAGTGCTTACTTTGTGCCAGGCATTGTGCTAATCACTAGGAACACACACATTCCAGTAAAAAGAAAAGGATTCTCTGCTCTTGAGGAGCTCACATCCTAATGAGAAAGAAAGTGTACAAGGGGGACCTGAACATGGGTGTTCTGTTGAAGTCTGACAAGTCAGAAACACGACCAGGAGGCCAGTGAAAGTTGGCGGAACTGGGCCACCCCCAGCATGGAGGCCTCAATACTGGAGGAACTTCCAATGGGAGGTGGCTAACATGAGGGAGGAGGCCTTGCCAAGGGGAGGGAGGAGGCCGCAAGAGCACAGGGATATTCCAGGATGGGACAGCAGCTGAGGAGGCATGATAGCAAAGCCTGGGAAGTCAGAAGCAGAGGCAAGAGGGGAATGAAGGTGGGAATATGACATGAACTGTACCTGCAATAACTTTCATAGTAAAGGGGAAATTATTGACTGTGTGTTCATTGTCAACTTCAAATGAAAATGCTGTACAAGCCCTCATTTACATGAGGGCAAGGCTTCAGTCTGTTTTGTGGAGCCACCTAGTAATCACTATGGGCTGGTTAGATTTTTGGGCAGGCCAACACAATGGTGAAACGGTGGATCCTGGACTTTGCTTCCAAGAGGAAAGAGGCAGAACTCCGAAGTGGCATAATTAGAAACAACAGCCTGTGGGATAAAATTATTTTCCACAAAATTCAGGTAATAAGTGAACATGTAATAATTTCTCTTACTGCTTCAACTAGCCAGGGTCCAATTTCTAATGGGGCTTTTGAGGAGGAGGTTAGAGAGGATGTGAGTCGTGTGTGTGTGTGTGGTGTTTTATTTCTTGGATACATAAATTTTGAAATTCAGTCTTTGGCATGGAGGTAGAAGGGTCCTCAGAGGCCATCCAGTCCAGGGCTTCTTAAACTTTTTCCCCTGGGAACCCCTTTTCACCTTTTGGCAGCTTTCATTGGCATTGTGTGGCATGACAGCATGCACTGTACAAAGTGTGCATGCTTTGTGTTCAGAACCAAGGCTGCTGTGACGTTGTCCGATGCCACACGGGCGAGTGCTCCCAGAAGCACCTCAGATTCATTATGCATTTGATTTTTAATTACTTTTTGGTCATTGAATGTTCAGAAACCTTTTATGGTTGCCAGATTTTTCATGACCCCCTATGGGGTCAAGAGCCACAATTTAACAAATGCTGAATTAGTCTAACCTCCTCACTTTGCTGAGAGCCAGAGAAAAGGAGTCACTTGCCCAGGATCATACAGATAGATCACATAGATAATATGGGTAGAAAGCATCAGAGGTGGACCTTAAACCCAGGTGCTCTTTCTATGGTAGCGGCAGCAGCAGCAGCAGTAGTAGTAGATGATACTGGATATTGGAATGGCTCATCATTTCCTTCTCCAGCTCATTTTACAGATGGGGAAACTGAAGCAAAAGGGTTAAATGACTTGCCCAGGGTCACACAGTTAGTAAACATCTGAGGCTAGAGGGTCTCCCTGAATCTAGACCTGGGCATTCTTTTTACTGCACCACCTTGTTGCCTCATGGATTTGATATAGGGTATCCTCAAAAGCTTAATGCTTCACAGATTTTGGGGCATCCTATATTATACTCATTTTACAGATGAGGTTAAAATTAAACTCAACAGTTAATTATTTAGTGTTTGCCATGTGCCTGATACCATGCTAGACACAGGGGATATGGATACAAAATGAAAAACAGTCCCCTACCTTGAGGTTCTTTCCCCAACATCTAGCTAGGAATTGGTGATGCAGGACTAAAGCTTGGGAGAGAGGTTAGGGCTGGATAGATGGAATTGGGGATCACCTATATATAGAGGGATGATCACTGAGCCTATGGGAGCTAATGGTGTACCAGAAGTATAAAAAGAGGGGGGAAAAAGGCCCCATGAGAGGCCATGGACCAGCCTGGTTGGGAGGTGAGAGAAGGACAGCAATCCACCAAAGAAACCAAGGAGGAAGCGGTCCATCAGAAGGGAGGAGAACCAGTAGACAGCCATGTTGCAAAAACCCAGGGGAGAAGGTGTATCCCCTAGTCACATGCACAGAGCTCACCGTATTTAAATCCTGACTCCGGGCCCAGCATCCATCCTCTGTGGCTTTCTGGATGTTCTGATGTCTGCTGAATCACATTAGCCTAAGCACAAGTTAGCATGGCCTTGAGAGAACTGAACTGGAGCTGTGGACGGGGCACTGGTTTAAAGAGGTTTCAGTGCATCAGGAAAATTCCTGACAGTGCTTAGCAGGGAGTGTCAGTTCTCAGATGGTCACCCAGCATCCTTTCTTTTTTCCCTCTCTACCCCTTTAAGGCAAATCTTGGAGGGAAAGTAAGGTTAATGATCACCGGAGCAGCCCCTGTATCAGCAACTGTTCTAACTTTTCTGAGAGCAGCACTTGGGTGTCAGGTAAGTTGTCAAAGTTGTTTGGAGGTTTATCCAGATGAGCGGTGAACTTGGGGAAGCGTGTGTGTGTGTGTGTGTGTGTGTGTGTGTGTGTGTGTGTGTGTGTGTGTTCAATCCCTTGCATGGGGGAAGGGGCAACATTTTAGTTGGCAGTTTTGCATCTGGAAGAAGAGACAAAATTATAGCAAATGTGTTATGTATATTGTCATTCCTCAAGGCCCAGTCTGTATTTTTTACGTGATGATAGGAAATTGCATGTGCTGTTCCCTGCCTTGGTGAGTGGCACACACTCTTTAGGCACAGTTGGGCTTAGCATAGTCTTGAACCATGAAACAGAACACCCCTGTGTGCCCTTTCCAGCCGAAGCCTATCCCTGTGCCCTCCTCTCCTTGGTACACCATTTATGAATGGGACATTCACATCTGCCATACTGACCATTGAAAGTCTTTGTTGTTTGTTCAGTAGCTGAGTTTGTTGTACTTTCAAGGGAGGGAATGTCTTTGTCTTTCATAATAATAATTATTAATTATAGCTCGCACATGTTACTTTAATGTTTGCAAAGTACTTTTTATGCATTATCTCATGTGATCTCACAACAATCCTGTGAAGTAGGTGATATTCTTATCCCCATTTTACAGAGGGCTGGACAATTTAGGCATTAGAGAGGTAAAGTTGACCTTCCCAGGCTCTCACAGCTACTAAGTCGTTTAAATAGGATTTGAACTTGGGATTTCCTGATTCCAAGGGTAGCACTCCATGTGCTGTACCACCTGATGGCCACCTAGTGCTGCAAAGGCCTGACCCTCCCCGCCTTGTCATAGAGTCTGCATGACTGGGACTGGAGAGTCTCCGCAGGTGACCAGGAGAGCATTTCCTAGCGCTCACCTCAGAGATCCATGGGGAGATCATGAAGCACCACCACAGTTCTCACTGACAGACCCAACTCTCATTCTTTACCAAGAAGGCTGTAGGTAATTAGGCTTCTTAGAAGAGGATTCCATTCTCAAAGGAATAGATTGCAAATATTAGTGCTTTTTAAAAAAAGAAAGAAAATGTTTTATTCTATTCTTTGTTTTTGTTGTGATTGGTATCAAGTTTAGAATAAAAGTTAAACAAAATTAAATAAAATTAAGTTAAACATAGTTTGGGGTGTATAGTTTATGGAGAAGGGAAAATATAAATTGTACAAAACTAATAATGTTGTGTCCTTTCTAGTCTCACTTTCACATATAAACTTATAAGTTGTTATTCTTAACATCATATCCCATGTATAGAAATATATGAAGACATGAAGTCATAGTTGCATAGTTGAGATGCCCTCTAGTGCAGTCTCTTCATTTTACAGATAGTAAACTGAGGCCCTTAGGGTCTTCTCCTCCTCCTCCTTCTTCTATTCTTCCTCTTCCTCCTCCTTCTCCTCCTCCTGCTCTTTCTTCTCCTCCTCCTTCTTCTCCTTCTTCTCCTCCTCCTCCTCTTTCCCCTCCTCCTCCTCCTCTTTCCCCTCCTCCTCCTTCTCTTCCCCCTCCTCCTCCTTCTCTTCCTTCTCCTCTTCTCCTCCTCCTCCTCTTCCTTCTCCTCCTTCTCCTTCTCTTCCTTCTTCTCCTCCTCCTCCTTCTCTTCCTTCTTCTCCTCCTCCTCCTTCTTCTCCTCTTTCTTCTCCTCTTCCTCCTCCTCCTTCTTCTCCTCCTCCTCCTCCTCTTCCTCCTCCTCCTTCTTCTCCTCCTCCTCCTCCTTCTCTCTTCTTCCTTCTCCTTCTCCATCTCCTTTTTGTCCCTCTCCATCTTCTTTTTCTCCCTCTCCTCCTCCTCTTCCTTCTCATCCTTCTCCTCCTCCTCCTCCTCCTCCTCTTCCTTCTCCTCCTTCTCCTCCTCTTCTCCTCCTCCTCCTCCTCCTCCTCTTCTCCTCCTCCTCCTTCTCCTCCTCTTTCTTCTCCTCCTCCTCCTTCTCCTCCTCTTTCTTCTCCTCCTTCTCCTCTTCCTCTTCCTCCTCCTTCTCCTTCTCTTTCTTCTCCTTCTCCTTCTCCTCCTCCTCTTCCTCCTCCTTCTCCTCCTCCTCTTCCTTCTCCTCCTCCTTCCTTTTCCTCTTCCTCACCATTCTTCACCATTCTTCATCTCATTTCTTATGTCTTAATCACCAAATAATCATTAAGACCTTAGCTTGAAAAGGCCACTGTCCCCCACTGCGCTGAGCCACCTCCAGTGGTCCCAAATCAGATGACTCCGGAGGTGTGTAAGTGAGGCTGGGGACTTGCCTTCATGTCATGGTGTCACCTCCCTGATGCCATGGTCCTCTTTCAGAATGAAGGACCACAGACACACACCTCACACCACCACTCTGAGGCCCACGCAGAGTGCTCCAGGTGCTCCCTGTACTATGTGATAATAAACACATGGATCTGTACCGCATTTTGTTGAGCTCTTCCCTGATTGTTTGTTCATTCATTCATTTATTTATTTAGCTTTTCAACATTCATTTCCACAAAATTTTGGGTTCCAAATTTTCTCCCCATTTGTCCCCTCCCCCACTCCAGTACACTGAGCTTTCTAATTTACCCTATCACCAAACTGCCCTCTCTTCTATCATCCCTCCCTTCTCTTGTCCCCATCTTCTCTTTTGTCCTGTAGGGCCAGATAACTTTCTATTCCCCACTACTTGTATTTCTTATTTCCTAGTAGCAAGAACAATACTCGACAGTGATTCCTAAAACTTTGAGTTCCAACTTCTCCCCATCCCTCCCTCCCCACCCATTCCCTTTGGGAAGGCAGGCAATTCCAAATAGGCCATATCTGTGTAGTTTTGCAAGTGACTTCCATAATAGTCATGTTGTGTATGACTGACTATAATTCCCTCCATCCTACCCTGCCCCCCATTGCTTCTATTCTCTTTTGATCATGTCCCTCCCCAAGAGTGCTCCCTCCTCCCACTGCCCTCCCTTCCATCATCCCCCCAACCCTGCTGATCCCATTTTCCCCCACTTTTCTGTACTGTAAGATAGGTTTTCATACCAAAATGAGTGTGCATTTTATTCCTTTCTTTAGTCGAATGTGATGAGAGTAAGCTTCATGTTTTTCTCTCACCTCCCCTCTTTTTCCCTGCACTGAAAAGTCTTTTATTTGTCTCTACTCTTCCCTGATTGTTGCACAGAAGTTTCCAGTCTGTTGCTAACACAAGCTAAGGCGTACTAAATGTTTTTGTACAGCCAGGTCCTTTGTCCTCTTGATATCCTCGGAATGCAGTCCCAGTGGTGAGACAGTTGATCAAAGATAATTTTCATTTTCATTATTTTTCTTTCATTATTACCGTACTGTTCTAAAAACATAACACCAAGTCACAACTCTACAAATGGTGTTAGATGTTGGCTTTGCACTTGTTTTATCAGTGGTCATTTAAAAAAAAAATTTGAACATATGCAAAATATCGGCTTTATTTAAATAATTATCAATCATAAAGGACGAAATAAAACTTTAGACAATGAAATATCAGATGATTTAAATGTTATTTCCTTGTGACTGCTACTTCATTAAACACATTAACACTATTTCATTGTTATTTTAAAGGACAAACCTGAGGCAGCAAATCAACTTATCAAAAGTTACTACTATAATGTATTTTAGAACTCAAGTTATTATTTAAATAGACAAATGTAGAATTCAGTATAGCTAATTAGCTGAGGAAAACATATAGATTAAACATAGCGTACATCTTTTTAAAAAATATCTCATGTCTTTAATCCAGTTTTATAAAAATTAACAAAAGATCAAAATTCTCAATTTAAAGTAGAGATTATTAATCTGGGGTCTATTAACTTAAAAAAGGTGTTTTGAGATGACTATTTCAATATAACTTTTCCACAAAATCATATTCATCTTATGCATTTAAAAACATTATTCTGAGGTGAGATCTAAAGCCTTAATCATAATAGCTAAGGGGAATGCATGATGCAAAAATGGTTAAAAACTCCCTGTTTTATAGCATTTTGTCTTTATTACTTTCTTAAGTGCTTGCTTTGTATAGTATTTCAGAGCCAGTATTACCAATAATTTGTGGCTAACATTTCTAAACTTTTTTTGCTTCTGACTTAACTCTGGTAACAATGAAGTAAGACTGGCAGCCTTAGGAAACTCAGCAAGGTCTGAAGATTATTCCGTGATTGCACGATCTTTTCTGCACCTTGGACCCCTCTGACAGCTTAGCTATGCCTAGGGACCCCTTTGCAGAATAATGTTGATCAGAGAGGAAACCAATTATATTAAAATACAGTTAACAAAATGTACATTTTTTTAAAGTTCATGGATCCCAGTTGAAAAACTAAAGAGTTGTTAGCAGGTTTGACTAGATCAGAGGAATGTCATAGACAC
Source organism: Potorous gilbertii (assembly GCA_028658325.1). Classification (NCBI taxonomy): domain Eukaryota; kingdom Metazoa; phylum Chordata; class Mammalia; order Diprotodontia; family Potoroidae; genus Potorous; species Potorous gilbertii. Next base: position 75,805,860 of record CM053774.1, on the reverse strand, counting down.
AGACATATATACATGTACATATACATACATATTTTTTTTAACCATGTGTATACACACATATATATATATATGTATGTATACACACACACACACACACACACACACACACACACACACACACACCTGTTTTGATGGGGTAGGCAGAACCCAGGCCTTAATTAAGGACACACTGAAGGATGACTTTTGTCATTCTCATAATGCTGAATTAATCAGTCTCTGCTTTAAGGAAGCATCGCAGGGTGACAGAGTATAAAGCAGTCATTCTCAAAAGAGCCAATCAGTTCGTCACTCTCTTCTTGCAAATCAAAGACTGGCTGTCATATAGGTTATTTTCTATCTAGCTGCCTTCCTACAAACAGGAAAGATAAAAAACATATCTGTCTCCTTGACTGAATACAGATAAGGCTTGTCCCTTTTTTGTATAATCTCATCCAGCACATTTTTTACAAGTCCCTGAATCTCAGGAATCTGGGAAAGGGTGTTGGAGATATACATTTCTCCCTACATTGTGGCAGTCCATGGTAGCAGTCCACTGGCAGTCCACTGATTCCTGGCAGAGGCTCATAACTCACCTTGACCCACAGAACTAGAACTGGCAGATCTGCCTATGTTTCTTTCCTCTCTTGGATCATAAATCAGCATGTGTTAATGTCTTTAATTGAGAGGCCTGTTTGAAAAGAAGAAAAAAAGCCCTTGTTGGGAGACCAAGGAAACTCAATGCAAAATGCAGACGTGGGCACCTCTGACAACTAAGGGTTAGTAAAGTCATTGCATTCGTAGCTCGGTAGCTTGATGTATATATATATGGAGCATTTAAACCTGCCTGAATGTGTATCTTTGACTCATCATTTCATTGGTGTAGGGAATTCCCCAGTTGAGAACAGTCCCTTTGCCAATACAGAGAAGCAACTGTTTTGTGACTTTCTTAGAGAATCACCTGAAACAGAAGCAGGACTTAAAGTTGACACATGCATATGCATGTGTTCACACATGCATCAGTGTGTGTATGTGTGCATATGCACACAACCATACATATGGATGTATACACGCATGTGCATATCCACATATGTACCTTTCTTGTTTACCTACACATGCATGTGTGTATGCATGTGTACATTTACACATATATATAATCTTTCTTTCTTCACAGTGGTCAGGTGGAAATTAAACTTAGATAAATGGCTGACTGGATTAAACTAAGGCATGTCCACAAGAACTCAGGGGTCAGTTGAATGTGGCCCCTTTCAATAGTGATATAAAACTTTTGGTGACAATAAATAACTTTTAATGTTTTTGATATTGTAGTTCTATGAAGGCTATGGACAAACAGAATGCACAGCTGGATGTTCCTTGACCGTGCCTGGAGACTGGACAGCTGGTATGGTTGTACTTCTCATGACCTCTCTAATGTTAATTAATTTAAGAGATGCTCCTCAGACTTCTGCGCACATTGAGTCTTCAGGCCAAATAGTTTGCAGCCAGCTGAACCGTAAAGTGGCTGCTGTGTCATCTGAAGTGATCTGTGCCAGTCGGTCTTCATTGTGCCTTATACTTGTGCCTTAAAGAAAGGAATGGTTCCTCTTCCATCTTTGTGTTTCCCTCATAGTGGAGCTCACTGAGTTTTCCATGCATAGGAAATTAAAGGAATTTTCAGGGGTTGGTAGGGTGAAAGTCTAATTTATCAGATCACAACTCCTCTTGGACTTAGTAAATCAAAGTCCTACTAAGTCACCTAAGGTTGAAAAGTTAAGTAATTTGCTCTGGGTGGAACAATTAATCAAGTGTGTCTGAGACAAGTCTCAAAACTGAAGTCATCGTGACTACTACAGCAGATCAACTCTCATATATGCAGATATATTTGTGTGTGCATACACATGCATGTATACACATGTAGCACATATTTGTACTATGTCACATACTAATACATACCTCCATTATCACCATAGAGTTTATATGTGTGTACATTTAATGTTTATGCATACACATAGATATATCTGCTTAGGGATTGTGGAATAAATGTGTTGAATATTGTTGAATACAAAATATTCATCGTCTTATTAACCCTCAAAGATTACTTCTCTGAAAACTAAACAAATGATCTAATAAGTACTCTAAAATGCTAACTAAAAGACATACCTAGGATTTTTTAACATGGTGTCAAGTTGCGTTTTTGGTTTTTTTTTTTTTGTTTTTGGTCGTACGGCCTTCAGCAAAGTATTCTGAGTGTCCAGCCCAGGAAGCTTTGGAAAGGGACTTCTCCAGTTCTGGATCTGAAACTCATTTTTGTGGAGGGGGAGAGGTAGTAAACACACACACACACACACACACACACACACACACACACACGTGTAGAGAGAGAGAGAGGGCTGGAAGAAAAGCTTCAAGCTTAGAAAGGATGTGGGTTCCCACCTCCACATCTTTTAAATGAGGAACCAAGGCCAGAGGTTAAGTAACTGGTCTTCCTGACTTCCTGAGGTCAGCATAGTCGCATTACAATAGAGTACATGCATATGTATATGTGTGTTTGTGTGTATATGTGTGTACGTGTGTATATATAAATTTTATTTATATGCATCTGCACACTGTATGTATGTGTGTATGTGTGCATAATATTGTAAATTGTAAGCTTTAAGAGCAGGAACTGTGTCTTTTCAATTTTTCTCTCTGCCTCAGTGCTTAGCATAATGAAGTAGACTTTTTCTTTTTTCAGCCCAGACTTTTGACCTGATTGCATAAGGAAACTCCCTGATATGGGAACTCCTACTAATGCTATCAGCAGCAATTTATAATTTATAGCTTTAGTAAGTTACCTGAGAAAACAGGTGTTGGCAGCATTTGGAAACCAGGGTTTCTGATCCTGTGCCATGAAGAAAGGGATGGTTCATCTCCCACCTTTTTCTTTCCCTCACTGTGGAGCTCACTGAGTTATCCATGCATAGGAAATCAGAGGAGCTTTGAGGGGTTGGCAGGTAGGGAATTTCTCAGGATGAGAGTCTAGTTTACCAGATCATAACTCCTCTTAGACTTAGTAGATCAAAGTCTACTGAGTCACCTGAGGTTGAAAACTTAAGTAATTTGCTGTAGGTGGCACAATTAATCCTGTGGAGACATCTTGACTACTACAGCAGAATGAATGAATGAATGAACACTATTTTATATATATGTGTGTGTATATACATAACTATGTATATATATATATACACACACATAACTTTCAGTATAATTACTTTCTTTTTTAATTTTGTGTATTTTTTTTATACACTTAAAAACATTGCTCTGAGAAGGGGTCCATAGGTCACCAGACTGCCAAAGGAGTACATGACCCAAAAAAAAGATGAAGAACCTCTGATCTAACCACCACATCCCTTCCTAGCTTTGCTACCATAGTGGACCCTTAATAAATGTGTTGGGCAGCTAGATATGGATAGAGTGCTGGGCCTGGAGTCAGGAAGATTCATCCATGTGAATTCCAATCTGACCTCTGGCACACTTGCTGTGTGATCCTGGGCAAGTCATTTGATAACCCTGTTTTCCTCAGTTTTCTCATTTGTCAAATGAACTGGAGAAGGAAATGGCAAATCACTCCAGTATCTTGGCCAAGAAAACCTCAAATGGGCTCACTATGAGTTAGCCACAACTGAAATAACCAAAAAACAATGATAAATGTGTTGGATGAATGTCATTGAACAAAAATTCTTGAGCCAGGTGCCAAGGGGATGGTGACCAGTCTGAAATGAGTGATGGTTGTATTTGATTTGATGCATAGGCCACGTTGGTGCTCCAATGCCTTGCAATCTTGTAAAGCTTGTCGATGTAGAAGAAATGAATTACATGGCTGCCAAGGGAGAAGGTGAGGTAAGTAAATTTGTACTGATTGTTGAAGTTTCACCGTCATCTCCTTTTGTCACCCCTAACTTTGAAGAGAAGTTGGAACTTTTAGGTTTAATCTAATTGGTGATTCTACAGTGAAACATTTAATATCATTTAGGATGCCTTTGCTTTTAAAGTAGTAGGAGGGAGACACTATGGGCATGGAGGACAGAAGTTATACAGTAATGCCTCTGTTCTTTCCCTGAGAAAGCAGGAAAAGAGCTGGACCTAGGGGCTTGTAGAGTCTGGAGGCCTCCAGTGGCCTCTGTCCTTGGAGCTTAGGTCCTAATTACCCTAGGTACCAATTACTGAATTTCTTACAGATTAAATAATGAGATCCTAATGACCTAAAGGTACTTTATTGGGAATTTGTGGCCAGGAGTGAGACAGGGACTAACTATCCTTAACCCTAAGCACTGTGACCAGAGCACCCCCCCCCCCCGCCTTCCCTTCTCCCCCGACACTGCCAGGGCGTGAAGGGAGGTTTACCCCAAGATTCTTCTTATAAAGTTGTAAAAGTCTTTCTCCAGCTCTGGAGTACAGCTACTGGGAGAAAAACATTTTTTTTCCTTTTGAGAAAAGCCTTATTAAAACTCATGAATTGAACTTTATCTCTGCTTTAGCAATTTAGTTTATGGCATTAATGGTATGAAAATCCTCATTTTCTCAGATATGTGTGAAAGGGCCAAATGTATTTAAGGGCTATTTGAAGGACCCAGCAAAAACAGCAGAAGCTCTGGACAAAGATGGCTGGCTGCACACAGGAGACATTGGAAAATGGTTACCAGTAAGTGAATCTGTCCTCTTTTCTCTGATACTTTACTCTAAAACGAGGTGGGATGGGACAGAATCTGTTGGGTAATCATCATTCATCTCACGTTTCTCACCCAGCCCTATCCCCATTGAACCCTCTTTTCTAACAAAGAAAAACAGTAAAATAAAAACAGTCAGTGTATATGAGAATGTATGCCACCTTCTGCCCCGTAGTCTCGCCTTCTCTCATGTTTCATCTTCTGTTGTCCAAGACCAAGACTGATTATCACCATTACCTACCTTCCTTTTAGGGCTCTTTTTACTTACATTTTGAAATCATTTTCTGCTTTTCATTTTTCTTAGCACCAATTCACATAAATCTCCCCATGTTTCTCTGAATTCTTCACAGTCATCATTTCTTACAGTACAGAGATATTCCATTGCATCTCTATATCATAGTATGCTCAGGCATTTCCTAATTGATAGGCATTCAGTTTGTTCCCAGGTATTTGCTACCGTGGAAAGGCTGGTATAAATGTTTTGGTATAGACTGCACCTTTCATTCTATCTTGACCTCCTTAAGGTATGAGCCTAGTAGTGATATGAATAATGCTGATGATGGTCACTCACATTTATGTGTGCCTGGCACTGTGCTAAGCACTTTTACAAATGTTATCTCATTGGATCTTTACAGCAGCACTGAGAGGTAGGTGGTATTTTTACCCCCATTTTGCAGATGAGGAAACTGAGACCAACAGAGGTAAGGTTTCTGGGCCAAACAATATTAAAGCTTGAATCACTTTTTTTCCCCAAAATTCCAAATTGTGATCCAGAATACACCAATCCACAATTCCTGCTATGGTTCATCCATACACATATTTTCCCACAGCCCATCCAACAGTGATTATCTGTTTTTTGATGTCTTGATTAAAAACTAAAAGGTTTGAATTTGTATTCCTCTTATTGGTGATTCAGAGCACATTTTTTAAGTTAATTTATTTTTAGTTTTCAACATTCACTTCCATAAGCTTTAAATTTTTGCCCGTCCTTGTACTCCCCCCATCTCTGAGACAGCATGCAATCTTATATAGGCTCTACGTATACCTTCCTATTAAAAATACATTCACTTGTAGTCATGTTGCCTAGAAGAATTAGAACAGATGGGAACCATGAGAAAGAGAAAAAACAAAAAAGAAAATAGTCTCCTTCACCCCATAGTTCTTTTTCTGGGTGTGGATGGCATTTTTCTCCAGCAAGTCTTCTGGGATGGTTTTAGGCCCTTGAATTGCTGAGAAGGGCTAAATCTATCAAAGTCAGTTGTCAAACATTGTGGCTTTTCCTCGGTATAATGTTCTTCTGGTTCTGCTCATTTCACTCAGCATCAGTTCATAGAAGTTATCCCACGTTTTTCTAAAGTCCTCCTGTTCATTTCTTACAGCACAATAGTATTCCATTACATTCATATACCACAACTTGTCCAGTCATTCCCCAAATGATAGGCATCTCCTCGATTTCCAATTCTTGGCCACCACAAAAAAAGAGCTGCTATAAATATTTTTGTGCATATGGGTCCTTTTCTCATATTTATAATCTCTTTGGGATATAGTTGAAGCACATTTTTTGATGGGTATTGACAGTTTGCAATTCTTTTGAAAAGTATTCATCTCCTTTGACCATTTTTTTTCTATTGGGGGGGTAACTCATGGTTCCGTGTGTGTGTGTGTCTTAATATTTCTTTGGGGAGAGAGTTTGGGTAAATAATTTCATTGGTGTTGGGAACCCTTAGTTAATAAATTCCCTCCACCAATGCAGATCACTAAGTCTGTGAGGAGAGGCGAAAGTAGAGATACTATGCAAAAAGAGGCACTGAGGCAGCTATTAAGAAAAATGCAGAGAAAAAAATGAAGAAAGTCCAGAAAGAAATGCAGACAAACAGGATACTATTATTTATACTTAGAGAGTAATAGTGACTTTGTGTTAAAGTTATTAATAGGAATTTGTAGAATATTCTGGAGTAAATTGTGGGTTCTGATCCATACTCCACCCCAATTATAGCTATGTAACCACAGACAAGTTAGCATGTTTAGATCTCATTTTCTTCATCTGTACTATGAGAAAGGGAAGTTAGGTTGCAGGGAAGGAAAGCTACCATCTAGCCAGGAGTGGCCTCATGGCCACATGTGACCCTCTAGGTCCTCAAGTGTAGCCCTTTGACCAAATCCACCTAGACTGGGGTGTCAGAACACTCAGCCCATAGCATTTCTGAATGTGGTCTGAATTGGATTAAAATGTAAATAAAAATATTTTTTATTATTATTTTATTTGTTTTCAGTGTTCTACAATCACTTCCATATAACTTAGATTTCCCCCTTCCCCCTTACTTTCTCTCTCCCTCCCTCGCCTTTCCCCCTGCTTCCTCCCTCTCTCTCCAATGTTACATAGGTTCTACTCATACATTTCTGTTAGATACATTTTCACCATAGTCATGTTGCATAGAAGAATTAAAATGAATAGGAGAAATCATAAAACAAACCAACACGTAATACAAAAGAAAATGATCTGCTACATTCTGAGATCAAATTCCATAGTTCTTTCTCTAGATTTGGAAGGCATTTTGCTTAAGAGACTATTGGGAATTTTTTAAGTCCTTGCATTGCAATGAAGTTCTAAGTCTACCAGAAAAAGTTCTCACATACTGTGGTTGTTGCTGTGTACAAAGGTCTCCTGGTTCTGCTCCTTTCACTCAGCATCAGTTCATATAAGTCTTTCCAAGCCTTTCTGAAGTCTTCCTGTTCATCATTTCTTATAGCACAATAATATTCCATTCCATTCATATACCACAATTTACTCAGCCATTCTTAATTACAAAATATTTAACAAAATAAAAATACAATAAAATACAGGTAATGTTAGTGTATGGTTTTAGAGGTCAGTGTGTGGTCCACAGGGATCTTTATGTGTAGTTTAGTGGTTTCTGTTTGAGTTTGGCACCACTGGCAATAGTAGACAGAAAGTTGGTCCTGCAGTCAGGAAGACATGAGTTCGAATGATACTTCACTCTTGCTAGCGATATATGGATGAGTCTGCCAAACTCTCTGGTCTCAGTTTCCTCATATGTAAAATGGATTGTTCTTCGTTACTTCTATGGTCCTTTGTAGTTCTGGAACTGTGATTCCTGGTTTCTTCCAATTCTTAGATTATGTAACTCAGTTCTCTCTGAGTAGTGCATTTGAGAATTTAAGAGAGAGGAGCTTTGGCAGATGTGAAGAAGAGGCCCTTGTCCTTCTTGTGGTTGAGCTCAGGCAGCCTCTTTATGGCAAGAATCCTCAGAGCTCTTGATATCTGATCCTGAATGTGCACCTGTTAATTGTGTGCACGTGCTAATTGGATATGGAAATCACAACTCCTCTTTCTCCCAGGCCCAGGAATCTGATGGGCCAGTATGGGCTCAATGGATGTACCCAAGTCATCTGTTACTTGAGAGGACAATACTTGTTTTTCTTCCACCAGGAATACACTAGAGGACACTAATGGTGCTATTTTAATTAAGTCTAAATTGTGACAAGGGCTGGTGGTCTCTATGTCAGAGCTGTTTATTTTGTGGGTAAAAAAATGCTCTCTTTTTTCTTATCTCTTATCCAGAATGGGACCTTGAAGATCATTGACAGGAAAAAACATATATTCAAACTGGCCCAAGGGGAATACATAGCGCCTGAAAAAATTGAAAATATCTACCAGCGAAGTGAGCCTGTTGCTCAGGTGTTTGTACATGGGGAAAGCTTACAGGTGTGTTCTCTGAGTCACCATTTTTGCGTGTTAATGCCCATGGTCATGAAGCAGTGGGAGCAGAATAGTCATTAAGCTATTCTGTATTTTAGTTATGCTTACTTGAGGCATACTCAGTTTATATATTATATATGAAGCCCAAGAATAGAATGTACAGCACCAGCCTATGGCAACCAGCCCCCCAAATGAGTAATGGGCAGGTGTGACAAGGCCTCCTAAAGGATGATTCTCTATCAGCTTTCCACTAAAGCCTGCATTGAGCAGAAGGGTTGAAATGGGACAGTTCATGGGGCAGAACCTTTTGTGAGAATTAGGAAAGGTTTGAACATTGTGCCTCTGTGATCATTGCCGGCTGTGGCTTTGAGCCTTCATTCATTGTTAATACACATGCTAAAAGTAGTGCTTTCTCAGTGAAGATCTTGTCATATAGAAATAAAAATGGGGATTCCTTTAGATTCAAGTAAATTGAGGTTTTAGTAGCATTCTCTTAGTATGTATGGTTCAGGATTCCCCCATACCCGTGGATGCTCAGGGACTTCTGGCCAAGGTATGGTTCTAATTGACCTGTATTATATGTGTGTTAAAGGCATTCCTCATAGCTATAGTGGTACCAGATGTGGAGACACTGCCTTCCTGGGCCAGAAAGAAGGGCTTCAGTGGATCCTATGTAGACTTCTGCAAAAATAAGGTAAGCTTATGATAAGAATATATATATATATATATATATATATATATATATATATATATATATATATATATATCTAACAATAGAGCATTCACTGAATGTCAGGCACTGCACTAAGCACGTCACAAATATTATCTCATTTGACCCTCCCCGCAAACTTGGGAAGTAGGTACTATTGTTACCCCATTTCACAGTTGAGGAAACTGAGGCAAACAGAGGTTAAGTAACTGCTCAAATCAAGGTCACACAACTAATAAATATCTGAGGCTGAATTTGAACTCATTACTTCCTAACTCCAGGGCCAGGGCTCTATCCTCTCTACTACCTGGCTGCCAGGGATCCAGTACCACTAAACTCTGGCCCCATCTTGCCTCCCCCATTTTGTTTTAGATATTCTTGCTTTAAAAATGCAGTTTTGATACTTTCCCTGCTCCTTTCCTGGAGTGAGGCTCCTTACCTGTGGAACATTACATATAACGTCAGGGTTTTTTTTATGTTCCCATTGTTTACTGACCTATTTCTCTCTTCTTTTAAAAATAAATTTTGTTTGTATAGGGATTTTTTTCATATGTATACATATAGTATATATATATAATATACGTAATTGTTATAAGGGATTGCTCTCTGGGAGGGGGAAGGGAAAAAGGGAAGGAAACAATGATTTATTAAACACCTACTATGCACCAGGCACTGGTCACTTTACAAATGTTTTCTCTTTTGGTCCTCACTCAAAACAACCATTCCAGGTAGATGCATTTTCCAGTTGAGGAAACTGAGGTTAAGTGACTTGCCCAGGGTCACCTACTAAGTGTCTAAGGCTGGATTTGAACTCAGATCTCCCTGACTCTAGGCCTGCTACTCTATCCACTATGCCAGCTAACTGGCTAGGGAAATGGGGAAATCTAGGGTAAGATCAAGATGAGTGATATCAACAAAAATATTTTTAATGTAGTCTTTCTTTTGTTGCCTTCATAGGATGTTAAAAAAGCAATCCTAGAAGATATGGTGAGGCTTGGGAAAGAGGCCGGTCTGAAGCCTTTTGAGCAGGTGAGGCTGGAATAAAGGTTTGTGGCTCTGCACAACCAGTTTCTTGCCTTTGGAAGTTTTGCTCCAAATGGTATTACTTAAGACTGGATTTCATCATGAAGGCTTTATTGAATTAAATTAATAACAAGTAGCTGTGAACTAATTACCCTGTAACATTGCAGAAACTTTTCCAACCTCCCAAAAGATTGGTTACTACCCTTCATCTAAGACAGAAATTCTTAACCTTTTTTTTATGTTCCACACCCCTTTGGTGGTCTGGTGAAGACTGTAGACCCCTTCTCAGAGTCATATTTTCAAATACGCAGAATAAAATACACGGGATTAGGAAAGGAAACCTGTTGTCCAGGGCTTCCCAAAAGTCTTGGTGTGATTTAAAGCTCCTTAATCAAGGGTCCATTATTTGATAGCTTTACACTCACTAAGACCCAACATTGAGGCATAGTGATCAAAAAATATTAAAAATGCAAGTGAATGGATTTCAAGTGAACTATTCCTGGTCTAAGAGAACCAAATTTAGCACGCCCTGAAGAGAGCGAGCAGGTTACCCATTGACCCTGGTAGCACAGTGGCTAGTTTAAGCCACTTCAGTGTTAAGTGACTTGTTGTTTGCTCTGTATTGGGCAAGTAGCTTTCACTTCTCCCTCATTGCCTTGGTTATTTCTTATTTCCAGGTCAAAGGCATTGCTCTCCACTTGGAATTATTTACGGTGGAGAACGGTCTTCTGACTCCCACACTCAAGACAAAGAGACCAGAGCTCCGGAAATATTTCAGGCCACAGATTGATGAACTCTATTCCACCATTAAGATTTAATCTTGAGGAAGATAGCTTGGACAAAACAAAACCGCACACCTCCAAAAGATCTACTTCTACTGTTGGCCTTCATATTGGTAATTTTGACTGCAGGAAACATAGGGAAGGAGGCTTATTTGGAAGGGGTTTTTGCCATAGGAATTTTGAAGGAAAACAGAACACTGCCTTACTGTCACCTTGTGTTGCTGACCATTTTGTGGTGATATACAATTTCCAAAATGAGCCTTAAATTGTAAAGGACAACTGTATACCTGATGAGTTATTTGGGACTTCCTCAGCCCAAATGGTGGGTGTTGACTCTTCTGTCCTGATCCCTACCAAGAAACTAGGGCTTCCCTGTTTCTGAGAGGTCAGGTGTTTGATACATTCTCTGCAGTTGTCTACTCCAAAGGGTACATGGTACGCTGGAGGAGAAGAATCCTTTTAAAAATGACAAACACACACACAGGAGTGGGGTATACCATACTTCATCCAAATATTATTTAAGTCCCCTTTTCTCACCTTTCTCTGAATGAAGGTTGTGAAGCTTTCTCACCTACCCCCAAGATCACCCCAACCCAGAAAAGAAAGAAATGCCTGAACGTTATGTTTTAACCTTAAAGTTCACTGTAAATCAGGACAAATACAACTGAGTAGATTTGGGGTCACATATGAATGTCCTACAGAGTGTGGACTCTAATGCAAAGCAGAATGCTACCAAAAGAGTGCTTTCCAGATCTCTCTCCTTCCCATCCCTCCCTCCACTAACAAATCTGCCTTAGACTTGACCATGAAGACAAGAATTTCAAGGATATATACACCATCTAAGCAGGATCTGCCAAGCTCAGCTGTGATGGCGTGAAAACCGTACACCTTATCTCTACACTGCACTAGCCACTCTTTCTGTATTAATGGTCAATGGGTTTTTAATGTAGTTTTCATATCAGAATATCATGCCATGATTAATGCTTCATTTGTTTCCCAAAATAAACTGTCTCGTATCAAACATATCACTTCAAAGGATAGAGGGAGTGGATATACTTGGATAATTTTTTGTTGAAATGGAGGGTAGTAAGTGACAGGAATCTCAGAAGTCTACTCAGGATTTCTACAAAATGTATTCAACAAACCAGGACAAATGCTAGTTAATAGGGGGATGTGTAAATCCGGGGGTTAAAGACAATTCTTCCTAGGAGTTTAACTTCTGAGGGGCTTTTAGTCTAATTGGGGGAATTGGCAACATTTCAATTATTACAGATCTTGGCCATATTTGAATGAATTCAGTTGTCATTTAAAATGATTCTGTTTTTTGGATACATAGGGTTATATGTAATATTCAAGCACAATAAGGTTTGCACTAAAGAGATGTCATTGTAATAACACTATTTGGTAGCCTAACTTCATAATGTGTGCTCTTGATTGCACAAATATCTAAGTCGGTAATTTGTCACATTGGATGTTTGCTTTCAGTGTTGGCTATTTCTATGTTTTATAAACCAAAACAGAATTTCCAAAAAATAACGAAGGAAACCAAAATAAATATTTCTGCATTTCATGTGAGTGAAGTCTCTCTTTGTTTTAGCATCAGATGATGTAGTTGATCTAAAGAGACGCAATGGGAGAAGCCTTCCCCACTCCACTTCAGTCAGTTTTATGCCCGCTATAATTTTTCAATTCTCATTGACCATTAACACTTTATGAAACTTAGAATAATTGACCTTAACATCTGGTTAAAATGTCATCGGTAAAGACCTAACATCTGTTGAAAAGAAAATAGCAAGTGCCATTCTGAAAAATGCCAAATGTTTTATTATAATGGTGTTTTTCCCAAGGTGGCATTTTGTTAGGATTGGTTGCCAGAGCATGTCTTTGGTCTCTTGCGGGCTGTCAAATGGTAATAACTCACTTTCTTCTCTCCTTCCCTTCCCTTCAGTTACTCCTTATTTTTATGCTTTGGATTATGTTTGCCTACTCCTGGTTCCTCCTTTGTAGTCTTTCTTCCTATTCCTGTTACTTATTTATGGCCTCTTTGAATGTTTACTTTTGTTGGGCAGTGACTCATTAACAATTCCACGGGGGACCAGGCTTTCCTGTGATGAAGGAGTTTTTCTTAAAACTTCATAAATCACAAAGAGCTGGGCAGGCATCTCAGTGGTACATCTCAGTAGCCATGTTCCCACTTCTGTGCTGCTGAGCAATTAGTCTAGAGGAAAGAAATACCTTCCCATGAAAACTTTGTTCTTTAGTTTGAATTCTGGGTAGAACAGAAGCCAGCTCTGAGGATTACAGACTGTCCACAGCTTCCCTTTCTCTGTTTTTTCCTTCTATCCTAAAATACCTAGATATTAAGTCATCCTGTTCTCTAACTGCTTCTGGGCTCAGATCTCTTCCTTTTGTGCTAGCCACCATTTATATTCATTTCAGTGATTTTTGTGCGAATGACTTTGTTCCCATGTTGTTACATGGAACACCAGTTCTTAACTTAGGGTCTGCGAACTTTTTTTTAAGTTTTCATTATTTGTATTTCAGTATGTTTGGTGATCTTTGTAATCCTATGTATTATATTTTATACGTTTTATAACATCATTCAGAGAAAAGGTCCATATGTTTCATGTAACTGTCAAAGAAATCTGCAACACATAAAAGCTTCAAGAACCCCTCCTGTAAAATGAAGGACATTGTCCACTGTTAAAGGAATTGTTGTTCATTCGTTTCAGTTATGTCCGACTTTTCTTGACCTCATGTGGGGTTGTCTTGGCAAAGACACTAGAGTGATTTGCCATTTTCTTGTGTCTCATTTTACAGATGAGAAAATTGAGGCAAACTGTTAAATGACTTGCCCAGGGTCATATATCAAGTAAGTATCTGAGGTCACATTTGAACTGGGGAAGATGAGTCTTCCTGGCTCCAGGCTGAGTACTCTATCCACTATGTAACCTAGCTGCCCTAAAGAAATCATAGGGCATCAGCAACAAAGAAAGGAGGAAAGCCCATCAATATGTATAAAACATAGTGATTCTTTTCATGATAGCCAAAATTGAAAGGTAAGAGGGTGTCCACCTATTGGGGAATTGGCTAAACAAATTGCAGTATGCATGTAATAGACTATTATAATGCTGTAAGGAATAATGAAAGGACTGTTTCAGGGAAAACTAGGAACACCTTTATGAACTGGTAGAATGCCAGGTCTGGAGTCAGGAAGACTCATCTTCATGAGTTCAAATCTGGCCTCAGGCACTTAATAGCTGTGTAACCCTGAGCAAGTCACTTAACCTTGTTTGCCTCAGTTTCCTCATGTATAAAATGAGCTGGAGAAGGAAATGGCAGGAAAACTCCAGTTTCTTTGCCAAGAAAACCCCAAATGAGGGTGAGACATAACTAAAAAACAAGAAAAATGTAAGCACAGCCAGAAGAACGATTTATGCACTGATAACATTTTAGAGAGGAACAACTTTGAAAGACTTGAGAGCTCAACACAATGATAAAACACAAGTCTAAAAGATTAAAGACGATCACTCCATTTATCTCTTGCATTTTTGGATGGCTAAGGAAATTTATTTTGCAAACAAACCTATGTATTGGGAGCTTTATTTCTTGTGGGTTTGTTTGTTTATTTGCCCAGGTTAGGAAGGAAGATAGTGAAGCATTTAAAATGCTTGTTTAATTGAAATTTTTTAAATTTGTTAAAAAATTAAGGCTGAAAAGTATCTTAGAACCCATTGAATCTAAGCCTCTCATTTTATAGAGGAATGTAAACGTTTACTGATTGATTAACTTGCCCAGGGTGACACAGTAAGGGTTAGAGGCTGAATTTCAAATCAGTACTCCAATTCCAGCACTCTGCACACTGTGGCGCCACCTGGCTTCCTCTGTTGATGCTATTAAATTTGCATTCTTTCATATTTGATTTCAAACAATGGATAGCTTAGTGGATAATGAACTTGTCTCAATACCAGGAAAAACTAGATTCAAGTTCTGACGCATAATGACCATGTGACCCTAGGCAATTCACTTATCCTCTTGGTGCTTAACTTTCTCAGACTGTAAGTTGCAAAAAAGGTACCGATCTACATAAAGGGAGTTTCTTCACCTGGACATTCATTATACCAGTGAAATCAACTATCCCTATTTTTTCAGTAAGTACTTGTTTTTTCAAGCATAAGATAAGGTGTAAGAGAAAAAATTCTGATGAACAAATTCGCAAAATTCTTTGTTGAAGTTTGCTTGTAGGGAAGATTAGTTAAATCTCTCAATTTGCTTATGATTTTTCTGCCTTTGCATGGTGTACAACTGGAATAAATTTTGTACAACTGAATTTAAATTTGATAGGATCTGACATGAACATTAGATATTTGAAACTAGTTTGATCACACATTAGGAAGTATGCAAATGGAGATTGAAATTCCCTTCTGCCTTAATGTACTTGATTGCCCGCATCTCCTTCCATCTCCCCTAGTCTTGGCCTTTTCTCCCCAAAGAAACCTGTATTTTTGGGAGAAACCCTACTGTGTCCAAAGGCTTCTCTGCAGCTCCATCCAAGTCGAAAGGAAAGTGCTGATCATCAACCAAAAAACATTTATTTCTATAGAAGATAAAATGGACAGTTTTGATTACATAAAATTAAAAAAAAAATTTGCACAAACAAAACCTACACAGTGAAAACTAGAAGGGGAATAGTTAACTGGAAAAAAATCTTTGCAGTATATTTCTCTAATAAAGGTCTGTTATCCTATCTACTTAGGAACTGATTCAAATAATAAGATCTATTCCCAATAGACAAAATGGTCAAATATATACAGAATTAAAAAGAAAGAAATCCAAGTTATCAGCAACTACATGAATATGAAAAAGATCCAAATTACTTAAATTAGAGAATATAGAGTATATATGTCATGAGTGTAGAATACACTCATAATTAGAGAAGTATCAAAACAAATCTGAGGTTCTCCCTAATGCCCATTGGATTGGCAAAGATGACTAAAAGGGAAAATGACATTTGCGTAGAGTCTATGGGGAAGCATGAGCAATGATAATGCATTACTAGTAGAAATGTGAATAGGTCCAGCAATTCTGCAAAGCAATTTGGAACTGTGCCACCAAAATCACTAGACTTTGTATTCCCTCTGATCCTTTGAGATACCTTTCATATGCCTATACCCTAAAGAGATCAAAGAAAGGAAAACTACCAATATGTACAAGAACATTTGTACCAGTCCTTTTTGTTATATTGCAAAGAACTAGAAATATGGAGATGCTCATCAATTGACTGAGTAAGTTGTGGTATATGAATAAAATGGAATGTTAACATAGATTCGGGGAGTTGGCAGGGTGAGAAAGTTTGGCAACAGGGCTCCTCCTCCCAAAAAATAAAAGATATTTTTAAATGCACAGAAGAAAACTAAGGCCAGAAAGAAACATGAACAGGAAAGCTGAGAAAATTTCACGTTAAATTTACCATATACTTAAAATTTTTTTTAATTTATTTACTATTTTATTTTCCCCAGTTACATGGATAAACATTTTTCAATATTTTTAAAATTTTTAGTTCCAAATTCTCTCCCTCCTTCATTCTCCATCCCCCTCACTGAGAAGGCAAACAATCTGATATAGGTTATACACGTGTGGTCATGCAAAACATTTCCATATTAGTCTTATTGTAAAAGAAAACAGGCAAAAAACCCCAAGGAAAAAAGTTTAAAAGTGTGTTTTATGTGTATTCAAACTTCATCAGTTCTTTCTCTGGGAATGGATATCATTTTTCATCCCAAGTCCTTCAGAGCTGTTGGATCATTGTATTGCTGAGAATAGATAAAAGTCATTCACAACTGATCATCTTACAATATTGCTGTTACTGTGTATAACGTTTTCCTGGTTCTACTCATTTCATTTTGTATCAGTTTATGTAAGTCTTTCCAGGTTTCTCTGAGAGTATCTGGCTCATCATGTCTTAGAGCACAATACTATTCCATCACAATGATATATATACCACAAATTGTTTAGTTATTCTCCAATTGGAATTTATCATGTACTTTAAAGGAAAAGCAAGTTATATAGAATAGAAATTTGACTTCATGTACAAACCTCTATTTTGTTCTACTTTAGTAGGAATGCTTCCTTATTTGGTGATTAAGTCTAGAAAGAAAAAAATAGAACTTGAAAAAAATAAACAAAAACAAGAATTCCCCTTCTCATGTGCCAAGCTCTATACTAATGGCTGAGAATACAAAGACAAGGCTATGACTTTGGTGGCAATAAGAGCTAAGACTAGAATAATCCCAAGAATTAGTAGCACTGCTTCCTTTCCATGCATGCTAGGAAAGAGAAGTGTTGGTAGTGATCACCTAACCATGGATTCCAGGGTCAGGAGGAGCTCCAGAGCTGGAAGGGAATTCTCATCCAACCCTTACGCACAGGAGCAAGGACATTTCAGAGAGTAATGAGGCCCTTGTTTTTCCTCTGTCTAAACCTCCCATGAAAAAAACATCCATGGAGTTGGAGAATCCCATACCAAACAGGTCCACACAACCAAAGTCTTCCTTTTATGTACTAACCAGATGCAATCTTTGGCTGTCTTTTATCAACTGATTTGGCTCATTTCTGAACGCACATAGGAAAATAAGCCTCATTATTGTATACAACAAACCCAGATCCTCCGGCTTTAAATCTTTTCTAAACTCTTTTCTGCTCCTACCTTATACCCCACAGCCTAAGGCAGGAATTAGTATCATCATTGCAAGGCTATTTGAGGGGCATTAAGTGAGAATGACAGATTAAGCCAGGCTGCAGGAAAGGGGCAGTTAGGGGGTACATGAGTGTGGAATTCAAGAGCCAGAAAAGTATCCCAGAGCATGGAAGTGAGAATGGAATACTGCCATTGGAAAATGGATGTATAAACTCCCTGACATTGGGTACTTTTCTCCAGGGATGCAGATGGCAACAACACTCCACCCTCTCACTCCCATGTCTGTTCATACTCCTGGTACTCTTGTTCTACCCAGCATGTTAAGGACCTTCCTCCCATTCCCTTACATGATGAGGTCATTAGAGAAAATAGACACAGGCTGCTACTGGTTGCTCTTCATGACTGACCCTTCCTTTTTTTGAGTCATACATTTATTTCTCTCACATACCTTATAGGACTATAGTGTGGTCCAACTCATAGTTGATAGTCTGGTTCTTAAGAAGGAGTTCTTAACTTGGGATTCATAGATATCCCCCAGTGCATCTCTGGAAAGATTTTAGGGGATCCATGAACTTGAATGAAAAAAACCTATATAACTTCTAACTGAAATTTAGCCCTTCCTTCTATTATAAGTGTAGGCAACAAATCATAATTTGGAAAAGGGTCCATAGGCTTTACCAGGTTGCGCAAGGGGCTTATCACACACACAAAAAGTTAAGAATTTCTCTTCTTAGGGAAATTCTATGAAATGGATCAATGGAATGGATTATGGAAATAAATAATTTAGTAAGGTAGGAAAGAGAAGAAAATGAGTCAAAAGATAACAGGGATAATTAATATACCCAACTTTACCAAGCAATTGCTTATAATTTAATTGACTAGAACAATTCCCTAATTTGTTTCATTTTTCCTCTCCTTTTGTCTGGTGGAGAAAAGATTGAGCAGTGCAGTGCTTGGAAAAGCAAAGTGCTGGAGGCAACAGTGGGCTCTGAATGATCAGGACTGAAGACCTACCTAATAAGTCTGGGGAATCTAAACATAGATGATAGAATATTGACTGTACAATCGCAAAAGTAAAGTTGGAGCAATGAATGCAGGTGGAGGTATTTTCCCTAGGGTGTGATTTTTTTCTTGCAAATTCTATCTTTAGAAGAGGGCTCCCTCCATCTAGATTTCTTCTGCTCCCAGTATATCCCCTTTACGGGCATCATGACCAGTGGTGATCCCTAGACTTCTCTCTAGTCTCCTGGTCTATCTCCTCCTCTTTATTCAGACTTTTCTTCCTCATTTGTCACTTTGATGTTTCATTCACTGTTTTCTTTTGTCCCCTGAACTTCCATAATTCTCTATGAATGTGAGCCCTTGGGTAGTTCCCCTCCCCATCTTGTTCCTCTGATCCTGTGAGTTTCTTGAGGGACATTCAATAGTTATAAGGCAGGGAAGAACTAATTTGGGCAAATTGCCCGTAACCTCTGCCTGCCTATGAAATTTGATATAGGTTATGCATGTGTAGCAATGCAAAACATTTCCATATTAGTCATGTTGTAAAAGAAAACATAGACCAAAAAAACCCCAAAGAATTTCCAGTTTATGCTGGAAAATGAGGATAACTTCACTTCCCTGTTGGTTTTATTGCTATTCTGTCATGTCTGACTCTTCATGATCCCATTTGGGGTTTTCTTGACAAAGATACTGGGGTGGTTTTCCATTTCATTCTCCAGCTCACTTGACAGATAAGGAAACTGAAGCAAACAGGGTTAAGTGACTTGCCCAGGGTCACAAAGCTAGATTTGAACTCAGGTTTTCCTGACTCCAAGCCTAGCACTTTCTGTACTGTGCCACCTAGCTGCCCTTACTACCTGTGTGATTGCAAATCACTGAGTCAGTGGGTGGCTAGGGTGGAGTACCTTCGGCCTCAAGGCCATATATGGCCTTCTAGGTCCTTGGGTGTGGCCTCTGAATCCAAGTTTTACAGAGCAAATCCTTTCAATAATGGGGATTTGTTCTGTGAAGTTTGGATTTAGTCAAAGTACCATCCTTGAGGACCTAGAGGGCCACATGTGCGGCCTTGAGGCTGCAGCTTCCCCTACTCCTTAACTCTTCTACCCCTCATTTTCCCAATCTCTAGAATGAGACAGTTGATCCCTTTCAGTTCTAAGTCTAGTGAAACAGCTCATCTTTAAATAACTTCTTGAAACAAAGTACCCCTTCTCTCCATATTTTTAAAAAATGTATCACCTAAACAGTGTTTACGTGTATCACATGTATCACATAAAAGTTTTAATCATCATTACTAATATTTGCCTATAACATTCTTAAGTCTGGACAATCGACAAAACAAACCAGGTTTAAATTTACAGTGTTTCCCGATTTCCAAAATGAATATGAAAATTTACTTTTACACTGAAAATTTGATCCTTGGTGAGCTGGTAGAGGCTGGTTAGCTATTAGAATGTAAACTACTCTACAGCAAAAAAATGTTGTACTTTTTCTATTTTTGTCCTTAGTGTTTAGCACAATGCATTGTACAAAGTGAATACTTAGTGAATGCCTTTCCGTTTATTCATCCAGTATCCAGACTGGACAGGTTTATTAGGTCGAGCATTTTCGTTTAAGACCACAAGGTGGCAGACAAAATAGTGACCCAAAGAACTGAACCATTTCAGAAGCTACTGAGTTAGACCCCAAAGAAAAGACATGAAGAAGGATCCCTTCAGCCCACTGCCTGCTTTCTTACAGAGGTGGGGGACTATGGGCATGAAGTACTACATAAGGTGTCAGGTTTTTTTTCTTCTATGTTTTGGTTCTTTTTGCTCTACTTTTTTTCTCTTTATTCTTTATTATAAAGCATGGTTCTCTGGATGGGAAGGTGAAGGGATATACTGGGAAATGTAAGTGATGTACAGACAAGATGTTCATTTTCTTACCTCTCATCACCTTTCAGGAGTCAATCAGACTTCTTACTTATAACTCATCTCTGCAGGGTGAGGCTAGAAACTTCTCCATGTAAAGAGAGAAACTCACCTACCACCTCCTCATTTCTTACCTGGCTGCACTCATTTGAGAATTCTTTGATAAATACCAATGACCATTCCTGCCACTATTCAGCTTTTTTTGTGTGGATTGTAAGCTCTGATATTGAAGGTAGGGATTGTCCTTTTTTTTTTTTTAAGTTATTTCCTCAGTGTTTACCACAGTAACCTAACATACAGTAGGAACTTAGTAAATGTTTATTAACTAGCAAAGAGAAAAAAAATGATTTTCTAATGTCTTCCACCCACAAGGGCGAAATAGAATATTTGGGTGAAACCACTTTATCAGTTTCTAAAAATTCTGTTTAATTGTGTGTTTTTGATGTTCATTGGATTGTTTATAATTTTTGAGTCTGGGTCTCCTTATCTCACCCAGGCTAGAATTTCATCAGCTGCTCACAGGCCAGCCCCACCCACTGCAGATTGGCAGGCAGCTTTGACCTGTTCCATCTCCAACCTTTACCATCAGACTGGTGGCACCTTACTCGAAAGAGATCACCATATCGGTACCTTATTGAGTGGGGATATCCAATTACAGCTCAGAACTCCTAAATTCTTAGGGAATCCACCAACCTCTGAGCCTCTTCAGTAGCAGGATTACAGGCATGTGTCACCAATTCCTTGACTTAAATGTGTTTTTAAAATTTATTTTAATTTCTTTTTAGTTTTCAACATTCACTTCCATAAGTTTTAAAGTTTCTCCCCCTCTCTCCCCAAGAGGGTGTGCAATCTGATACAGGCTCTACATATACATTCCTATTAAACACATTAAATGTGTTTTTAAACGCTGGAATAAGCCAAAATTTTTTTATAACACAAACAGGAAGCAGTCTTCCGTTCATCCTGTGTTGGAAGGGATGGCTAATTTTATGGCTATTAAATGTAAGGAGTATTAGATTTAAATCTTATTTTGGCTATAGTTACCCAAATATGATATTGGTGAGACAGAGAAAGGAGAGAAGCTTGGAATGATTTAGTATCAATGACCCAGAAAACCTGAACAGGGCTAATGGTGAGATTTTCATGCATCTGTGGCCATGGCACTGACATTATTTCAGTCACTGTGTGAGCAGAGAGGTTGAAATCTGGAACTAGAAATTATTTGATTTCTCTCCTCCTGTGGAGGAGTCAGTTTTAGAAGGGACAAACTGTCTGAGCATTGTTTCTTTATAGGACAGGTTTGTTTCACTAGATTAGAACAAACATGATAGCTTTTGATTCCAAGAGGTCTAAATATTTGAAGTTTTTGAATTGGGAATGTGCCTTATGATCAGGATGGGCTGAAAAAGGTATTCTAGTCCAGGCTAGAGCTGTTACCTGTGATTGATTTAAATAGGAAATGCTAAGGTTTAAGTGATGAGAAGGGAATCAAATCTTGCCTAAAATAGTTTTTGTTAAAAAAAAAAAAATTTCCACCTCTCCATTCAAATATTTATTATTTTTTTTAAAATAATTTTTCTGCTTATTTATTTTTAAGATATCTATGGGAAGCTTTGGGGACCATCAGACCATAACTAAGATCCCACCATAGTAAAGGAATAAGGAATATTATTATTAAGGAATAATCTCTTAAATTCTAACCTTATAAATCTGTCTACATAAAGTACAGTAAACTTGGTTTGTTTTTTTTTTTTCAAATAAAAATTAAATTTTTCCCAGTTTTTAGAAATTAGAGGGGGGTAGCTAGGTGACATAATGAATAAAGCACTGGGCCTAGAGTCAGGAGGACCTGAGTTCAAATCCAGCCTCAGACATTTACTAGCTGTGTGACCCTGGGTAAGTCTCTTAACCCTTTCGCCTCTCCCTCTACCCCCCTCAAAATAGAGAGGGAGAAAGGTGTGTTTTCTTGAAGTCTGAAGTCATACTATTTAACGAGTGGTAAGTCTACTAATTTGCTGTCCCTTCCACAATGCCCATCATTTCCTAATTTGCCTCTCTACTAGCTGTCCCTCACACCTAGAATGCACTCCCTCCTTATATTCACTTCTTAGGAGATTTGAGTTGCTTTTAAGACTCACCTCAAGAAACACCTTCAACACAAGGCCTTTTCTTCTTCTTGTGGCAAAAGTCTCCCCCACCTCCTCAATCACTGGGTTTCTATTTTGCATATGTGTACTATTGTCTCCCTTGAAGATCCCTGAATTAGGGACTCTTTGCTTTTTGTCTGTTTCTCCAAGGTTTCACAAAGGGCCTGGCATATTGAAGTCACTTAATAAATGCTTATTGATTGGTTGATTGATTAGCTCCTAATCCTAAAGGATCACTTCCTTTTACATAGTTGAATGTCTCTTTGTGTCTGTTTCCTCTTTTGCAAAAAAAGGGGTAATAAAACCAGCACAAAGTATTTACATCACAGATATGTGATGGTGCCTTAAAAAATCCAAAGTATACAATTATACACCATTATATTAGGGAATATTTTCTGGTTTCTCTGTAAGATGAAAGACAGTATACAAAACTATGTTTCCTTTATTTGAGTGAGCTGTTTGGAAAGGATTCTGAAAGAAAAAAGGTTTCAATCACGATTAAGAAAGTTTTTCCAAATGCATTTGGATTTTATAATAAAGATAGGATGGCAAAATCAGATTGAATTGTGATGACTACAGATTGTGGTTCAATGGAAATATACTACAGGTAAAAAAACAGCCTACATCTAACTTCCTATGTGAAAACCAGAATACTTATTTCCTCCTGAAGCAATTCATTATTTGTCTGAACTTCTCCTTAGCTGACAACAGAAATTCCACATCCAGCAAGGAGCTAGCCCCAGCTCAGACAGGAAAGTGACTTGTTCCTCTCTGAAGCATTTCCCCAACATGAACTCATGGGGAATGTGTGCAGGTAGGAAAGACTTTCCAGAGCCAGTATTCATAAGATAGCTTCTCAGTCCTATATGTTTCTGATGGATCTGTAAAGAAATATCTCTCCCTGGGGACTGTAGACATAGAGAGTGGAGAATGTGCCTCTGGTTGTAGAGAATTTTTTTGACCTTGCTATATACTTTCTCAGTAAATATCCCTTTTGTAAAAGTTTTTTCATTTGAAGGGAGACCTTGAAGTAACTACAGATGTCCGAGAC
Source organism: Potorous gilbertii (assembly GCA_028658325.1). Taxonomy (NCBI): domain Eukaryota; kingdom Metazoa; phylum Chordata; class Mammalia; order Diprotodontia; family Potoroidae; genus Potorous; species Potorous gilbertii. Next base: position 75,782,136 of record CM053774.1, on the reverse strand, counting down.
TCTAGGACCTAGAATATCACAAAATAAAATCAGGATTAGGACAGACTCATCTTAAACTAATTCAAACAGTGAGTCAGTCAGAGATTATATTCCTAGGTTTTTTAAATGTATTTTGGACTGGATCTTTGATTTTTATTAGTACAGGGAACTGGTGAAGAAACTACCTCCTATTTTGTATATCTTACCTGGGACAGAAGAAATTAAGGTACTTGCCCAAAGTTACCCAGTCAGTTCATATCAGGGGCAGGATTCAGAGTCTTTGGACTCTGAGACTCTACTCTCTATCCACCATACCAGGCTGTGGCTTGATTTTTATTCATTTTAGAGAAGTAAACATGTATGATTTTAGTACAACATTAAGCTGCTAATTGTTAGCAGTTCTTAAAAGCTAAATCATGTTCTCTCTCTGTCAAGTACAACCTATAAATTTGCCTTTAATGTCTCTCCAGTAACCTAATAATGCTGTTTACTAGGAGTTAGTGTTCATTTATCTCAACGTTCTTTAGTTATTAAATTTTAACAAGAAATTGGGGTGGTGGGGAAAATTCGTATTGAGATATGGGAGATCAAGAATGTTGGGATGGGGGGAAGAAGCAAAGAAGTCCATGAAGGGAAATGAGGATTGAGTCAGTAAATATTTAGATGAGGAGTAAGGTGAGTTAAAAAATAAATGCTACAAAAATTTAGCAGGAGTTGTCTTTTACCTGTTGAGTACTTACGCTGAATCTTACACATGATCAAGATTACATTAGATATCATTGTTGTAGTCTCAGAAATATGAGAGTACAATAAGAATAAAATAAACGAGGGGAAAGAAGAATTTATTGTTGTTCAGTCATTTTCAGTCATGTCAGACTCTTTGTGTCCCCATTGGGGGTTTTCTTGGCAAAGATACTGGAATGGTTTGCCATTTCCTTCTCCAGATAATTTGACAGATGAGGAAACTGAGATAACATGGTTAAGTGACTTGCCCAGTATAAAACAGATAAACAGCGCACAGGAGCACTGCTAGCATAGGTTCCCTCTTGATCTGGTCAGACAGGAAAGACACTAAGAAGGGGTTAATAATCTTAGTTTATTCTAGTCTAGTCTTCTCAGAAGAGTATTGCTAATAATGGCAGCACAAACCCCTAGAGCATTCCCTAATTACCCTTCTCACAGGGGCCAGTGAGAAGGGGGGGATAACTACCCCTATGTCTCAATGGGGTCAATTGAGACAGGTACAGCTTATGCATCCCCTAAATCCCTTCAAGTCTCAATGGGGGCCAATCAAAGCACACACAGCATTCTAGCTTGTACATTTAACCCTAAGTTTCTCCATTCAATGACCAATGACCACCTGCTTTATAGGGCAACAGACAAAGAAGGCATATTGCCAAGCAATCGCCTCACAAGTTTATATCACGTCATCCCTATATCTCACTATGCAGTCACAGTTAGATGTTTACAATTTAAGCACAAATGTATATATTATTTATCATTATATAAGGCTGTGCAAGCATGGTGGATATGTTTTGAACCATGATTGTGAGATCTCATATCGAATACCTGGGAACAAGAGATTGTTATGACTGTGGATCTTGGGAAACTGAACTCTAATAAATAGTAACAAAAATTCACTTTACACAATAAAATGCACCTTACTTACTCTAAAATTCAGCTTACATATACCCAGGGTCACACAGTAAATGTTTGAGGCTGGTTTTGTACTCAGGACTTCTGACTCCAGGCCCCAAGCTATATCCACTGTGCTACCTAGATGCCCAAATGAATATTAATGACATAAAAGTTTTGTGGATTTAATTTTCTTTCTCCTAGATTGTAAGAAGACAAGGAGAACCATTTTTATCATTTTTAGCATGATGAACAGACTGGTAAAATTTCCTCCACTTCACAGCTCATCTCTAACTTAGATTAGTAACTTACTAACTTAGATTAGTCTCTGAGAGCTACCAGAGATTCAGAGGCTAAATGATTGTCTGCTCAGATGTGGGACTTGAACCTACTTCTTCCTGGCTCCAATAATCTGTTCACTATCCTTTTCACCCTACTATACAAAACTGTAATATATTGAATTGAATTTTGCTATTTCCCCTACATCTGATCTTCCTGGGTCTTAATTTTGAAAACTACAGTTTAGCTAACCTCCCAATATTCTTGCATTTAGACACGGGATAGAAGAATACAATAGAGATGTAGTTGTTGAGAACAAATTTTCTTTTTGAGAGAATTTCTTGAGGCAGATTCTTGGCATAGGAGACTAATTTGATCTCTACATACACAGACATTTGTCTACTATGGAGCTGTGTCTCTAAAGATAGACTTAAAGCAAAACAGAAAGCTAATTACAACAGCTGCAGAGAAAAACAAAACAAAACAGCACAGTTGTGATCTTTCATCTTCTGCATTCCAACAGCTGCCCCAAATCCAGCCGGACAACAGCTGTTTGGTTGTTGTTTTTCCCACAATGTATGCCTTAGGCATTATGAAGACTGCAGCAGTCAATTAATTTCTAAGGTGGGAAGTTAGGGGTCCTGTGTTTGAATTCTGACTCTGTCACTTACCTGTGTGAGCATGGAGAAATTACTTCACTCTTTAAGTCTTTTTTCTTTCCTTATCTGTAAAATGAGATTGTTGGATTAGATCAAGCACTCAAAATCGTTTTTTTGTCTTGTTTTGGTTTGGTTTTTTTGTGGTTCTGGACCCCTTTGGCAGTCTGATGAAGTCTATGGACCCTTTCTTAGAAGAATGTTTCTGAATGCCTAAGATAAAATACATATGATTACAAAGGAAACCCACTACCTTTCCAATCTTATTTTACTCCCTGCCACAAACTCTTAACATACAGTTACACTGGCTTATGTATGGTTCCTCACATATTACTCCAGATCGTCTCTTGGTACTACTGATGGGGTGCTTGGGCACATGTGCTTGGACCCCAATTCTAAAATCACATTTCTCTTTAAAAATCACATTTCTCCCTAGCCTCAAAACACTCTCCCAGGCTGTTTCTCCTCAGCCCAAGGACACAGCCTGCCCTTGTCCTTTCCTGCTACAGAAGCCAGTTTCACTTATAGAAAAACCATTATCTCCTTTCCTGCTACAGTAGCCAGCTTCACTTATAGAATTTATTAGCCTGACCCAGCTGTGTACTGGCTGAACTGGCAGTGTACTGGGTCATAATGATATTTACTACTCACTGATATGTATCCTAGACTTAGACATACATATACTCCCTTACATTTATCTTGTCTAACAAGACATTGATGAGAGCAGCCAGGTATTCCTTAGTCAGCCCCATTAGTTGACTTAGTGACTTTTCAGGCTTAAAACCACAACTCCATGTAGCTCCACCCAGATGAACTCTGGGTAAAGTACCTGAATAGTAGATACCAAAAGTGCATGTTCCTTTAAGAACTAACCACTCCGTAGCCACTCTCTAATCCCACCATGAATCACTGCTTAGCATATTTGGCACCTGCTTTGCTGTAGAATATCCTCTATAAACTTTACCTGTACCCCTCTAAGGTTGCAAACTCCCTAAGAAGTCTTGCCCACTGAAAAGTGTAATAAATCTTTACCTTGACCTCAACAATTCTTGAGTCTGTGAATTCTTTTCCAGCAGGCCCATGCAGGAAATTCCAGTCTTGGAGTTCCTGTACCCTTATCTCTCCAGCCCTCCCTCATCTGTACGTTTTACACTGGCTGTTCCTGATACCTGGAATCCTTCTCAATCTGACTCAGCATCCCTGGTTTCCTTTAAGGCTCAGTTGAGGTCCATCTCCTCCAGAAGGCCTCTCTTGGTTCCTGCAGCTGCTAATAAAACCTTCTCCCAAATTATCTTCCATCTAGCCTGCATTTATTGTATAAGTGCCTTGAGGGCAGGGACTATGTTTATTTTTGCTTTTTCTTTGTATTCCTATTGTTTAGCACATAGTAAGGACTTAATAAATACATTCTGATCGTTTGAGTGGTTTACTTCAACATTAATAACAATTTAAAAATGTGAGTTTTCCTCAATTTGGTTTAGCCTCCAGCCAGGAAAAAATCTAGCACATTTGGGCACCAGGACTTGAATTTCACTCTTTTCCATATCTCTGTAAATCAATGTCTTTTTTTTACATGAAAATTCAATTTTCTTTTATTTTCAGCTCCAAATTTTCTTCCTCTTCCCTCTCCCATTGAGAAGGCAAGAAATACAAAATGCATTGCAAGTTGTATACCAATGTCTAGCAGTGCTCTTTATTGTTATAGCCTCACATAGCAAATAAAGGAGCAGAGATATACTGGATGATACTGCCCTCTGGTGGAGCGCTGGAATGATCCAGAGGTGGGTGGGGTATCGTAGCCTTGGGTACAATTAGGGAGTGTTGAATATAAATAAGGGGGGAGGGGGAAGCATAAGAAAAAAAGAGAATAGAATTTTGAAAAACCATTCATACATGTTTCATCTGTTGAGTAACAGTTAAAGTTCTAATAATTACATTATTTTCCAAATAACAAACCAAATACAAGTTTTAACAGTTATAACAAATCTTAATCGGTTATAACCCAACAGTGATCAAATCCGCAGACAGGTCTTAAGAAGCACATGTTGGCAGGAGAGGGTCTTGAGCATTGTTGGGAAGTCCAGCATGCATCTACAGGAATACGTGCTATGTTTACAATAAAATGTCATATGGTTACATGATGCAATCATCAACAAAATTTCAGTGCAGCAAAAAATATAAATTTGCAATAAATTATTAAAATGCATCATTTAAAAATTATTTATATTTTTTGAAGTGTGGCAAATTTAACAAAAAACTGTGAAAAGTTTAAAGAAAGTTGATTTCCAGCACTGAGGATTTGTTTTAAAAAAGAGGGTGGTAGTCCAAATAAATTTGGGAACCTCTGAGTTACAGCAACTTGATTCATTTAGCTGACCAACAAAATTCAAACTATTTAAGGAGAGCAGAAATGTCATTGGGCTGAACCTTCTCTAGTCTCCTGCCCTAGCCATCATTCTATCACCTCCTTGATTGCTTGAAATGAATGTCACAGCTGTTGCTACAACCAACCACTACTACTGTACACACTCCTGCAGTAAGAACAAGCTCTCTCAGGGAGGGAAGAAAAACACTGTTTGGGATGACATCTCTCCACAATTTCATACAGCCAGGCTTCAGATGCTTCTCTGTACCCAGAGATGCCCCCATCCATTAAAAGCCAAAAAAATATACATATGTAGATTATTGTTCACTCCTTGTTCTGTCCATGGAGGGATAATGGATCAAAAGGTCTCCTGAAGCAATTAAGTAAGAAAAGTTTTATTGATTGACTAATTTGCAGGAGATTTGAAGAACCTCTCTGTTCATTCCTCCTTCTTCCCTAGGAGAATTTTCTCTTATAACAGACCTGTTAAATTGAGTTTTTTTTCCTCCTGCTAATGTCTAACAAATTTAGGTGGAGTCCAGTGATCTATTTGGAATATAGCCCTAATTAGCCTCATCATTTCTTTACATGTATTCTCTACTTTAAATGCAAATTTGTTTTTGTGGATGGAGTGCTGGGCCTGGAGTTAGGAAGACCTGAATTCAAATCTAGTCTCAGACACTTACTAGCTTTGTGACCCTAAGCAGGTCACTTCACCTCTGCTTGCTTGCTTCCTCATTTGTAAAATTGGGGATGATAACAGGACTTCCTCCTAGGGTTGTAGTGAGGATCAAGTGAGGTAATACTTGTAAAGTACTTTGCACAGTGCCTGGCATATAGGAATGATGTGGTTCTGAGGTATTCAAGGACACCTCAAGGGCCAGGGGACAGGATAGGGTTGTCTGGAAAGAATTCACTGACTCAAGCACTCTTTAAGTCAAGTTGGCAAAGGTTTATTTTTATGCTTTTCAGCAGGAAAAAAACCTTCAAGTTTATGTAGGATAAACTATAGTAAAACATGTGCCAGGTATGCTAAGGAGGTGATTCAGGGTGGGATTAGAGAGAAAGGTTAAGGAGTGATCAGTTCTTAAAGGAACATGTATGTTTTGTATCTAGTTCAAAGGTGTTTTACCCAGGGTTCGCCAGGAAAAAGTCAAGGGAGGGAGAGCCCTGGGAGGTGTGATTTTTAGGTCCACTATGTCATTAAGTTAGCTAGCAGTCAGGGCTGACAGAGGATTGCCTAGTCTGCCACTAATCAATGTTTTGTTTGACAAGATAGATGTAGGGAATGTGTGTGTGTGTATGTGTACATATGTGTGTGTGTATACATATATGTGTGTGTAAACATATATGTGTGTGTATACATATATATGTGTATGTATATGTGTGTGTGTCTAAAGCCTAGGATACACATAATAAGGAGTCCAGGATGCATATAATGAGGTAGGGAGTTGGTATAGCTAATCCACTGGATACTGAATATCTTTATGAGTCGGTACAAAGCCAGTTCAAACTAATAATTCCTACAGGTGTGGTTTGTTACTATAAAAGGGAGAGAGCTAAGTGTTTTTCTGGTGTCCAATCATGAGTAATTGCTAGGCATAGTGGCCTTGGGCAAGAGAGAAACTGCCAGGGATAGTGTTTTGAGGTCAGGGAGAAATATGATCTTGACATTGGGGTCTGAGCACAAGCACCCAAGCACCCCATCAGTAAATGCTATATAGATGTTAGCTATTATTGCTGTTATTCCCAGAGCCTAACACAGTGCTTTGTACAGCAAAGAACCTTAGTAAACTTTATTGAATTGATTTGAATTTCAGTGGGTTCATGAATCCCTATGTTTGCCAAGAGCTGTCTTCTAGTAAGCAATAACATGAATTCTATCTGCAATTATGCATAACTAGATTGAAATCTTGTCTCATCTTTTACTTAGCTGCTGTAACCTGGGACAAGTCACAGTCGCTTTGGGGTTTCCTCCTCTGTCTAAAATGATAGGGTTTGGACTATCACTAGTCTCTTCTGGTTCTACATCTTTGATTTTATAATCCTATTTTACTTTCAAGCCAAATTGGACTACACTGTTTCCACCAGATGAGATTTGTCTCTCCACCACTAGCAGCTTCTTAAATGTATTATGGCAGTTACCCTTTTTTTGATCTTTATAACAAAATATGAGCTTCCAAGGGACAAAGAGATCGTCTTACTCAGATTTGTAGTTCTGAAAGCTGTAAGGGTTTCGTGAATGTTATTGGAAATGTTGCTCTTTGCTGTTCTCTCTACTGCTAATGCCCTCCCCGCCCTCAACGATCTCCTGTTTCACTATTTTGTATGTAGCTATAGAAACTCCACTTGGGATTTCATTGTTACAGAGAACGCCCAGGTGAGGATATTTCTACTGAGACAGGTTGGCAAGTTCTCCAAAGGTGATTAAAAGTTTCAAGGAGTTGCCCAGATCGCTGAAAGGTTAAGTAACCAAATACAGTTGGAGTCAGAAGTCAAACGTGAAACCCCGACCCCAACCCCTCACTCCTTACTGGGCTTGGGGTCTTTGCTGTCTATCCACCATGTTACTCTGCCTCTCATACTTTGTATTTATTCACTTTATATTGATTCTGTATATAATTATATCTTGGTTGACTCCCTCAATACAACAGAACCTCTTTGCAGGTTCCAATCCAATCTATGGATTGCTTCATTCCTTAGATTCAAACCCCGAGCACCTACCAGTGACAAGCGGAGAGTAGATGCTTAATAAATGGTCATTGTTAGTACACTAATGAAGTCCAGTGGCTCTTGATTACTTCCTTCTAATTGTTTGCCCTTCATAACCTGACCCCTTCCTACCTTTACATTCTTCTTACATCCCAAGTCCTCTCGGATTCAGGGACACTCCATGCATTTGCCCTGGGGTTCCCCATGACTAGCATCCTCTCCCTCCTCATCTCCGCCTTCTAGCTTTCCCGGCTTCTTTCGAGCCACGGCTGAACTTACATACCTTCTGCAAAAAGCCTTGGTCAGTTCTCCTTAATGTCAATACCTTTCCTCTGCAATTAGCTCTAAATTTATCCCAGAAGGGACCTTGGTCATACCTAGTGGTTTGCATATTGTCTTCCGTTTTTTAGCTTCTGGAAGGCAGTTTTTGTCTTTCTATGTGTTCCCAGGGCTTAACACAGAGCCAGGCACACAGGACGCATCTGCTAAATTCTAGCCGACTTTCGGTGGCCACTGGACTGTCGGATTGATTGACTGAGTGATTGATTGATTAGAGGTGCGCCAGTAAGCTTAGGCAACTCTGAGAGACCTCGGGAGCTCGTGGGGCTGGAGATACAAACGGGGAGGAGCAGGGGGCGTGACCGGAGTCCCCAAGTGACCGCCCCACCTTCGGAGACCGCTCAATGGCTGAGGGGGAGAGGACGCAGCCAATGGAATTTGAAAGTCGGGGGCGGGCTGAGGGTGGGAAGCAAAACCCGGCCCAGATTTCGTGTGAAAGATCGGGTCAGTTTGTGCCGCCGGCCCAGAGGAGGCTCTGGAGGTAAATCCGGTCCTATTAGCTCTCCAGGCTTTGATTTTGACCTGGAGCTGCTCTGGGAACCCGGGCGGAGACCAGCGCGGACGGGCGCTCCCCGAGCGTGAGCCGCTGCGGAGGGAGGCTCGGTCCGGTGCTCTGTCCGAAACGCTTCGGAGGCTGCCACCATGGGCCCGCGGCGAAGTTCCCGGCAGAGCGGAGCCGCGAGGTAAGGGCTGGCTCGGGGCCCGGGGCGGGGGCTCCGGCCTGGAGGGCCCTCCTGGCTCGGGCACGCTCCGCCACTCCCGCCACGGTGGGGAGGCCCGGGCGCCGGAAGCCCGCACCGGGCGGCTGCTTTGGGAGCGCGCGCTCCGCCTCCTCTCCCCTCTCCGGGCTAGGCCAGGCCCCCCGTGGCCGCCCTTTCCCAGCCTCCCCTCCCCAACGGCCGCTCCCCCCGCTCCCCTCCCGTGGGGCCCCTTCCCGGAGCCCTCCTCGCCCCTAGCTTTTCTCGGCCTTCCGTGTAGTTCTGCACCAATGGAGCGCCTGCTGTATGCCAGGCGGCTACAAAGGTGGAGGGTGCTCCCACTCGGCGCCGCGCCTCTCCGGGCAGTGCGGACCCACGAGGGCGGCTCCCCCCGCTCCCCTCCCGTGGGGCCCCTTCCCGGAGCCCTCCTCGCCCCTAACTTTTCTCGGCCTTCCGTGTAGTTCTGCACCAATGGAGCGCCTGCTGTATGCCAGGCGGCTACAAAGGTGGAGGGTGCTCCCACTCGGCGCCGCGCCTCTCTGGGCTTCCCTGGCTGCGTCTGGGCAGTGTGGACCCACGAGGGGGCTCCCCCCGCTCCCCTCCCGTGGGGCCCTTC
>CM053774.1:75748019-75772357 GCA_028658325.1 Potorous gilbertii | reverse complement strand
TGGTACCTCAGAGTTGTTTTGATTTGTATCTCTCTAATCAGTAGTGATTTAGAGCACTTTTTCATATGATTATAGATATCTTTAATTTCTTCCCCTGAAAATTGCCTGTTCATATCCTTTGACCATTTATCAATTGGGGAATCTTGTTCCATGTTACTGCCTGTCACACCCTCTGTTTCAACCAGATCTACCTAATACTCCTCCAGGCAGTCACAGTCTTGGACATCTGTGCATTCTCGTAGGCTGTACCTGAAATGCCTTCTCTCCTTTCATCTTCTCTTCTGAACCCTAGCTTCCTTCTCAGCTCTGCTCACACATCATATACTTCAAGAAGCCTTTCGCAATTTCTCGAGTACTCAGAGTTCTTAATCTTTTTTTTTTGTCATAGACCCCTTTGGCAATCTGGCAAAGCCTGTGAATCACTTCTCAGAATTATGTTTTGGAATGCAGTATAATACACAAATGGGCAGCTAGGTGGCATAGTAGATGGAAGACTGGGTCTAGAGTTAGGAAGACATCTTCCTGAGTTCAAATCGAGCTTCAGAAATTTGCTAGCTGTGCAGCCCTGGGCAAATCACTTAGTGCTTTTTGCCTCAGTTTCCTCATCTGTCAAATGAACTAGAGAAGGAAATGGCAAACCACTGCAGTATCTTTGCCAAGAAAACCCCAAAATGGGTCATGAAGAAACGACTAAAACAACTAAACAACAACAAAAATACATAGCATTTCAAAGGAAAACAATTATTTTGAAATATAGTTATCAAATTATTTTTCAAAATAAAAGTTCATACATTCTAGGTTAAGATTTGATTGCTTGTGGTTTTACCCTAATCCAGTTGTTTTGAATTTATTTATGTGCTGAAATGTTATTTAAAGTATTTATTATTTAAAAGTTACTAATTTAAAAATTTATTATTTAAAAACTCTGTAATAACTTCCTGTTGCCTACCAAAAATACCAGGCATTTAGGGCCCTCCACAATTCTGCCTAGAACACCTATCCAATGTTATCTTACACTTCAGTTCTGTTATCCATTCGTATTGTACTTCTATCCATCCACCATTCTCATCCTTTCCTCTCCCATCTCCAAGTTTCTGATTATTTTGTCCCCTCTACCTAGAATGGCCTCCTGCCTGGAAAACTGAGAGGCTAAGTCTGTAGTTTATACATGAATAATGTGTCAAAGGCAAGTTTCTGACTCCAAGACTGACTCTCTGCATGATGCCATATTGTATTCTTTTTCTCAGTCTTTTTATCTTTTTGGAGGAGGTTAGCAGTCCAGGTCAAGTGACTTCCCCAGAGTCGCACATAGTAAGTGTCAAGTGTTTGAGGCCACATTTGAACTCAGGTCTTTCTGACTCCAGGGCCGATGTTCTCTTCATCTTGCAACCTAGCTACCCCTGTATTCTCTTGATCAATATAATGGTAAACCAGGAGCCAAGATGGCAGAGTGATCTATAATTGCTATTTCCCCTCCCCTTGTTGACCTTGACAAGACCAGAGACTATCTCCTCAGGAAAAGCCCCGGAACAGTGACAGCAGCTGAAGGGGTAAACAGACTCTTAGCACATGAGGCTAAGAAGATTGCTAAGGAGAGTTTCTCTTGCTGTGGCTGAAGGGGACCAGTACAGGATCAGAGCTGTCCCAGACAGCCCCACCTCAACAAACTGGGAGAAGATCCTGAGCCTCAGGGGTGTGAAGCCAACAACTGCCAACGCCAGGACCCCAGACATGCCTCAGCACCCCAGGGGAATTGGGAAGACACTAGCGCAGATGGGATAACCAACCACTGAGCTTGCCTATGTTCTAGCTCAGCAGAGAAGACATCCTGTGGCCAGACCACCTTTCTCCCACACTTAATGGGCAAGCTCCAGGGTAACTGTGGGGAAACCCAGAAAGACCTCATCTGGCCTCTGCTTTCCAACACCAGCCAGCTCAGCACCAGGTAAGCTGCAGTATTTTACCTTCTAACTGAAAGAACCAGAGGCCACAACACACAAAGCCTCAAGTTTTAGGCACTCAAACTGTGGTACAGAGCCCCTTGTGCCCCAGAAACAGAGATCTACTTTAAAAACCTGGAAAAGAGTGATTATCATGAATAAGAAGCAAAGTAGAAAAGAAAAAGACCATAGAATCTTTTTATGGGGACAAGGACCAAAACACAAATACCAAAGAGGTCAGCATTGAGACTATACTCCCATCTGAAACATCAGAAGGGACTCTGAACAGGTCTGAAGCACAAAGAGTCTTCTTGGAAGAGCTCAGGAAGAATTTTAAAAGCCAAATTAGAGAAATAGAAGAACTGACTTTAAAAATATTAAAAAAGAAATCACAGAAGAATCTAAAAGGACAATTGGACAAATGAAAATGAAAGTACAAAACATAACTGGAGAAAATAACTCCTTAAAAGGAACAATTGGACAGATGGAAAAGGAGATGCTAAAGTTAACTGAAGAAAACAATTTTTTTTAATTATTTTATTTGTTTTCAGTGTTCTGTAGTCACTTCCATATATCTTAGATTTTTTCCCCTTCTCCCCTACCTCCTCACTCCCTCCCTGAGATGGCACACAGTTTTATATAGTTTCTATAGATACATTTCTATTAAATACGTATTCACCTTAGTCATGTTGCATCGAAGAATTAAAATGAATGGGAGAAATCATAAAACAAAACATAATACAAAAGAACATAATCTGCTTCATTCTGTGACTGACTTTGTTTTGAGGGAGGGAGGGCTGTGCAAGGTCACCAGCCTCACTTCTCCTCCAGAGCCACCTGAATTCAGTGACCAGATATTCATCAGGATGACTGGAGATGACCCAGCATGCACTGGGAGACCTTGGCCTAAAGGGGCCAAGAGTACCTCTATGCAGGTACTCACTTAAGGTGAGGTAACCCTTTCCTACATTACCTCACGCTACTTCTCATCAGTCTGTAGTCCAGCCAACCTGCACTGCTCTCCACCCTCATTCTCATCTTTTCCTCTTCCATCTCTAAGCTTCAGATTATTTTGTCCCCTGTGCCTCACTTTCCTTCTCTTGAAGTCTGTCCCTTAGAGATCTAAGTAACTGTTATCTCTTCCAAGTGGACACAAAGGAGGATGGTAAAAAGCATACTGGAAACATGCTTAGTACTTCAGTCACCAACAGGTTAAATGAGGAAGTAGAAATAGGACTTCAGAGAAGACATCACTGGGAACAACTGGCACAAAATATCCACTTAAGAAATCCATGCTGGACACTACATGAGCTGGAGAGCACTGGAGTATCATTTTATAAGAACCCTCAGACGGGAAGATACCAGAAGTATGAATAAAAATGAGACTATATCAGTACAAGACATCAGTAACTACAAATCCATATACCTATTTTCTTATTCGACAAACACTTATTAAGCACCTACTATCAACAATAGTATATTGCATACAACATATATCAAAGATTTTTTTAAAGCCCAATCCCTGCCCTTGTCATCTTATATTTATCTTTTTTATATTTTCTTCTATCTTTTCATTCTTTAGATTCTTTGACTGATTCTTGATGTCTCATAGATTTATCAGCTTCTACTTACCCAATTCTAATTTTTATCAAATTGTTTTCTTCATTCAAGGACTTAAATAATTCTCAATGCCTTCCACATCCAGGGAAAGAACTGTTGGAAGTCAAAGCTGCCTAGCCATTACCATGCTAGACTGAGTTGATGAGGAAGGTTCTGTGTACCTTTGTGTGTCCTGGTCACGCGTTTCCTTATCAGTAAAATGAAGGGAGTTGCCTCACCACATCTCTGATCTAGTGAATGGTCTCTAAGGACTTTTTTTGTGTTTGGTGATTCAGTGGCCTGGGTCAGATTCCCCGAGGTGTGTCAGCCCCCCTGTATGAATCTGCACAAGGTACACTTAACCCTCTCAGAGGCTTAGGCTCCTCCTCCCAAAGGTAGGGATTGAAGAGGATGGTTGTTGGGTTGAATTGGGAGCTCGCAGTTTAGAGCTGAATCAGACCTCAGTTAATGGTGCCCGACCTCACTTTACAGAGGAGGTGAGGTGACTCGCCCAGTTCCACAGCTGGTAGGTGTCACAGCCAGGACTGGAAGCCAGCCATCTGATGTCAGCTCCAGCCCGCGCTGTTAGGGGTCGAGCCCTGGGACATAGCGGCCTCTCACTGCAGCCGAAGGAAGAGGACGGTTACACTTACGGGGCAGATTATTGTATACTGTATCATCAGAGGCAGTCCCTACCTTCCTCATTTTCCGAGGACGAGTCGATTGCGGTTGGTGCTGAATTGGTTTTCCTTTTCCCTAGGAGTGTGCGCCCGCGACGGGGAGGGTTGAAGTAACTGGTAAGAACCAAAGGCATCGATAAAATGTGTTTTTAGGAAAAGAGAAAATGGACCTCCAACAAGTAACACAAGTACAGCGCTAGTGTAAGCCTCCTCTGGGTGCCTAGCAGGGCCTCTGCACCGGGAACACGCTCATTTAAAAGCCGCTCAGGTCTTTAAGAAGTCAGTCATCACCCCTTCTGCGTGGGGCTCTTAGAGATGCTCAGGCCTGCTGACAGCCCCGCCCCAGCCTCTGTAGAGGCTCCTGGTGCGGCGCCGGCCCCGCCCCCTTCTGGCCCCGCCCCTCCCTGCTGCTGGCCCTGCCCCCTGACTGCCCTAGGCCAATGGCTGCTGCTCACACCGTATCCCTCTTTGGCGCCGGAAGCTATTGTGAGATGCTGTCCCGCCCCCCGTCTGACCGTCGGTGTCGGCTGCTGACGTCTTATCCCCGCCCTTGTTGTTTGAAACTAGTGAGATGCCGCCCCCAAGCCCTGTCTTCTGCCGGTCCCGCCTACGACTGATGTAGCTCGGTGGCTGCTGCTGACACCTATCCCCGTGTGGGTGCCTGAAGTTGCCCCCGCCCCTTCCTCATCCTGGCCCCGCCCCCTATTGACCGATTGCTGTGGACACCCTATCTCCTCTGGGCCCTTGAAACCAGTGGGATCTGCTGGTCCCGCCCCCTGCTTGTCACCCCGCCCTGCCCTCTCTTTGTGCCTGAGCCTGGTGGGCCCCGCCTCCGGCCCCTGTACGTAATCAGTCACGCAAGCCCACAAAGCACGTCGAAACGGGAAGTGGGATCCCAAACAAACGAGCCGGGCCGTGTGGGCGGCGCTGCGGCCGGCTCGGGGAGGGGAGGGGCGCCTAGAGGCCGGGCCGCCGGTCCCGCCCCCGCCTCTGTGCGTCCCGGAGAGAGGAGCCCCGCCGCCCCGCTCCCTCCCGGCGGAGCGCGGCCTCCCCGCGGCCTCGGGGCCATGGCGGCCATGGAGAAGCACCTCTTCAACCTCAAATTTGCCGCCAAGGAGCTCGGCCGGAGCGCCAAGAAGTGCGAGAAGGAGGAGAAGGCCGAGAAGGCCAAGATCAAGAAGGCCATCCAGAAGGGCGACACGGAGGTGGCGCGCATCCACGCCGAGAACGCCATCCGCCAGAAGAACCAGGGCGTCAGCCTCCTGCGGCTGAGCGCGCGCGTGGACGCCGTGGCGGCCCGGGTGCAGACGGCCGTGACGGCGGGCAGAGTCACCAAGGCGCTGGCCGGGGTGGTCAGGTCCGTGGACGCGGCGCTGAGGAGCGTGAACCTGGAGAAGATCTCGGCGCTCATGGACAAGTTCGAGCAGCAGCTCGAGACCCTGGACGTGCAGGCGCAGCAGATGGAGGACGCGATGAGCAGCAGCACCACGCTGAGCACGCCGCAGGGCCAGGTGGACCTGCTGCTGCAGGAGATGGCGGACGAGGCCGGCCTGGACCTCACGGCGGAGCTGCCGCAGGGCCCCACGGGCTCGGTGGCCACCGCGGCCTCGGCCGAGCAGGACGAGCTGTCCCAGAGACTGGCCCGCCTGCGCGACCAGGTGTGACCAGGTGTGACCAGGTGTGAGGGCGCCCGACCGCGGCTGCCTGGTGTGGCGGCGCTCCCCGTCCTGGAGGTGCGGTGCGGTGCGGTGCGGTGCGGTGCCCGAGAGCCGTCGGGTGCTCGCCTCTGCCCCTTGCAGAGATGCGGCCAGAGTTTTCCACTCCGGAATTTTGTAGTCCGCGACGACTGGTGGAAAACTAGGGTTTAAGGTGCTGAAACTGGGCCGGGACGTCCGGCTGCGGATTGGATTGAGATGGCCTAGGGCTCCTCTTTGGAGACGCCCACCCTCCTGTCCTCCGGCCCCTCTCCAGATAGGGATTGAATGATAACGGGGCAGTCGGGATGGCTCTTTAATTTGGGGTCTTAGAGAAGAAATTCAGTTCAGAATGTTTCTGTGTTAGTATCAAAGACGGCTACCGGCCTTTGTTCTCTTTTCGTTAGATTTAGTTTTAATTAGCACGAGCATTTTTACGTCATATTCTAACTACTGTTTCGGTGTTACTTGTCTTTACCTGAAAAAAGTGCCATGTCGCGTCATTTATGGAAGACGTTGAGTTTACTTGTTTTGTTCATAAACTCACAGCTGTATTTAAACTTGCATTGTCTCAGATATGTTGAAACACTAAGATTTATAATGAGTCCGTTAGCTCCCGAATTCTTTTTAGACCGTATTTTAAACATATGCTCCTTTATGTGTAATGCTGTTAGGTTTTTATTCTCAGATCACTTGACTGTTGTTGGAAAATCTGGCCTTTGTGTCTGTCTAAGACAAATGTTAAAGATGATGAAAGGATACAAATTCAAAAATTAAAACTATATTTTAAATTCCTAGTTAAATGCTTTTATCCCTTTTATCTTAAAGCAGCCACTTTTTAATAATTGGCAAAATGGAGAAAAAAACCAAAAACTTGAGGTATTTTTAAAATGGAGCCATAGACAGTTTAAATAACTCTGCTACTCAGCTGAAAAGTGGAGGTGTATTAATTTGGTTTTTTGAAAATTGGCTGGGTTGAGGGAGAGTTATATGACATTGGAAACCGGGAACAGCTGTTAATGACCAGAGATCAAAAGGAAAGCAGTTTGGTGCCCAGGTGTCCTTTACTTTGGTCAGTTTATCTTAACTGAAAGTGGAAGTTAAAATATAGCTGTGATTTTCTAAGTTACTGTGTACTGAACAGTGACTCTTCAAAATGGCAAGGCAAATGTAGGGATTGGGGTTAAGGAATTATAATTTTTTTCTTTGCTGGAAGATGTCTCCATAAAAGAATTCCAGTGTTTTTTCAATTAAGCAAGTTCTATTGCACAGCAAATTGCTATAGGAAGTCTTCCTGTTGTGAGTCACGAAAATACCCGAAGTGCAATTATGGAGTTACTTGTAACACAAGGTGTTCGCCATTTATAACAATTACGGTTATTAACTTCCTAAGAATTGTTGTTGATAAGAAATGTGAATGGAGATTGTTTGAGTATAGCTAAATGCAGTTAGAAATTAAAGTTTTGTTTGTAACTGATAGTGTCTTGGTTACAGGATCCTTGACTGTATAATGTTTCTGTTTCCATGTGGAAGTCTTATTTTCTTCCCACTAAAATGGTCTGTTTCTAATTCTAATTCTTCTAGGAATACATAGAAGAGAGTACTACAAACCAAATACAAAAGGGAATATAGTTTCCTTATTTTCCATAATCATAATTAAAAATGTAAATCATTGCAGGTCTTGGTTAAAAGAAGTTCTCTAAGGAGGAAGGAGTAAAATTCACATTGTAGTGAATCAGAAAAATAGTGATTTTTTTTCTTATTTTGGAGGGGTGGGAAGGAGGAAAAAGTCTGTAGACAGTTCCCCTGGAAGGGAAGGGGTTGCATTCTTTCCTAGTTAACAGTATTTCGGCTTGGTCACACCTGGAGTATTGCTTTCTGTCCTGGACAACAGTAGAAGTTACACATTTAGGATAGATAATATTCAAAAAAGGGAATATGCTGCTTCTGGAGTTAATGGGTGCCTCCATCTTCTGAGGTCTTCAAGTAGAGACCGTAGTTGCTGGATATGTTGGAAAGGATTCTTGTTCCATTCTCTCAAGTCCCTTCCAACTGTTAAATTTTGTAACTGAGTTTAGTTAACTAGGAGTAATAAGTAAATGTTGAAGAGACTTGGGAAAACTCAGGTCAAACAGGGAAAGAGATTTTAAATGAAACCATCAAAAAGGAGAAAAATGTCATTATTACTTAAACGATAAGATGTTTTATTGGGAAGGAGAGATGTTTCTGCAGGATGAGGGGGGAATATTGCCAGCCTTGTATTTTATTATTTTTTTAATTAAAATGTTTTTTCCAATTTACATTTTCTCTCATCTGCCTCCCTATCACTGAAGAAAAAAAAGAAAAACCCTTATATCAAACATGCATAAGCAAGCAAGAAACTTCTTATATTGACGATGTCTAAAAATGTGTGTCTCATCCGGTATATTTACCATTCTGTCAGGAAATGGGGTGCTTTCATCATTGGGTCCTCTGGAATCATAGTTGGTTTGTGTTGCTCTTAAGTCTTAAAAATATGGAACATTTCATCAATTTGCATATGATCTTTCCTCAGGGGGGGCCCTGTTTAGTATCTGTTATTCCAATTTTAGTGTATGTACTGCTGCAGTGAGCTTAACCCTTGTGCTTTAAAAACAAAACATGGGGAGTCTCTTTGCTTAGGAGAACCTAAAATTGAGAAGAGGAAAGGATGTGATGTATCTTTCTTGGACGTGACTGTATTGGGTAATTAAGCTACATTTGAAGTCTCATGTTTCTATTTTACAATCTTAGTACCTTTGCCATGTATGTACTGGTATTAAAAATCAGCAAACCTTTATTAAAATGTGCCAAGCACTGTGCTGAGTGCTGGGAATACAGAAGGGTACGTATCTCTACCAAAGGTTGTGAATTAGGTTCCTGAAACGACAACTTCAGACAACAATTTTCTAGGGAGTTTGTTTCGATAGAAACTACATTGTAAATGAGTAGTTGTCAAAAAGATGTCCTAGCAATTTCCATCCAATTAGGTGGGAATGTACTTAGCATATTAATTGCATTAGTGAAGACTGTTCGAGTGGATCCCTGTGTGGGCTGCGTCCATGTAGAGTCTGTACAATAAGTAGAAATAGAAGGGTGCTGCTAAAGAGAGTCCATTTTCCTTTGATTCCTCTTCAAGGCGTCCATAATCACAGGAGTATCCTTATTAAATAAATGCAATTAAATCTTGAGTGGCAGAGCAATTCAGTTATTTGGCTTTTTTTCACTTTTAGCTAAATAAAAAACCATCACATCTTTCTGGTAAACTGCCTTTCCTTGAAGACTTGGATCTCTCAGTTATTGAAAAGGTGAAAGAAACTGAGCAAGATGAAGAATTTGGTGATTCCTTTGGTTAGTATGCACATCTTTTAAAAGTTGATATAAAACGTAGCAGGTTGCTAGATACTAGCCTAAAATATCGAAACATCTTTAAATATAAAAATTCGTTACCTGTATCTAAAGATTGTGTTGTGAGAACTGCTTTGTTTGTTTGAATTCATTTTTCTCATTTTTAAGTGAGTTGAAGCTGGGTTTCTGGCATCAATAAGAACATTTTTTATAATTGTAGAGTTCTTGTTACGTACAAAACAGCTTTAAAACTGACTCTTGAGGCCGTCTGCACTGCTATGTAGTGTGAAATGGGCAGCATGGGTTAGCTGAGAAATAAAAGCACAATACTTCTTGCTCAAATGATGGGGTCAGAATTACCTGGGATGTGCAGTGCTGAGCACACCTTGGAGACCAATGTAGAATTAACTTTTTTCAGTTAGTTAGAAAGTGTTTGTTAAGGGCTAATCTGTGCCAGGGACTGTGTTAAGGCCCTGGAATGAAATCCTCGAGGATCTCAAAACCTAGGAACTCCCACTTGCAATCCTGGTTCCTAGGAATTCTTGAGATCCACTAAATGAGGTGGCATCTTGGTTTTCTTGTCAATTATGGCCTTTCTCATTCTGCTCCTCAGAATATTTCCAACTACTCCCACATACTGAGCAATAAACCCACTTTCCCTAACATATACCAGGACTTCTTTACTATTCCCACAGAGTTTGTGATTTATCTAGTCCTGGGGCTTCCTTCCATTTGTAGTCAAATCTGTTCCCTCTAAGGGTTAGAAATCTAGGTCCTGCAAGAATTTGCAAATACTGTAGAAAACAAACTTAACTGGCTATCACCCAGTTCTCTTTCCAGAGAGTTTGGTGTTTACTTTAAAAGGAAAATAGGCAAATTGTGGTTTAGCTACACATTTTGAGCTTTTACAGCCAGTATCCATTCTCCATCTTTGCTGTCCTCTGGACTGGTTGGGTATAGGTTTGAGAGCTATATTTGTGACTAGGCCAGTGAGCATAGCTGAGGAAGGATGACAGAACTGGGTGAAGGATGACAGAACTCTGGCACTAAACAGAAGACTAGGTTGCCTCCAGAGCCAGTTTCTTGGCAGTGCCAAATTCTGAGGAGCAGGGAGCTAGGATCTGTTCTAGAGAAGTGTTTCAATCTAGGGAGATCTGGAGCTGAATCTTAGTTTTTGTTGACTGTTCACATGCTGTTCTTTCAGTAGGGTAATTAGTGTTTTTCACACTGCTGTACACTATTATGTGGGCCCATGAGATCCCTAGAATATGACAGCACCCTGATTTATGCTACTGGGGCAGTGAATCTCTGGAATGAATTTTGATAAGACAAGGATAAGGACTTGAGAGAAATTAATATACTATTTTACTAGTACTTATTAATTTGTGATTCATCCTGTTCCTGCTGTTTGTGTTAAGATCCAGCTCCTCCAAAGTCTGATAGTTTTAGAGGACTGTAACAGTACTTACTCTCCCAACTCACAAGGCACACGGTAGTGTGGTTGGAACCCTACCCAACTTGGAAACATAATTTCTCTTTGGAATATAAACATAAACCAGGTTAGGCAAGCCTTTACCCTGAGGGGGAGGAACCCCTGTCTTTGATCCCCTCCATTAGAATTTAGGGGTTACTCAGCTCATGAAGGAGAAAACCAGCCAGAGATATCTGGATAGAAATGACTTCCCCTTGCCAGAAGCCTTGAGGATACTGAGCCTCCTGATCTAGTCACATTCCCTTCAGGAGACTAATGAGCAATCCCACCTCATTAAATGCCCACCAGTCAGGGTTGAGTTTTACTTGTCAGTTGAGTTAGAGTTTCCTCTCTGAAGGCAAACATCTGATTTAAGGTATTTCAGTCTCTCTGGATGTCTTCTTGAAGGAAACCACTGACTATCGATTTATTATTAGCTAATCTAGTTAATTACTTGGAAACTGTCTCTCAGAGATGTTTTTATGTCACAGTCTGGACCTGTCATTTCATTGATACTTGGTTGATAATGACCTAGATGACTGACATCTGTGCCAGAGCTCCTATTGTCATTGAAGTAACTCAAGGATGAGGCAGGCCTACACAACATAAAACTAGCAAGCTGCTTGCCTCACCTTTGAAAATGTAGGGTTGACACTGCATTCTCCTATTTGTCTCTAGTCTAACCTCTCTGCAGCCCAAAAGAAGTTTACAAGTTGTGCAGGTCTGCTATAAGAACTCTTCATTTCCGTGGATTTACCATTGTCATCTTGGATCAAGAACCCTGATTTACATCACCTTTGTGGACTGTCCCATTTGCTGCACTGCAAGTCAAGATCACTTGTCTATGCTTGTCACCCCTAATCTAGTACTGTACCAAGTCACTCCCTAATGCAGTGCTTCAATGGTGACATCCCATAACATCCATGTAATTTGAATATAATATTACCTAGTGTTGAATTTTGCTTGAGTAATTTCCAATTGACTTTTTGAAAACTATTTCATCCTGGTCTTTCCTGGCTCCTTTTACCATTACTGATGTTTTAGGAGGACTTATTATGTCTGAAGATAACCTGAAGATAACCCTAGAGGCTACTAAAATTTGCTCAGTACCAGTACTGAGTGGTGCTAGAACCCTGGAAAGCTTTTGTAGGGATGGAACTAAGCTTGGTTATGTTGAGGTTTAAGCAGTGCTTGAGACCCCAAAATACTGACATACTGAGTGCTACCTGAATGAATTCAACCCAAACCTTCTTTCAGCCAAAGAATAACAAAAGTTTATTAAAGATCCACCAACTGGCCAGACTCTTAAGGAATTTGTGCACCTGCATAGAAACAGGATGGATCTTATATACAGAGAGATTCTGAGAGTGGTGGTCTGGTAGTCTGAGAGGAGGAGTCTAGGGAGAGTCTTGATAGGATTGGGGTGACCAGAGGTCAGAACCAAGAGAATGGGGTTTTGATGGGATCAAGGATGGGAAGCATCCAGAGGCAGTTGGACAAAGTGATAATGAAAGGCTTATGACCTCGGGCGATCCCCCTGATGTCGTGGGAAGACTCAAGAAGAGTTCACAGGGGTTTCCAGAGCCTATACCCAGTCAGGTATAGCTAGGAACCTGTCCCATCCAAACCCCCAAGAACTTGCCATCAGGTGCTGTTGGTCCTTTGCCCTCTTGGCTGTCTTTCCAGTTTCATTGAGCATTCTTCCCCTCTCCTACTCTGTGATTCAGCCAAGTTGGCCTGCTCTCAGATCCTCAGGGACAATGTTCATGGGTCTATGTGGGTTCTCTCCCGTACCTTACCTAATCCCTAGCCTAGGCAAGGCATTCTTGCCTTACCTCCATTTCATAAAGACCTTGTCCTTTAAAAGGTGCATCTTAGGCATCATCTTTTTTTAAACAAACACTTTACTACAGAGATTTGAGAAATAAAGAAATTACAGGTGAAGGGGGGCTTCCCCTGCCCAAGAGGGAGAATATGGAATGACTTCTGCTTACCTCTGTGGTTACAAAGAAATCCAATACGATGAAATATACATTGGGTCAAACAAGAAACAAACCTGTGCATTGTCAGTATAACGAGTAGGCAGAAACTCTAGCTTTTCTTCAAAACTAGAAAGCAATAGGGCTAGATAAGCTACATGGTCATTGGCTCAAACACTTCTCAGTGGTACATGGATTAAGAGCAAAACACTTTATTGGCTTCTCAGGCATAAACCTGATCTCCTCTTTCTTAACAGAAGACATGACATTTCTACTAACCAAAGATGAGAACAACACTCAAAATACAGGTGATGTTCTTTAAACAAAGCATTCACCCTTTGTCTCACAGGAAAATAGTATAAACGCAAAAAATAGATTATCTGAGGAGCAGAAAGGAAGTGCTATGAAGGAAATTATTAATATCAATGATTTGGGGAAGTCCAGAGTTCCTCCCCCGCTTTTTAAACTCCTGATTGGAGAAAATCAATCTCTTGAAAGACATTACTGATAATGAGATTGGAATAATGTTTTCTTTCATTGCTCACCCATCAGAGTTGATCACCACCTTCATGACCATCCCCTTTTCAAAGGCCTTTGATCTTCAAAGACAAATGGTCCTTTTGTTAACATTTTGGCATTATTAATGAAATGACTAAATTATCCATAAATTAATGTTTCTCAAGCTTTTTAAATGTCAGTTAAGAGGTCCCAGGGGTATGAAGAGCAACTTATCCATTTGGTAATTATTGAACATGTCACAAAAAGTACCGTGACAAACTTGTCAGGCATCATCTGCACAAGGTCTTTCCTAACTCATGGTCCCCTTTGGCTGTTCCCCTTCCCCACTATGCATTAGCATCTTCCCTCCCATACTACCTTTGAATGCTGTAGATAAGTTCACTTACCTTGGTAGCGTACTTTGCACATTGATAATGAGGTTGACTCATGCATTACCAGAGTTAGCTCAGTGTTTGGGAGGCTCCAAAGGAAAGTAAGGGAGAGAAGACATATTAGACTGACTACCAAACTGAAGTTCTACAGAGCTGTTGTGCTGACCTCAGTGTGGTATGCCTGTGAAACCTGGACAGTCTATCAGCACTATGCCAGGAAACTGAATCACTTCCATCTGAACTGTCTTAGGAAGATTCTGAAGATCACCTGGCACGATAAAGTACCAGACACTACTGAGGTCCTTTCTAGAATTAAACTGCTAAGTTTTCACACTCTACTTCAGAGAGTACAGTTCAGTGGGCTTGGCCATAGTGTTCAAGTACACAACATACAAAAATACTTTTATGGAGAACTCACAGGGCAAGCTCTCACATGGTGGTCAGAAGAAACGATACGACACTCTCAAGGTCTGTCTTAAGAACTCTGGAATTGTGTGATGTAGGAGACGCTGGCACAGGACTATCCATCATGGCGTGTCCTCATCAGAGAAGGTGCTGTGCCCTGAGCAAAGCAGAATTGAAACAGCTTGAAAGAAATTCGAGACGTGCAGGTTGAGAGAATCCACCCAAAACATTCACACACCCTGTTTGTGCCTGACCTGTGGTAGAACATTCCAAGCTCATGTTGGTCTGACTGTAGCATAGTGATGTCATTTGGGTCCTCTTCGAGAAAGAAGTACAACAACCAACCAGCCGTTTCTGCTGTGTACATTTTTATATTTATTTATCTCTTCCATTAGAATGTAAAGCTCATTGTGAGTAGGGGTTGTTCTAAGTTGTTGGAGTTGAGTCCCTAGCCTAGCCCAGTGCCTAGCACGTAGTAGGTACTTACTAGATACTAGTTAATTGATAGATTGCTTATCACGAAGGTAGTTCAGTAAACTCCCCTTTCTCCTATTTTTCATTATTTCTGGGCAAAGTACATATTGATCTTTGAAGCTTTACCCACAAGCCTCCCTTATACTCTGTTCAAGGATGGTCAGGAAGCCCAGTACATGTAATTCTTACTTCTGATGTCATCCTAAACAGCTTCAATACCCAGTCAAATGGTGATAATACGGACTGGAAGACTGCAGAGGAAAGCCATTGCAGTATCTTCATGTGGTGCTCAAGGTATCCTGCCAGCAGTACCCCTGAGATCCCATGCCCTAGGGAGGGGAGGGTGCCCAGGAGGAAGAATGACAATGTGGGGCACACAGCACAAAGCTGGACTTGCAGGCTGGTAGACACATGTCAGCACAGAGAGCAGATCAGACAAGCTCAGTGCTGTGGTCTGGCTTCTGGAACCTGTCTTCTTCTGGTCGGCTCCTTAGTTCAGTTTTAGACTTTCCCAAGAGCCTCTTCAAGAAGAACTAGGCAATAGCATGGCCGGATCTGGGTGCAGAGGACGCCCCTTTGAATTCAGTTCAGTTTGAATTGAGTTCAGTCACAGCATGACTTTGGGCTTAGCACCCAATTGCTGGGAGCCTCCGTTTCCTTGTCTCTAAGTTGACGTGACTAGACTAGGCTTTGTTGACCCCACGACCCACAGTTTAAGAAGCATTGAATGGGTCGAGTGGAAAATGTTTCAGAATTCCTGGACTGGTTGACCTTTCTGCCCCTACCAGGTAATCCTATAAATTTCCTAGAAGCTGTCTGGCCGTCCTTGGTCAGCATAGTTTTAGTCGTTCCAACAGAATACCTTCAATATTATTTCAAGTAAAATGCAGGAGACCTACCATAGGGCACTGTAAGACAACAGTAGTAATAGCTAATAATTATGTAGCACTTGAAGGTTTGCAAAAAACTGTAAATATTTCACTTGGTTAAGATTTGTTCCCTACTACTGTCAATCTATGTAATTAAAAACTTGAAAACATTTTAATTTTTTCCAACTAAAAACATGTATTTTCTCTCCTTTCCCACTCCCTTTAATTAAAAAAAAATCCAAAACAAAGCCCTTGTAATAAATATGGCCAAAATATTGGTCCTATCTAAAATTAAATGTCATATTTTGCACCAGGAGGTAAGCAGCACAGTCCATCTTCAGTCCTCTAGAGTCTTGGTTGGTTATTGCATTGACCAAAGTCCTTCAGTCTTTCATGGCTGTGTGTGGACGTACAGTGTTATTGTAGAAACTATTCTTCTGAGTCTGCTCACTTTGTATCCATTCAAATGAGGCTTCTCAGATTTCCCTGAAGATCATTTCTTATGGCAATGATATCTCATTAGTCCTGGATGTGTAATAATTTGTTCAGCTATTTCCTAATTAATGGGCACCCCTCCCCCCCAGTTTTTAGTTCTTTACCACTATAAAAAAAGCTGCTAAAAGCCAATCTATGTAACTTAATTTTCTTTACATTTTTTTAAAGTCATTTGTGGATATCCTTTTTCTTATCTTTTGATAGCAGTAGAGGATGTGGGAACTTAACCTGGTTGAGGAAAAAGTGAATCCTAGTACCATTCAAACTGCCTAATTATTTTATTAAACATGTATTATTTTCCAGGAGTTTCCATGAACTTTGAAATAATTCACATCAAAGTCCACCTGCAGACAAAACAGGTTGGCAATTTTCTTTGCCATTAAAAAAAAAAAAGGAAGCTTCTCTTGGAAGTGAAACTCTTGACCCCATAGTTTTGCATTTTTATGTTTTCTATAGTTGCCCCTTTACATAGTACTGCCTTGTATCCAGAAATGGAGGAAGAAATCTGCAGATCTACGGAGTCCCTGATTCCTTCTCTTGTTTACCCTCCACCTGGAAAAAAGGCCAGAACAAGGTATGTTGAGGGCAGCTGCCCTGATAGGTGTGCCTGATGGGATTGGTGAACTCATTGCAGTAATTGCTTGTCAGAACCTGTAGAGAGCAGCATCAGACAATGGGCTTCGGAGTCGGTCTTGTCTCCTCTGCATACTAGCTGTGTGTCACCGGACTGGTCACTTCCTTATAGCCTTGACACTAGTGAAGGAAGTTTCCTTGGGGCTTTCCTGAACCATTGGTCTGAGACAAACCAAAGTAGGAACTTGCTTCTTAAAGTTAGCAGTTTGCAGACTCTTATACTTGTTAAACACAGTCTGATTATTTTCTTCCCTCAAAAAATTGTGAGTTGAAAACTTCATTTTCTGATGTTAATTCATTGCTAGTCTAAGCAGGATATTCCAGAAACATGGAGGTAGAGGAACTTAGATGTAAATTTAAATCTGAGGTTTAATCTACGTGGCTTCATTCAGCCATTTTTTTTTTTGATGTTAACTGTTTTTGTGGCTTTAGTAAGTCGGAAGGCAGCCTTCGAATCAGAAAGACCTGGGTTCAGGTCCCACCTTTGACACTTTCTGGTTGTGTGCCCTTAGACAAGTGGTCACTTCTCCATACCCTGGGCTACTCTCTAAGACTGTTTAATTTGCAGAGAAGATGCTCTTCTGATCAGGATAATCTGCTGGTTCCCCACTGGTCATTCTACATATCAGTGAAATCACAGGTCCTGTACATAAACCACCACCAGAACTTGACATAAGATGTGATTTAAAAAAATGGGAATTGTTAGCATCATTTTCTTCCTCAATGCCAGCATGGCTGGTGCTGGGCACTGTGCAGTACTGTGGGCTGTTCTGGATCTTACCATGTTTCCTGGGTCCTCAGAGCCAAAGACATCATTTCTGGTTCTCAGTTTTCTGTTTCTGACCTTCCCTGTACTTCCTGATAGAGTCCACACCTTGGATGAAGATTCATGGGTGAAGACATTCTAGCTCATTAGAAGCTCATAGCCCTCGTGCTGCCCTGGCATCACCTCTGAGACACTTGGTCACCTCATTGGCATGATGAGGCGTCATCCAAGGATGACCTTTATAGACGATGCTTTGGTCTGTTTCTCCCTTGGTGCATCATCTTCAGCTGGTGAAGCCTTTCCGATGTGGTTAGAGCTGCTGGGGTTGGGTCTTCAGTGGCAACAGCCTGCAGAAACTTGAGATGACTCACAGGATTCAGAAAGTATTGTTACAAGATGTTAGAAAGTTTGACTAACATGTTATTCAGAAATAGATTCAGCATTGACCAGTTGAAGTGTTTGCTCATTGACTAAAGATGGACATATCAGCCTTTCTGTTGCTTGAGGTTCTGGAGAAGAGTTGTTCTCTAGGATTCCATGAAAATCTTGCTTATAATATTTAAATTTTAAGGCAGGAGCCAAGGGAACTTGCTTTTTAAAGAGAAAATTTATCTAGTTCAAACATCTGGCATATGATTTTAAATTTAGAACTGGAAGCAATCTAGTTCAGCCTCCTCATTCTATAATTAAATAGAGGCCCACAGAGGAGGAGCAGTTTGTCTGAGGACGCACAGTTCAGTGGTCGGACTGGGATGAGAAGCTGATCTCTTACTCCCAAACCCTTTTATTCTTTGCTTGGATTAATCATTAATTCTTTTGAATTCTTTTTGTTCTTTGGAAAAAGTCAGGCATCTTCCTTTTCTATTGAAGTAAGAGAATTCTTTTGGTGGATGAGCAAAAGCTTCTCTGTTAATATTGAAGAAGTTTGACCCCAGGCCTGGTGAGGGACTGTGTGTGCGTCTCCAGTGTTCAGAGGAGGCTCATCACTAGGCTAGCCGAAACAGAAATTCCTAAAGGCAATTAAGCAGGGTCAGAATCTGCATTGATGGAGGGAGTGCCCATGTGGATAATCTCATGGATCCCTCAGTATGAAAAATATTTCATCCTTAATTATGACGTCTTCCTCTAATTAGTCTGACTTAGGGAAGTATTACAAGGTTTATGTACAGCGTCTTGGTGTCTTAATTTTAAGTGACATGTAGAAGAGCTGCATGGATAACAGTTTGTTTGCTTAAAGTTTGCATTGCTTATTGTTTGGTGCAGCATGGAAGTGACTGAAAATCATCCCCAGGAAGAAGAAGTTTCTATAATAGGGACCACAAAAAGGGTAAGTAAGGATATCTGCTGGCTTTGCATGTTTTGGAGTTGTTTAGATGGTGGCTAGAGATAAAGACTTGGTTTGAGAGCAGCAGGTTTGTGGTGAAAAGGAATTTCCACTTGAGATGTAAAAGAGCATTTCTATTGAAAAGGGAATATTTGACTGCTCCGTAATGGAATGCAATGTTAATTGAGTAAGAATCTTCTATTTAGATAGCATTTGATTAACAAAATGCTTTACAGCTGCTCTCTCATTTGATTCTGCTAGCCCAGTTTGTGCAGATGTTATTGTTAACATTTTGCAGAAGGGAAAATTGAGGCAGAAGGTAACTGACTTTCTCAGGGTGGTGCAGCTAGCAAGTAGCAGAGCCAGGACCTCCCAGACCTCTTAGATATCAGTAGCCCTCGAAAGTGGCTAAAAAAATAAGTTCTGAAAACTGGGTCATGGCCCACGAAATCACACGGAGGTGTTGTTAATAGTTATATAGAGCTCAGATGTAACCGTTTGTATACATCACCAGCTTCTTAGAAAGCTGAGTTTTGAACAACTTTAAATGATGTTCATAGTGTTACTATTGATTTTTATGTAGGCATCAAGAAAATCCAAGCCAATAGCTGAGGACAGTGAATCAGAAAGCGTCTCAGGCAAAATAAACCAGGTGGTGAAGGAGATGAGAGGGCAGAAAGTTAAAGCTTCCTCGACTGGATGTCCTGCAAACCTTCCAGAAAAACCTTTGGAGTCGGTATTGTCTGATGAGCCCTTCCTTGTTGCTGAGGAAGCATCACTGGTCACCAAGAGTGAAGTGGTAAGAAATTTTCTCCAGTCTTTAACCATCATTTCTCTCTGTGTTGTCTCCTCTTTGTCAAGTGTAAGTTCTGGACTTACTCGCTTCTGGAAGCGAGGGAATTGACCCACCTCCCACACTGCCCTTCCAGCAAAAATGGGAAATTTGTACCAGGATCAATAGTTATCAAGAAAGGCAATGAGAAACTACTACAGTAAGTGATTTCCTCCACTCCAGAAATGCAGAAAAAACCAGAGTTTCAACAGGTAGTAGAAATGAGAACCAGCCAGAAAAGATGGTGGTGGTAAAGTCAAATAAGACAGATGTGCCCCAGTAAGATCAGGCGCACCTGTAGCTTGCAAGACTCTGTAAGAGCAGAGGCCACTACCAGAAACTCTGGAGTGGTGGGGAACTCAAGTGACCTTCTGGGTATGAGACTGATCTGTAGCACTCTTTCCCAAAATGCCCGAAGGCTTAAAACTTACTAGTATTTTTAGTATATTCACAGCCCACTTCTCCTGGCACACAATAAGGCTGGAGATGTGAGTAAACAGAAGATACTGACCACTACAAAGAATTTCTACTGATCCAGAAATACCTAAAAACTTAACTTAGAAGAAGATAGTAATTTCACAACAGCTGCAAGGAGAGAACTGAAGAAAAGAAATAGATTTTCCCTAAGAACTACATGAAAGAAATGAAACAGGAAATTAATAAATGAATAAAAAGCTCTAGAGGAAAGAATCAGAAGAATCAACAGTTTAGAAGAGAAAGTGGGAAACCTTCCCCAAGTAGAAGGCTACTTGAAAATTTAAATTAACCATACAGAACTCGGTGACTATGTTAGACCATAAGAAATATTATAACGTAATTGAAAGATTATAAGTAAAAGACTCTAAGGTACATGCTATCAAAAACAACTGACATAGAATACGGGTTGAGATAATCATTGAATACACTGAAAATGATAAAAACCCATCAAAACTCTGGGGATTATATCTTAAGAAATTTAATTGAAAACCCGTTAGGTGTGGTAGTGTCAGAGTGTAAAGTGAGAATAAGAAAAATCCTCCAAAGGAACTCAAGAAGAAAAGTTCAGGAGTCTCATGGCCAAAATCCAGAGCTTCCATGTTGATAGAAAAATATTTCAAGCCACCAGAAAGAATTCAGGTGTGAAGAAATACTAGTTAGGATCACACAAGGACTGGCAATGTCTTCTTTAAATGAGAGATCTTGGAATACAACCTCCAAAAGGCAAAATCATAGACTCATCCTCAGGAATGACTAACCCTGCAAAGCTCAGTATAATCCTACACACAAAAGAGGAACTCTAATGGAATTTATTGTTGTTATTCAGTTCATTTCTGTTGTGTCCAATTTTTCATGACCCCATTTGGGATTTTCTTGTCAGAGATACTGGAGTGGTTTGTCATTTTCTTCTCCAGATCACTTTTACACATGATGAGATGGAGTTAAATAGGGTTAAATGACTTTCCTAGAGTCACTCAGCTAGTTAAAGGTCAGAGACTGAATTTGAACTCAGGTCTTTCTGGCTCCAGGTCCAGAGTGTGATCCACTGAAGAAACCTCCAGAGCTTAAGCTTGGAAATACAAATACAAGACTTTAGAGAAACCTGACCAAGAAAAATTTGAGCGATTGGAAGAGTCTGTACAGTGATGACATTGCTAACGTTTTAATGGGAGAGAGGAAACATATCTTTTCCAAACTTTAATGAGGGGAAGTTTATAAGATAAAGAGCTGGGGTTGGTTTGAGTCTGTTCTAGGTTATGAGAGGGGAAAGAAAAGGAACAAAAAGGAGGAATGCAAAGTCTAGAAAAGAAAAGGGGATGGAAATATATAAAAACAGGCCCAGAAAGGTGAGGGGTGAGGCCTCAGGAACCTCTTACCTGAAATGAACAAAGGAGGAATAAACACACCTAAAAGTTTGGTATAGAAACATCAGACCCAACAGGGAAAGAAGCAAGGATGTGGGAAGGTAAGAAGAGCGGTATTAGACAGGGAATCATGGTGACCCAGAAAACATTCAAGAGATAAAATTTCTGGGTAATTGATCATTTTATTAATCATACTAGCAATAATTAATAAGAGGGTCAGTGACACTCTCAAATACCAAAGACCCCTCGAGGAACCCACTCAGTGCTTGTATGCCCTTGGAAGAGAGGGTATTTCCAAGGGTGGCAACCAACTCTGATTGGTTAACAAGTAATGAGAGAATAAATATTACAATGAGAGGTGGCCCTATTCTAATGAAGGACTGGGGGACATGACTTTGATCATGTAAATTATTTCCAAATCATGCCTAGGTTGGGACAATCTAATCAGAGGATCTATCCCCACCCAAACCTGTGTAAAACACAGTGACTTCCACATGGGGGTGGGGGAGGTTTCTTAACAAATTGAGGAGAAAATTAATCCAATCTCACTGTCAGTGATAATCATTTAAGATCATTTGAATCCCAATAAGGGCCACAGCCTGAACTAATCAACCAGACATGCTTTGCTTGCTCTAAAAATGCCCTTTACAGTGTCAACAACTATAGGACCCATTGAGGCTGACTTCTTCCTTTTGTAACCACTAAAGGACAGGATGCCTGGGACCAGACACTATCTTAAATAGTGGAACTCTTCTTATCTTGATACTCTACAGACATGTGCTATGTAGGGACACACAGATATCCTGGGATTGTATTTTCAAGTGACACTGCCAGTTGTCTTATTGTATTTACAATCTATTCAGTTAAGAAAATTCCTTTCTCATGCTATGGTTAAACACATATGGAGATCATCAGTCTGAGGGATACAAATATCCTGAGTTAGGAATGTTCTAAAGTATATTAAAAAAAAGGCTTGTCATTCTTTTATCAGTCAGAAACAAAATCTGACTCCATGTACATATCTCCTACCTTTAAGGGGATAAACGATATGAATTTATATATCATCTAGCCTGTTTGCCTCTTTTAATCAAACTTTCAGGTTGGACATGAGCAATGTCTTTCACATGCTGGCTTGGCCTAGCATAGAATAAGATTTCAGAAAGTAAAAAATCTTGTCTCCCCAATGTTAACAACTAGTTATTTAATAATTATTTCTCTCACATAGAAGCAGGAATTCTTTAGCTTTGGGAGTAGATCCCAAAGAGGTTCTTAAAAGAGAAAAAGTTTTGAAAACAAAGAGGATATCCATCAGTTGGGGAATGGCCAAATTATAGTATGTGAATGCAATAGAATATTATTGTGTCATAAGAATGACAGAAAAATGTTTCTTAGATAATTCTTGGAGGACCTGTGGGAACTGATGCAGAATGAAGTGAGACAAATCTGAGCAGTTTATAAAGATTGTAAAGAAAAACAACTTAGAAAGACTTGGATCATGGGAAAAGCCAACACAAGACTCCAGAGGACCTATGACGAAGCATGCTACCTCCCTGCTGCCAGAGTTCATGGACTCAAAGTGAAGAAGAGACATGCATCTTCAAACATGGTTATTGTGTGGATTTATTTTGTTGAATCCACTTTGTTGAACTTCCAAGCTCCATGGAGCCATGTTCTCCGGCTTCTATCTTGTGCATAGGGGGTTTTTTGTTGGCTTCTCAGTCTTTTCCAGTTCTGAAATACGAACATTCCTCATGGCTCTCTCCACGGCATGTTTTTTTTTTCTTTGTGTGTTCTCACTGTCCCTGAGTCTGTTCATTCCACACCTTCCACCATCACATGTGTGGGACCGACCTTCCAGTCTGTACCTCTAGCCCTGCCTTCTACCTCATCTTTGTCTTATGGCTAGCATTTATAAAGCTCTGAGGATCTGCGAAGTACTGTCTCATGATCTGGATATATAAAGTAATTTTTTTTTGTCTTATTATCTGGTCTGACTAGTAGGCAGACTGCAGCATAGAGACTTTTCACAGATGCCAGTCACCAATTTCATATTTAGAAAGTTACCAAGAGAGGAGGAGCCAAGATGGCGGAGTAGAAAGATTCACATATGCTAGCTCTGAACCCACAGCCCATGAATTTCCTGTAAAAAGAGCTCCCAACAAATTCTGGAACAGTGGAAGCCGTGCAACAACAGAGTGAAGGAGATTTCCGTTCCAGAGAGCCCTGAAAAACCGATCCCAAAGGTCCGTCACGCACGGGACTGGAGCAGAGCCCAACACTTCCCTACTGTGTGGCACTGGGAGAGAGGAGCAGATCCAAACAGGCTTCAGGGACAGAATCTCCAGAGGCCGCGAAGGTCCCTCTACCCACAGGCGCACAGGTCAGTGAGAGAGACTGTTTGGTGAGCCAAGAGGGGAGCGGGGTGTCTCCATAACTCAGGCCCCCTCGGGAGGCAGCAGCAGAGGCAGCGGGCGGCCAGAGGCTCCCGGAGCAGGCAGAAGCTCGGAACCATTACGGAAGGTCTCTGCATAAACCCCCTGAGGGAACCCTGAGCCTGAGAGGCGGCCCTGCCCCTACCTGAGCACCAGAACTTAAGCTCACATTGAATGGCAGCCAGGCCCACTACTGAAAGCCCTGAGGCTGGGGAGCAGCATTTGAATCTCAGACCCCAAGCACTAGCTGGGTGGAACTGGAGGCAAGACGAGGGGTGGAGAGGAATCTCAGAAGTCAAGTAAGTGGCTGGGAAAATGTTCAAAAAAGGGAAAAAAATAAGACCATAGAAGGTTACTTTCTTGGTGAATAGATGTTTCCTCCTTTCCTTCCTGATGAGGAAGAACAATGCTTACCATCAGGTAAAGACATAGGAGTCAAGGCCTCTGTATCCCAAACATCTGAAATAGATATCCCATGGGCTCAGGCCATGAAGGAGGTCAAAAAGGATTTTGAAAATCAAGTTAGGTGGAGGAAAAACTGGGAAGAGAAATGAGAGAGAGATGCAAGAAAAGCATGAAAAACGGGTCAACACCTTGGTAAAGGAGACCCAAAAAAATGCTGAAGAAAATAACACCTTGAAAAATAGG
>CM053774.1:75721855-75747519 GCA_028658325.1 Potorous gilbertii | reverse complement strand
GAATAGAAAGTTATCTGGCCCTACAGGACAAAAGAGAAGATGGGGTAAAGGGAAGGGAGTGATGAAAGAAGAGAGGGCAGATTGGTGATATGGGTAATTAGAATGTTCAGTGTATTGGGAAGGGGGGAGGGGACAAATGGGGAGAGAATTTGGAATCCAAAATTTTGTGAAAATGATTGTAAAAAGTTAAATAAATAAATTTATATATATTAAAAAAACAAAACAAAAAAACCCCCAAAGTTACCAAGCATTCCAAGAGGTTGTGACTTGCCCATGGTCATGTGGCCAGCATGTGTCAGAGGTCAGATTTGAACTCGTGTTCCTGATGCTGAGGCTGGCCCTCTTGCTATGATAATCCATACACAAATAATAACCCTTGCTGGCATCCCTATAGCCTATAAGGCTTGCAAAGGGCTTTATGTCACCTCATTCATCTTCACCATGACACTTTGAGGTAGGGCTTATGTTAGGTAATATTGTCCCCACTTTACAGATGAGGGAACTGAGGCTTAGTGTGTTGCCCCCTATCACTTGGCTAGTCATTGTCAGAGGAGGTATTTGTGCCTGTCACCTCCAGCATTCTCCTTACTGTATCCATGCTGCTTTCCCTCAAATCCAACATCTGTAGAACCAATGTTATAGTCCTCTCCCTACCCCAGAATATGTCTGGATTACCACTGCCCTGAACCTTACTTCAGGGCCCCACTGTCTCTGCTGACCTAAAGCAGTAATGTTCCCTCCTTGGATCTCTCTGCTGTAACCCCAGAAGTAACGCTTATCAGAGTCGTGTAGGTACCGACAGGGCACATGACAGTGACTCCCTATGACTTACAGAATCAAATGTAAACTCATTAGCACGGCCTGAGGTCAAATTTGGCCTCAGAAACTTACTAGTTAGGGAAATAACATTCACTCTCTGCCTCAGTTTTCTCCTCTGTAAATGTAATTAATAGCACCTCCCTTGCAGAGTTGTTGCAAGGATCAGATGAGGTAAAGTGTTAGCACAGTGCTTGGCACCGTCGTAGTGGCTGTAGAAATGCTAAACGATTAGCTTCCTGCTCTGGTCTCAGACATCTCTCTCCCTTTTATCTCTCCCCCCTTGCCCCCAGTGAACTTGTTCCCATCACCTTTCTGCTCCATGCTTTTGACCACACCTTTTCATCCCCCTGAACTGTAATGTTTTTTAAGCTGAATGGATGACAAATGTGGTCCTGAACACCACACACAAAAGATAGCTGTTGAACATCCCTTACCATGCTCTCAAAGTATAACTGAGTTTTTATAAGCCCTTGCCTCACCCTGGAATAAGTGCAGGAGAATGTCTAATGTTCTCCTTAATACTGCCTTGCCTATTTTTATTTTGCGCTCTCTTTTTTAGTGATTGTGGCCATTTCTCAAGTTACATTGTGTTTTTTGTAGAAGGCTCCGAGGAGGAAGCAGATGTCTCCTAGGAAGAGGGAGAAACCTCCAAGTCAGCCATCAAATCCAGGTAACAAGTAATGTCTGTTGTGATTTTTTTAAATTGTAATTTGGAATTTCCATTCTGAGAAGTAAATTTAAATAGTTTAGTTAATGGTTGGGGCCCGGACCTCGCTGGCACAGGAAGCTTCCAGGGGAGGGAACCCGCTTCTGTCACTGACTCTGTCTTTCACAACTCCAAGATGGAGATGCTTTCCAATGAGTTACTTTTCTCTTTCCTGAAGGGAGATGACCAGAGGTGACCAGCTGAGCTGGCCCCCAGTACTGACCCTGGATTTGGAGCCAGAGGACCTGGCTCCACATCCCATTTTGTCACTTACTATCTGGGCCAATCATTTAACCTTTGTGGGTCTCACTCAGTCCCCTCGTCTGTAAAAGGGGAGGATTGGGTTTCTGCCAAAGTTTCTGAAACAAAGTGTGTAAGCTCCTCCCCACTAATTTCCTCTTCCTACATCAAGTGTGTTACCTTAAGGGGGAATTCTTAAAAGGATACTCCTTTAAAACCTTGTTTCAGTCAAAAGACAATATCATGAGCATCACCTTGCCCATCTGTAGAATGGATATAATAACACTTGTACTCCCTGTCTCACACAGTTGCTATAAAAAATATGTCTTATAAACCTCAAAACACTCTGTAAGTATGAGTGGTCACATACTGAATAAATGCTCTGTTCTCTCTTCTGCCAGACTGTACTCTCTGATTCTAGCTGGTTGGTTAGCTCTACATAGACCCCAGAAGGTGTGACGAGTCACTCAGCCAATCATATAGGAAAGTGTCCAGGCTTTGTTCACACCTAGTCAGCAATCCAGGTGTGTTCTCACCTGATAAATGTATGGGGGGAGATGGGGCAGAATCTTAAAGGTTACTTTAAATATGATGTGTAACATAGATAGGTAGGACCTTTTCTCTATTGACCTCCTTGGGGACTATGCAGATAACATCTTTGGGTCAAAGGGTACAATTTAGTGGATTTTACTACCTAATTACAAATTGATTGCCAAAATGACTGATGAACCAATAAGCACATCCACCAAAAGTATAGTAGTTTATCTTTAAGCCCCTTCAACACTGACCATTTCCATTTTTTATCATCTTTAATAGGTATAAGGTAAAAATTCAGAGTTGGTTTTATTTATATTTCTTTAATCAAGTGGTTTGGATCAAATTTGCTTATAGTTGATCATTTGATTTTTTTTTAAACTGTTCATATCTGGTAACCACTTATGTATTGAGAAACGGCATTTGTGACAATGCCTTATGTATCATAAATATCAGAGTTTTATTAGAGATATTTGATGCAAAATTTTTTTTCTTATGTGACTGCCCCCTAGTCTAGCTGTTTTGATTTTGTGTAAAAGCTTTTTATTTTTGTGTAGTTGAAGTGGTCTGTGCTACCTTTTTTAGTATCATCTATTGCTTAGTTGGTTAGGTATTCTCCTTTGCTGTAGTTACAGAAAGTGGCTCAATTTTTTTTAATAATGTGATCTTTTATATTTAGGATCTGTGTCATGTGGAGCTTTTGGTCATGTATGATGTAAGGTGCTAGGTTTAAACTTTATGTCTGCCAAATTGCCTTTCAGTTTTCCTAGCAGGTTTTATTCAGAGGAGCCTTTCCCCAGTGGTTTGCATTCTTGAGCATTTTGAAAATGGGACTCTTCTCTGCTCACATTCTTTCTAGATCTTAGTCCTTGTGGGCAAGGATTGTTTCACTTTTGTCTTTATAGTACCAGGGCTTGACAGCAATGCCCTACACATAGTGAGTGCTTCAGAAATGCTTGTTGTTTGAGTCTAGACTTAATCTAGGGTTTAAAATAGGGAATGAATTACAAAGGGGAGCTTCCTTTGTATGGGTATCCCGTTCTTCACCCAGTATTATCAGAATTTTTAAAATGTAAATATGCAATAAAGTCAAAACATAGACCAAAACAGAAGAAAGACTAAAGACAGAACAAAGACCAGAGATGAGAAGATGGTGTGGTATTTAAGAGCAAGGTGGAAAATGTTTAGGACATAGATGAAGACACATGGTTCTGGGGAGCCATAGTGTCCTAGATTAATATAATATATGGTTAATGGGATTTAGAGCTAGAAAGGATCTTATCTGTCATCTAGTCCAATGTCTTAGTTTTTCTGATAAGTAAATCAAAGTCCAGGGGAGATTAACTTGCCCAAAATCACACAGATCATTAGGAGCAGAACTGGCATTCAACCTCCAGTCTTTTGACTCCAAATCCAGTGCTGTGCATGTTATGAGGAGAATGTCATGGCTTCTTTTTTTAAACTTAGAATAGTTATATCTCAGTGATTTCTCAGATTCTCTGTATATTTGGTCTTCAGAGAAGAAGAAAAGATCTGCCAGAGATACAGCAAAGTCACCTAATATTTTATCTGCATTTGAGGATGCTCTGGTGGAGTACAAGTAAGTCTGACATTTCTTTCCTTCTACACAATAACTGATATTGTCTTCAGTAAGAAAGCAACCTCAATTCAACAAATCCACACATTACTGAGTCAGAGACAAAGATTAAGTAGAGTACAAGTCCTGCTTCCATGATGCTTATGAGTTGTGATATACGTTGAGCTTCTAAATAAGTGAAAGTGGAAGACATAGGAGTAGATGGCATCACTAAGGGCGAGTGTTGTAGAGAGAAAAAAAGGACTGAGAACAGACCCATACAGGCTTGAGAAGAGAATGAGGAGTCATTAAAGGGGCTGGAGAAGGGGGGGAGGTGCTTGGAGACAGAGGAGAGGGGGCTAGGGGCAGGGAGCCAAGAGAAGGGAGCTTCTTCAGACCAAGGCTGGCTTAACAGGTCAGGGAGAAGGTGGCCTATGAAAGTGAGTTCAGTAGTTGTGGTGGGGAAGGGAAGCAAGAATAACCACTGAGCGATTCTCTGAAGGAAACAAGATTGTAGGATAGGAAGTTTAAAGGAGAGCTGCTGGTGAAGTAGTTGGGACTTTTCCAAGAAGTTTTACTCTGATGGGAGAGGAGACCCAGGGGCCAGTAATCTGGATGGTGTAGAAGGATCCTGGGAGATCCAAATGGATACTTCATGATGAAGTCACATATGACGAGTGGGTCAGAGGACACATCATAGAAACAATTTTTAATTATGTGAAATAAGAATGATAATGACGAAGCAACGTCAGAATTTCTAGGATGTAACTGAAGCAGTCCGTGGGGAAAACTAACATACACACACATACATACACATACATATGCACATATGTACATAAATATTTTCTACTAAGAAAATAGAAAAAGAAGACTGGTGAACTGAATAGGTGTTTTAAAAAAATTAGAAAGCTTAACAAATAAGCACAAATAGGAGACACATTAAAGTTAGAGGAAAAATAGGTAATTTGAAAAAAAAACATGGAAATGTAAAAAAGCAAACAAAGGTAGATGAGAGTGAGGGAAGGGGGAGAGATTGTAGATGCATGAAAGAGATTTTGGAGTTGGGGGTGGGGAATATAGGGTCAAGGGTACAAGTAGAGAAATTAACCTTCATTGAGAAATAGTGATTATTTTTCCTCTGAGATGAGACAGGAAGAATGGGTAGTGATTCTGAGTTTTTTGAGGAGGAACACCCATCAGATTAAAAGCTCGTTTTCTCAATGCAAACTGGGTCATCTGCTCCAGATGCGCTAGAGATGGTCCTGAGTGTGGGAGTCAGCAGACAGATAGTAGTCACTATTGGCTGTGATAGTGGAAGCCACTGGAGTGGATGGCATCTTCCCGGGAGAGGGGGAAGAGTTCGAGGAGCCACTGAGGGGTGGATTAAGTGTGAAGGCAGAGAATATCCAGATTGAAAAATCCCCTTCTTTGTCCTTTGATGGCTGTTAGCCAGGTAGTAATATTTCAGTTTTAGCCCCTGGAGTCTCTTTACGCACTTGATGTCTTCTACGCCTACATCTTCCAGTATCACAACTTAGAAGCATCATGGAAGCAGGGATTACATTCTATTTAATCTTTGTCTCTAACTCAGTTTGGACTATTGGGACAGAATTTTTTTCAAAGGTAATCATGGCTATAACACCATTTTATTCTTAACTGTGCTAGAATAATCAGTGCAGGACTGTGTATGTGGGAGAAAGTAAAGGCTTTTGACTTTATCTGTTACTATGTTATTAAACTCGATATATGATGCCATATTAATTTTAAAAATTGATGATTCAGAACACATTAGAAGATTTGATACTTTACTGTTTTTCCCCAGTCTTCCTTTATTATTTTAACACCATGAGTTTCTTTTATGTTGAATAAGTTCTACTGAGCCATTGATGTGCTAACGTTGGTTTTAGTGACAGATTATCCTTTAAAGTGATTACCCTCCAAGAATTCAAGAAATAGAAACAAATCAGTAGAAATTTGTTGAGCGCTTACAATTTGCAAAGCTCACACTCAGAGTGTTTCTATTAGTCAACAAAGAGTTTGATCATCTTTATATAATAAAATAAAGGGCATTTTATCATCATAAAAAAAGGTCCAAGAAGAAATAGTCTTTCAAACTCATTTGAAAATTATTTTATTAGCTAACATACTAGAAAGCACCCAAGTGATTACATTTATGTGGCATTAGAACCTAAAAAACCTTCCATCATCACTGGACACAACAAAGGTCATGAAGACCAATTCCACAGTTTTTTTTGGGAAAAAAATAAGTATACACACACACACACACACACACACACACACACACATATACACATACACATCAATACATATAATTCTACATATATACACATATGCCTACTTACATATACAAAGACAAATACACATGCATACTTATGTACACACACATACACACATATATATATATATATTCATCTTCCATTTATATAAAACCAACAGAAAGGATACCTGATCATTGTAGAATGCACATTCATCTTTCCTATAAAAAAACAACTTACAGTACAGTTATATCAATGTACAGCTTATTGTGATTGAACACCTAAATTCTTCTTTCTTGTTCTTACAGGCAGCAAGTGGAATCTATAATTTGCCAGAGAGCAATCGACAGTTTTTATTCTGTTTTTAGGGAACAGCTTATTAAAACTGTAAGTTTTATTGACATGAAACCCCCATTTCCGAATATGAGTTATTGAAATATACAAACATTTGATCTTGTTCTTTAGACCAGGGCCTGGGATCTCTCTGCTGTTCAGATATGCCTGTGAGACCTTATTGGAGCCAGCATTGTCATGTTCATTGTGCATATATGTGTTCTGTGCAGTTCTAGACTAGTTCTAGACATTGACTAGTTCTGGACATTGAATGTAAATATGTTTTGTCTTGTGTGTAGCTTTCAGAAGTCCAGAAATTGAAAAACTTGAAAAGGAAGAATGCCAAGGTAGGTCCCTAGTGATTTGTGGTGTCTGTTTATAAAGTGCTATGAATAGTCAAAACAATAACGGAAGCAAACATCCCTAGTGTGCTGTAAGATGAGCAGAGCATTACCCAGGTTAGCTCATTTGGTCTGTACAGCAGGCCGTGGAAGTTGGGGCTTTTAGAAACTGAGGCAGATCCCAGAGCTATGGAGTGTCTGAGGCAGAATGGAAACTTTGGTCTTCCTGAGTTC
Organism: Potorous gilbertii; assembly: GCA_028658325.1. NCBI lineage: Eukaryota > Metazoa > Chordata > Mammalia > Diprotodontia > Potoroidae > Potorous > Potorous gilbertii. The sequence goes on along the minus strand of CM053774.1, from coordinate 75,740,460 downwards.
CAAGAACTTCCAAGTCCAGAATTCTGTTACATCACCTAGCTGCATAGTACTGCAGTGTTCATGTTGGTCTTAAAGAGGAAGAAACCTTGAGTTTCTGGACTTGAGTCAGAGGACCTGTATCTGAGTTCTGGCTATCCTATCTATGTTTTCAGTCATGTCTGGCTCTTTGAGACCCCATTTGGGGTTTTCTTGTCAAAGATCCTGGAGTAGTTTACCATTTCCTTCTCATTTTACAGATGAGGATGCTAAGGTAAACAGGGTTAAGTCTTCCTAACTCTAGGTCCAGCACTTTACCCACTGCACCACCTCGCTGCCCTACTAGGTGTGCAACCTTAGACAATTCACTTCTGTATGAGCCTGTTTAATGGAGGAAATAATATTTGCACCATATATCAATTATCAAATGAGACAAATCGTATTTCTGTATTAGTTTAAGAGTTACAAAGGACTTTTCTTGCATTTGAAGTCAAGCTCATTTTACACCTGAAGGGACTTGGAGGTGTTCTTTTATAGATGGGGAAACTGAAGACCAGAGAGGTCACTCCTGTACTAAGTGATAGCACTTTATTACTATCACAAAACTTTCGATTCCTTCCGTGCTCTTCCTGCTGATGGTGTGCTAACAGTAGTGTTCTTTGGCTCACCTCTAATCACAAAGGCAGGCAGGGTGGTACAATGAAAGAGCCCTGCTTCTGGGGTCAGAGGACCTGGTTCAGATGCTACTTCAGATGTTTACTCCTTGTGTGAATTGTTAACAGGCAATCACAATGTCCTCAGACATGTAAATGAACATGCATGTAGAACCCAGAGTTTACAGTCCTTACAGAAGTTCGCCTATTTATGGCAGTACCACAAAAGGAGGAGAAAACACATATTTCCACATAAAAGGGTGTGGCGTGGGAAGGGAAAGGTGAGGTGAAAGTGACAAAAGGACAAAACCCCTCTCGACAGGGAAGAGCAGGGTGCTGGCAAAAGTCACATTCTTTTCCCTTGGGAACAGCTGAACAATGAAGATGGGGGGATCTGATGATCTGCAGAGGCCCCCAGCCCAGCACACTGGCTGGTGCCTGTCTTGTCTCCCAGGGACACCCAGGGGATCTGTGTTGGGGTGCAAACAACAAATTATGTCAGGGTGCGGAAATGGAGGGAGGTTTGTCCCTGACACATTCAGGGCATTGCACGTGCGCTGGGTTTATTGTTTCTGGAAAATGTGGAAAATCAAAAAGATAAGTTCAGGGGACCCCTTAACTGAATTTAGGTGACCCATGTAATCAAGGGTGTAGGGACAGGTAGATATGGTGAAGAGGCTAGAACTATAGGGTCTGGAGACAGGGAGACCAGAGGTCAGATCAGGCCTTGGGCACTCACTAGCTGTGTGACCCTAGGCAAAGCACTTCACCTCTCTCTGCCTTAGTTTCCTTATCTTTAAAATGGAGATAATCCTAGTGCCTGCCTTTCAGGGTGGCTGTGAGAATCTAGTAAGATGACTATACTTCTTAGCACAGTGCCTGGCACATAGTAAAAGCACTAGATAAATGTTAAAACTATATAAATGTAAGCAGTCATGGTGATGGTAATTACTGTGTTATTTAGGTGATTACAGATATCAATAAGCAAAGGAGGTGTTTGTTTGAAGCCCAGCACCAACTAATTAGGTAAGTTGATTCAAACAATTTTAGAAATGAAAGGTCTAGACCACATGTGGACCTCTAGGTCCTCAAGTAAAGCCTCTGACTGAATCTAGACTTCATAGAACAAATCCCCTTAATAAAAGGATTTGTTCTGTAAAACTTGGACTCAGTCAAAACGCTGCACCCAAGGACCTAGAAGGTCACATGTGGCCTCCAGGCCCCAGGTTCCCCACCCCTGGTCTAGACTGATCCTTCTCTTTACAGATGAAGCATCCGATTGAAGTCTAGAAAGGTTGGAATCACACTCAGGATACATGATTATAATACCCAGCTTTATAGAGTTTAACCTAGAAAAACTTCTATCACCTATGTCCATACGTGCCCAGCATTGGTCTCTCTTGCCACTTTTCACTGAATCAGAAACCCAAGGGTATCTGTTTCACAGGAAAGGCCGGTGGGTCCCATCTTGCCTCTTGACATTGTGAATGAGGAGCATTGCACAGGATGGGCTTTGGAGCTCTCATCTATAATCAAGAAGTGGGTGCTTTAGTTGGGTCTGATGGAGGAAAGGTGATAGAAAGTGCTCTGAGGCCATAGGCTGGGCCTGCCCTGTCAGCCAGCAGACATTGGGCATTGTGAAGGACACATTGTCATTTCTTCAGCCCCTGTGTGTTTGGGTGTCTGTTCTGTGACCAGAACTGTGGGGGATGCTCAAAAAGGAGTGAGATTAGCTTAAATCTCTTTGTGGTTGGCTCTTAAAGCTCTTTATAATTCAAACACTTCCTCTCTTTCCAGTCTGAGTCCCCTCCCCTTGTCAGTCCAACTGTGCCTTGCAGATGACCCTCCAGCCACTGGGGTCTGTGTGCTTCCCCAGGCCTGGCATGGCCTCCCTCCTCAACTGTCTCTCCTGGCTTCCTTGGCATCTTTCAGGTCTTAGCACAATCCCACTTTTTGTAGGAGGCTTTTCCCTGTGAGATCACCTCACTTCTATGTATCTTGTATGTATGTAGTTATTTATATTGTCTCCATTAGAGTGTGAGCTCCTTGGGGACAGGGACTGGTATTTTTTTTGTTTTTTTTTTGTTTTTAATTTTTCTTTGTGTCCCGAGTACTTAGCCATAATGCTTGAAACATTAAGTGCTTAACGGATGCATTTTGATCAATTGATCAATTTTAAGGGAGGCCAGAGGACAGTTACAGAAGCATATAAGAAAGATGTCAGATGCCTTTCTGTGTTCCAGGTGACACTGTGGCCCAGGGTAATGTAGCGCCAACTCCAGGGACACACAGTAAAAGATTAGGTCCTAGGTCTCCCAACTCTTGACCTTTCTCAAGGAGAAAGCTTCATGAAGGTCATTTGGAAGTTAGCCTTGAAGCGCCCAGTTTTAATACGAGAAGATTTTACCTAGGTGTACCCCAATAGTTGTCTCAGGGGTATCAAAATACCAGTTTTTTGGTATAATCCAGTAATTATTTTGAGGAGCCTAAAAGCCATTTTATAGATCAGGAAACGAGGGGTCAGAGAGATTCCTTGACTTTAGTGTCCCTTTCTCCATCCCTGGTTCTCTTCTCACCCCAAAGGCATGCACAGCCTGTGCCTCAAGTCACCAAACCTACTGGCCTGTTTTCAGACCTGTGACCTCTCTGCAGCCTCTGACACTGCTGAGCCTTCTGTCTTCCTTCAGACTCTTTTCTCCTGGTTTTCCTCCTTCCTGTCCAACTGACCATTCCCTTGTCTTCTTTACAGGAACTTCTTCCAGATTCCACTCTCTAAATGTTGATGTCTCGTTGGCTTCTATCCTGTATCCTGGGCCCTCTTCTCCTTGTAGTATGTCCCTTGAGCATCTCATCAGCTCCCACACATTCAGTTAACATCTCCCTACTGAGCATTCTCAAATCTATTTTTCCTGCTGCAATCTCTAGGCCCACCACTAGCCTTGTATCTCCTGCTGCCTTTCAGACATCTCAAACCGGATGTGTGGGATGGCAAGACCCCTACTCAAATTGACTACTCAGAGGCATCTCAAAGTACAAACAGAAAGTGCTTCATTTGGTTCTTGCAAGAAGCAGGAGGTCCCTTCACCAGTTTCCTGGAGCAGGGAGCCACCTTTACAGAAGCAGATGCTGAGTTATAAAGCTACAAACCACAAACACCCCTCACACCCCTTTCCCTTTTGATCAAAAGCCTGAGCTAGCAGTCTCTATTTCAGAAGTAAGGAAATGAGTTAAGCGAGACTGGCGAGAGGGGTGATAGTTTCACAACTTCAAGTTTCCCCCTACTGTGATTTTGATAAATTGAAACTCAGGGCTTATGTCTGCCTTACTTTAGACTTAGGTCCCTGAGAAGTGTTCACTGACTTATCATGTTCACTGGATGTCTAGTAGACATCTTAAACTCAGTATGTCCAAAAATAGAACTCAATCTCTCCCCTTTACCATCCCCTCCCCATTTCCCTACAATAGCAGGGACACATCTCTCAGTTCTTCACAGTCACAAGCAAAGTCATCCTGGACTGCTCACTCTTTCTCACCCTCCATGTCCAAGCTGTTGCCACAGCATTTCTTTGATTTCCCCTTTGCAGTGTCTTTTGAATACCCCTCATTCTCTGCCATTGCCCCCACTCTGGTGCCAGCTCAAATCAGTACATGCCTGTTGTGTTGTAGGAGCCTCAGGTCTTTCCACACTCCAGTCTGTTCTCCATTCAGCTACTAAAGTGGTTTTCCTAAAGTGCAGGTTTACCTAAGTCACTCAGACACACCAGTGGCTCACTGTAGCCTCCAGGAGCACATAGAAAATGCTTTTTTGGCATTCAAAACCCTTCAGAACCTCGCCCCCTCTTACCCTTCCAATTTTCTTACACTTCAGTCTCCATCATGCCCTCTTTGCTCCAGTAACACTGGCCTCTTGGCTGTCCCACGAATAAAACACTTTATATGCTTTGGACATTCTCTGACTGTCCCATGCCTAGAATGCCCTCCCTCCTCTGCTTTAGCCGCTGATCTCCTTTCAAATTCCAACTAAAATCTTGCCTTTTACAAGAAACCTTCCCCAAAGCTGCTTAACTGTAGCATCTTCCCTCTATTAATTATTTTCTATTTACCTCTTACTTTTTTGCATTGTCTCCCCCTTGGGCCGTGAGCTTCTTGAAAGCAGGGGCTGCCTGTAGCCTCTGCTTTGTGTTCCAGTGCTTAGCACAGTGTTTATTGATTGATACTGATTTGCCTAATACCACATACCAATGAGATTGCGGTATGCATTTATAGATTTTCTTTTTCTTAACTACAATTATATGCCAAAATACTTGATAAAATCATAGAACTTTAGAAGTGGGTGGTACCCTTGATCTTTTTATTTACAAACATTTATAAAGTGCCTACTATCATGGAACCCTGTGCTCAGGGCTGGGAAAGCCTCCATTTTGTCTTTACCTCTGTTTCCCCTCTAGATGAGACAGCACAGAGGAGGAGGGGAAGGCCTTGCTTGGCCACTCAGGGAGTCTGTAACTGTTTTTCTATCACACGATGTTGTTTTACTTCCACACCTATTGTGCTTATGGTAAAAGTGTTTGTTTCAGGATTAAACCAGAGTTGAAACTTCTACAAATAAAATATGAGGAACTTACAGAAAGAAAATCTTCTCTCACAGAAGCAACATGGTTCTTATCCAGTTTAAAACAACTTCATCATGATTATGCAGCTCTTAAAAGAAAAACCCCAACAGAAACAGAAAAGGTGAGTGTCACTTGAGTTTATTTATTTTGGTTTCTTCATTATACTTCAAGAGAAATAATCCCTTTGTATGTTTGTGACATGCTCTTAATGTCTTGTAAACAGACTGGGTCAACCCTGTCAAGGTCACGTACTACTCACAGAACAGCCAGGTCATTAGAATAGCCAGTACTTACTGCTGCACCTGAAGGTTTGCAAAGTGTTTCACCAGTGTTATTGATTCTTCACAGCAATCCTAGGAAGTTGGTGCTATTATCTCCATTTTATAGATGAGGAAACTGAGGCAGGTAGAGGTTAAGTGACTTGCCCAGGGTCACACTCTGCATTTGCACTCAGATCTTCCTTAACTCCAAACCTTGCCCTTGGTCCCTAATGTGTAGGGCGTCACCTAGCTGTAAACATCACTGGAGGCAATATAAAATTATCCATTCTTTAATTACACTCTTAAATGATTTTAAGTACTTTGCTGCGTTAATGAACTAATCTAAAGGATGAGAAAACTTAAAAGTCATGCTTTATTTGAAACTAAGGGTCTTTGCATTTAAGGTAGGGCTTATTATACCTTTTGTACAAAATTAATTCTGAAGGTAATTTTTTTCGTACAAATTACTGAGGATAGTTTTTTTTTAATCCAAGAAAACCAATTGTTGCCACTTTTCACCAGATTCACTCAGCCATCATTAAGTTTAGCTAGAGTAGTGGGCCTAGTGTCCGGAAGACCTGAGTTCAGAGTTCCGAGTTCAGCCTCAGACCTGGGTAGCTGTGGCAAGTCACTTAACCTGTTTGCCTCTTTCCTCATCTGTAAAATGGGGATCATAACAGCACTCACCTCTCAGGGCTGTGAAGAGCACGTAAAAGAACAATTGTAAAGCCCAGCGCCTGGCACAGAGTATGTGTTACATACATGTTAGTGACGGTGATGATGACGACAGGCCTACTAGGAATCCAGAAGTTGTGACTGTGGGCAAGACCACAAGAACACATACAGGTCCATAGACAGCAAATGCAAAATGGTTAAAAGAAGGTAGTTTGAAAAGGGGGCGGGAGGGGGCACTAGTGGCTGAAGGGATCACAGAACACCTGTGCCAAAAGGTTTCAACAGGATTTGACTTTTCTCTGGTCCAAATGAGTGTTAGTAGGAAAGTAAAGGGTCTCCCTTAGTGGGGAAGAGCAAGCATCTGAAAAGAGAACAAGACATTCTCTTTCCAGCAGGGCTGGTAACACCCAAATCACACACTTGCTTCTGGTCATTTTTATGACTCTTAGATGAATAGGGTTCAGGGGTCCCATTCCTGAAACAGAAATGCTGCTCTTTCCACCATCAGTGCTTGGAACTTCATTGCCTAGTCACGCATTTGGCCTTAACGGGTGTGGCTTCTCTGGAGTTACTCCAGTATAGCTAGTGTTAGCTATAAACAGAATGGCTCCAGACACGTGGTTTGGATCCTAGAAGACTGGAAATAAGACTGTCTGCCTTGAAGAGCTATTCCCTGTGCTAGCAGCTTGCCCATCTAGTTAAGTTTTATTTTCATTATTTTAAGTCAAGCATTTGTTACTGCATTTGGGAAAGATAAATTAATTACTTGGATCATCCAGTCATCATTTCATCTCAACAAACTTAAAAGACTCTACTGCTCATTGTGGGCACATCTGAGTTCCATAGCTCCTACTCGGGTTCTTTCCTCATGTTAAGAGTTAGATGACTTCCAACAAAGTTATTAGATATATCTAAGTTCCTAGCATCTCGTTATAACTTGGGTGTTGTTTTATGAGAGTGGTGATAACATTCTGAAAGCTACATTATGGAAGAAGTTGTTTTACTGTATTTATATTGAAGGAAAATTTCCAGAAACTACAGAATGGTTTTAAAAAATGAATTTTGATATACATATATATCAATCTACTTTGTAATAAAATAAGTTAACTTTGTCTTGGTAAGACTCTGAGAGGAAAAGAGCAAACTAATAACCAGCCTGAGAAGCACTTTTTGCTATAGGGAGCATGGCAGGAAATCCTGCTTCATTTATTATCTCGGTTAAACAAGTGCATGCAGCACTCTCCGTGCCTTTTCCCGCTTTCCTTCTCTAACGTTAATGTTTCACTTGGTTTCTTTTCATTGTATACTTTCTTTTGCCTTTATTTTACTTTATGAAGAAGGTGCAGTTTATTAAACAGATTATGTGAGGAGGCTCCAAAGATATGTTTCTTACAACATAGATGTAACGCAGGGCTATGTGGCCTACGATAAATCTGCCAGATACCACATGGGCAGCAGGACCAGTCTGAACCAGCCTTGATATGTCCCAGTCATGGTGAATCATATTTAATCTCCACAGCTCACTGGCCCCAAGTGCCTAGTGCTTACAAGGCTTGAGAGCTTGTCTCATCCAGCAAAGCCCTTTTAGGAGAAAGGCCAGAGCTCCTTCCTGAGCACAAAGCAAGTCACTGTTAACAGTGACACTGAACTGTTAAGATGTAGGTAGTAGGAGTCAAGTGCCTTGACTCGCTTGTCCTGATCATTCTCACTCCGTAGTCATTTCAGTTACTTTTCCTTCAATAGTATGACGCGTCCAGCCTACCAGCTCTGCTGTTTGAAGCAAGAGGCATTTCAGGAGCGGCACAACATCTGGAAAAGATCAACGGTCACCTTCAGCAGCTCATTGGTCACAAATGAGAGGCAACCTGCCTTATGTTTACTTTGGAATAAACTTTTTCTTGGAGATCATTAAATTTATATATCCGCGTAATTTATTAAACTATACTTGATTAAATATAAAAGCCATTATTTTTTAAAAAATGCTTTAGAGTAGTTTCTGGTTAGTGAAGGTTTTGTGACTAGCTTAATAAAAGATGTTAGTAAAAAATGAGTTAACTTTCAGATATAAAGGGATTTATGTATACACACAACATATATTTATTTTTAAAAATGCTGATCAAAATAGCTCAGAATGGACTAAAACATTGATGTTTTCTCCATTGAATTTCATTTTTGAATGACCAAATATGACAGTATTAATTTTGCAGTACTAAAAATCTACAAAATTAGATTATACAATGTACCTAATAATATAACTGTCATTCTAATTATTTTGCTTGGGGTAGTTAATTAAATAGCTTAATAGCTTGGTCCATTAAAGCATTTAAAAACAGACTTAAAACTTTGAGTAAATGGACACTTATTTGTCAAAAAACTGATTTCCCTAAACCACACAGTATTTTTTTTTAACTTTAAAAGAAAAGCTCTAAGAAAATGTAAGGGACATGGAAGGCATGTAACATTCTCATATATTTCACCATCCCCACTGAGCTTTTTTTTATTTTTCTACCTTTAGTTTTTGTGTCATGTACTGATTTCCTTCCTCCCAATTCAGCAAGGCTTCCATTTTATTAAACAACAGCAAAAAACAAAGCAGTTTTCTAAAAGTAACAACCAGACTTTCTTTGTAAATGTATAAGGTCATATTTCAGTGTGAATTTAATGTGTTTTTCTATCAGTGATAGAGCATTTTTTCAAATGGTTATTGGTAAATATTTGTCTACTTTTGACCATTTCATTTATCCAGTGGAGAATGACTCAAAATGAAGTTGTTCAATTTCAATTGCCCAAAGGTTTTAGATGACTGAATTTGTCCTACTCTAAATCTTCTAAAAGTTCTTTTCAAAGAAAAGGAAACCTGTTCAACCTCTCTTGTTCATTTTCCATGAGCTGCACCTTAGGTCTCCATTGTGGATGTCTTCCAAGGGAATGCTGTGAAGCCCCTTTCTCTTGTCACTCTATGCTGTCTAACTTGGCAGTATCATCAGCTATGCAAATGATTCCCAGATCTATCTATTCAAGCCTAACTTCTCTCAGTAATACTATCACATCCCCAAATATAGCATGTCTCCTCCACATCTGAATTCTCTTTCCCCCCAAAACTCTGGGACAGCTGGGCGATTCAGTGGATAGAGCATCAGGCTGGCCTCAGACACTAGCTATGTGACCCTGGGCAAATCATTTAACCCTGTTGGCTTCAATTTCATCATCTATAAAATAAGCTGAGGATGAAAACCACTCCAGGAGATCTCTTTGCCAAGAAAACCTCCAATGAGATCACGAAGAGTTGAACACAGCTGAAAAGACACAAAACTCTACCCTTCCAATAAGCCAGGCTTGCCTCATCACTCACACTTAACCCACCCATCTTTCCAACATCTCTTGTATACATGCCTTTCTCTACTCCCCCAGCTCTCTCCCTTCTGGCTGGGCTCCCTGCCTCCAGACCATCTGCCACTCCATTGCCACAGTGATTTTCCTCATCTTCTCCTACTCAGCAGCTCCACTGGTTTCCTTTTACCTCCAGGAACAAAAAGAAAATCCTTTCTTTGGCCTTTAAAGCCTTCCACAGCCTGGAATCTTCTTTCCTTTACCAGGCTTCTTCCTCTATTATCCAGTGGCACTGGCCTTCTTCCTGTATCTCCTCCCCCTCCGCCACTGCAATGCACTTCCTTAGATCCTTCAGCTCCAATTCTCCTTTTTTGTAAGAGGCCTCTCCTGATTCTCTTTTCCATTTCTAGTCTACATGTTACCTGTATCTTTTATTTTGGCATGTTGGTTAGGATGTAAATTTATCAAAGTCAGGGCCCATGTTTTTACTTTACTTTGTATCTCCAGTGCTTGATAAATGCCTAGTGACTGACACTAGCTACTGAAGAAGCTAGATCTATGTAGGGGTGGCAGTACCAGAGCTGGCTCCAAAACATTTCTGTTTTATTTGGGAAAAGTGCCATTTCTGAAATTTCAGGGACAATCAGTTTTCCTTGTTTCTCAGGGTGCTGGGGAAGGAAGTAGTCACTATTTCTTACCTTTGCTTCCACAGCTAGGCTTCAGATCCCTGAGTTTTGTGATGAGGTGGTGTCTGACTTCATAAGCTTCATGGGCATTGGGCTTAGGCAACTTTAAGGTTAGGCAGTTTGTTTGTGGCCTGAATTTCTGACTTACTTGTTCCTAGAGACTCTACTGTGCCCATACTGTTGACATGATTTACACCGGTTAATGTTCACTTGGGGCTTTTGTTCAATCGATACTTCATATATTGGGGGCTTTGTGTTTGTGACATGGAATGACACTCAAGTACAGAGGTTTAGAATAGTGTCAAACTTGTATTAGTGATCCTAAGTTATGATATACAGTAGGACCATTAAAATAATTTTACAAATTAAAATAGGACCAATAAAATAAAACAATTTAATGGAGTTTCTAGTAATAATTAAGAAAATATTCAAAAAAATTTTAATAATAGGTACTATAATGACTAATTAGAAGACTCCAGACCAGACTTGTGATTTCAACAGGGTAGATAATTCTCAGGTGAGGTGAGCACCTCCTCTGCAGCTGATGGTCCTAGACAGTTGCCTGTTATAGTGTCAAGGAGCTTTTGTGGACTTAGTACTTACAAGGTCAGTATGAAGCATAGATGCTGGGACTTGAGCCCAAGTCTATCTTATTCTCCTCTGTTACAGCTCACAAAAAAATAGTGAATTCATTTGTTTATAAGGAGTTTGAAGAAGGCCACCATTTTACCTTTAGTCACTATTTGAAGTCAAATTACACTCCTGTTTGTTTCCTGTTCTTCTATCATTTCTATGAGAAGTGCATCAGGAATCTCATCCTCTATGGGGTTGTCACTGGCCAGACTCTTCTCTACAGCATCAGCTAACTCAGCATCTTCAACAGCTTCCAAAAAACAGGTGTCATCAATCCCATTGTACCAGTTCGTATCTGAAGGCACTTCTCTTGTCAACATACTAGATGATAATTCTTGAGAATTTGAGTATTTTTGGTTAGTTCCAATATTTCTACTGTCTGTGTCATTCAAAATGTGATCTTCATCATCCTAAAAAGATATTCAAACAAAATCACAGATCAGATACTTAAAACCAAGATGGCTACTTGAACTGAGGCAGGCAGCCAGCTCCCACATTTCCTAAAAATAGCACCAGACCAAATAATAACCAAGAATTCCAATGAGAACATTCTACTATGTAAATTACCCTGCCCCAGATTTACACAAAAAGTCAGCTAAGAGCCCACAGGCACAGAAAGGTAGTTTGCCAACCAAGTCAAGTAAGACATAACCTCTCAGGGCCAGCAGAGATACATGGCAAAGAAACCTGCCTCTGGAGACAGAAGGAGCAGAGGGCAGGTACACCACTGAGAAAATTCAGCTGGGAGCTACAGTGTGAACCTTGGAGGTGGCCAGGAGTGGCACTAATACCCCAGTGCCTAGTACTCTTTTCTGAGATGCCATGGAAGGCCTCAAAGATGTGAAAGCTCAGAAGGGGGCCTAAGCCCAGGAGGTGGAGGTCAGCACAAGAAGTGAGAGGAGTCTAGTGAGGGCTGCCCACCTCACTCCAAAGTACATAAGAGGCCAGAGCTTAACTGTGACAAAGCTATGGTCCAGGAACTAAAGCCTGATAACGTGAGTCAACCTAAGATAATAACCACTACAAAGAATCACTGTAGATCCAGAAATAGAAGGAAAAAACAAGTAGTGAAGAAATTTAACAATTGGTGGATTCTCTGTAAACTATTAAAAAAAAACCCAAACTTGGACACTATTTCAGGAAATGAAAAGTTGCTCAAATCTGTTAGAACCAGAAAGCAAAGTGAAAATATTAAGAATCCAATTAACTCTTGAAAAAAACCCTAAAAAGTTTCATTACTGTCACAGTCAAAATCCAGAGCTTTCAAGTCAAAGAAAAAATAGTGCAAGCATCCGTCCCATCCAGAAAGAAGATAAAAGTACCAAGAAGCCCCAGTCAGAATCACACAAGACCTGGAAGCGTCTAGTATAAACGTAAGGAAATACTAGAATTCAATATTCCTTACAAGCAGGAATAACTTACCCTGCAAAGTTGAGTATAATCCTACAGGAAAAATTACAAGAACGTTTAATGGAAGAGAAGACTTTCAAAGCATTTCTGATGAAAATCCTAGAGCTGAGTAGGAATTGTGAAATACAAACACAAGAGTCAAGACAGACCCTGCTTGAGCAACTGAAAAAAGCTGTATGATGCTGTAGAGCTAATGTTCTAATGGGGGGTGGGGTAGAAGAAAACACAAGGACCCCTTCAGAACTTGAATATCTTCCAAAGGGCACTAAGGGAGTTAAATAAGAGAAACAGAGGCTGTAGGGGCCTGATCCTGTTTTGTGGGTTTGAAGTGGAGAAAGAAGAGGGAGAATAAAAGGAGGAGGACAGTACAGAACATGTATTTTTCTCATAACTGGGGTACATGAGAAAAGAATATACAGAGAGGCAGAAAGGGGGAGCAGACATGGAACCTCACCTGAACAAGCAGAGTTTGGTGTGGAGATAAATCAAACTCAAGAAAAGAAGGTAGAAGGGTGATACTAGAGAGGCAATACTCGGGAAAAGCAAATTTCTTGATCTTGGAAAGAAAACTGGAGACTACAGGGGGTAACGTGCCCATCAATTGGAGAATAGCTAAATTATGTTACATTAATGTAATAGAATATTATAGTGTCTCTGAGAATGACAAAAGGCACTTTCAGAGAATCCTGGGAACACCTAAATGAAATGATAAAGAATGAAATGAGCAGAACTAGGAGAAAATGTACACAAACATACAGTGTAAAGAAAAAACTGTAAAGATGGAAGACTACCAGTCAAAGCAATGACCAACTGCATCTCCAGAGAACCTGGAATTAAGCACCTTCTGACAGGGCACAAAAAGACACACTTTTTTGGGCATGGTGGTCACAGCGTGAATTTGTTTTGCTTAATTACGCTTATTTGTTGAAATGATCTTTTTCCCCATTTTAAACTGAGGGTAGGGGTAGTGATATGAAAAATAAGAGGCCCATCTTTTACTGTATATAAGTTTATCAAACACTGCTCTTTTGTACGTATTTAGCTCTATTTTGAGGATTTCTGTTGTGCTGCAATGGTCTATTGGGCCTACTACAAGACAGTTTTAACAAGAGCTGTTTTGTAACGTTTTAAAATCTGGATGGGCAAGTCGACTTTTATCTTCTTCTCACTCCTATCCCCAAGTTGTTCAACAAAACCAACCTTTGATATTCTTGGTTGTTTTTATATACATGTATGTATAAACATTTTATATATGTATATACATTTATGTACCAGTCTTCTAATGAAATCCACTGGTCTTTCTGCTATTTCATTAAATCTTTTTAAAGAGTGTCACCATTTCTACTGTTGCTTCAACTCATCCAGTATTGGATTTCACTACAGATATTGAGATCTAATTTTTGTTAATACAATTTTAAATATTATTTTTATATATCTAATTCCTGAACATTAAATTTTTTGTCATAAGTGGGACTTTTTTGTAAATAATGGCTTCTTGGTCGTTGGTAGTATATAAGAATGTAAATGAGTTTGTGGATTGACCTTTCATCCTGCAATCTTGATGAATTCATTTTTTCTCTAATTTTTGTTGCAACTGATCAATTTTCTAAGTAAACAAGTTATCTGCAATAAAGAATCTTGTTAAGCCTTCTAAATTAACCTCTCATCTTAAAATTTCTAATATTTCTAATACTATTTTCTCTTTGCTATTTTAATATTTTTACATCTATATTCATTAATGAATCATCTATTTCTTTTGGTGTTTGTTTTTATTTAAGCTTCAGAACTGGGGTGACACTTCATCTTTCACTACATTTAGAAAGTCAATATGTGAATTTATTCTTTGAAGGTTTGGAAAAAATTCACCAATTAACCTATCTGAATGAAATATTTTTTATGGGTTAATTCACTGGCTGCTTTATTCCAATGAAATTGTGTTTATTTCTAATTTTGTTAATTTATAGCTTTGCTAATAATCATCTACCCCTTTGTTTAAGTTTCAAATATCAGCAGGTAGCTATGAACATTTACTGATGAAATTCTTAATTATTTTGTATTTGTAATGGTAATGTCCTTCTTAATTGTGAGTGATTACACTTGCTAATAAACAGTTTGTCAACTTTAGTGATCTTTCTAATAAAAAGTCAGCTCTTAGTTTTGTCAATTCAGCTGTTTTTTCACTTTCTATTTTAAATAAATATCTTTTTTCCTTTGGACTACATTACTTGTTTGCTAATGTCTTTAGGTACAAACTTGTTTTATTCAGTAAGTACATTGCATTTACAAAAGGAATAACTCCATACAAAAAGTATTTCCTTTGGTCCTTTTCTTCAAAAGAAACTCTCTTCTTTTGCCCAGATTCCAAGGAGGAATTATTCTTCAACCTTCCTTATCCATTCTACACTACAGATTTCTCCATATCCCAATAAAAATAGGCTTATATAACCCAAACTATCTTCTAGCTCCTTTACTCTGGGTATGTGATTTCTACCTTATGGGAAAAAATTAACTTAAAAAGCTTACTGAATTTGTTATCAAGGGATTTAATTCATAGTCCTAAATGAATAAGGTTCAGTAGAAACCTATCTTGGGAATGTAAGGAGCCAGCTGTTCAAATCGTTGCACTAAGCTCTTCATCTGTCTCCACTGACGGTTTACTATTTCTGAGAAGGGCTGGCCAGAGTATGAATGAAATTCCAAAAATGAACATACAAGAGAACAATAATAGCAGCCATCCTTATTTTTACGTCATGCTAATTGTACATATTTGGGGGAGAAGAGAATGGGATAGGAAGCTATATTCTTAAGTTTCAGAATGATTTGGATTGAATATTCATAAATACGTTTTACCTTTCAAAGATAAGTTAGTTATTAAAAAATAACAAAAAAAACAGCACATACCTCTTCGAACAGATATAAGAGGCACACTTCAGTTGGTAATGGGAAACCTAAATCAGAGAAAAATTTTTATTTATTGCTTAAAACAAGCATAATTTTTTTTTAATTTCTGGAAAAGGTGTCTTTTAAATAATCAGTAACTCACAATCTGATTTGAAGTTTTCTGCTCTGCAGACAGGGTCATGACATTTTTGATACCAAACCTCATTTTTCAGATCCACCAGAATCCTTCAAATATAAATGTAAATATTAAGTCTTCTAATCCTTTAGCACATTACTTTTTAAAAATTTGTTGTAGTATTTTTTATTTTTTAAAAAAAATTTTATTTAAAACTTTTTGGAATATTTAAATAAAAAAATTAAATTTAAATATTTAAAATTTTAAAAATTCAAAAATATTATTTTAAAAATCTCCTTCATTTCTATCTTTTCCCCTCCCCTATCCAATGAACACATCCTTTGTAATAACAAAAAGGCAATTCAGCAAGTTTAACCAGCAGTCATCTGAATCTGATAGCATATGTAATATCCTACACTCATATCGCCCCACCTCTTCATAAAAGGGAAGGGGTGCACGTTCTCAGCTTTTCTCCAGGACCAAGATTATTGAGTTTTAATGATGATCTTAGACTATATCTTTTTTATTCTTTCCATTGTTTTCCTTGTTCTGCTTATTTCATTCTGAATCAATCAATTCCTCTAACCTTCTGTGGTTCAATGGCACAAGCACTGGCTCAGGCATTCACATTCACCCATGACACCACCTAGGTGATGTGGGGCCAGTCACGTGACCTCCCTGAACCTCAGTTACTCATCTGCAAAGTCAGAGGAGAGAAGGGGGTTTGGCCTAGGTAGCTTCAGTGATCCCATCTATTTAACCACTGACAACTCCTCATTTCCAGTTCTCTGCTACCCCAAAGTGCCAGTGAGCATATTTGGGGGGCCATGGTAGAAGCCCTTTGTTTTTTACCTCCTTGGAGTAGATGCCTTGCTGCGGGATCTTAGCATCAAAGGCTATGGACCTTTCCATAATTTCAGATTGCTTTCCAGAATTGGTAGACCAATGAATAGATTCTTATTTTTATTGATGTGTTTATTTTTAAGGTTACCCTTCGTTCTTAACCTCTCCTTCCCCTTTCCAGCAAGTCTTAGAATGGAGAATTTTAAAAAGGAAAAAAAAAGTTCTGCAAAACCAAGTCAGATTAGCTTTATAATTTATGCAGTGTTTCCCACCTATAGTTCCCCCACCCCTCTGTAAACAGGGAAGGGAGGCACAGTTTTTCAACTCTTCTCTCTGGGCCATTTGTAATATTAAATAATAAACATTAGTACTATAAAATCTGCTGCTCTCTGGTCTGCCATCAGTCAGGTATTTGTTAACCACCTGTTATGTGTCCCTGTACAGGGCAACATGTCATGAGCTTAAGCAGCATACAAAGAAGTATGAAAAAGGTCCTGCCTTCACAAGAGCTCACAGACAAAGGACAGGTGAAGAACTAATGGTTATTCCCAACAGGATGGAAATACGGAACCAGTAAAAATCAGTAGCCTGCAATGATAGAGGAACACTTCTTGGAGGAGCTGGAGTTGTTGAAAATGGGCAGAGGGATTTCAATCAAAAGAGTGCTGTCGAGGGATGCCATAAAGGCAGACTATCACATGGAGTGTTCTGGGCAGTGTGAGAAAGGCCTGTGCTGGGAAGATGGGGCTACAGAGGAGAAAACAGCGTTCTGTGAATCAGGTTGGGACTCCCAGCTAGGCATTCATCCTCACTGTGCCTCAGCTTCTTCCGTGAGAAAATGAGAGGGCTGGATGACATGATCCCTGAGGTCTCTTTTAATCCTAAATTCTCAGAGGATGATGCTAACATTTCAAGCCTTAGAGTATCTGTGAGAATGATAGAAAAGAAGCCATCAGGTGGAGTCCTGTGTTGATAGGGATCATAAGAAAACAGGTTTGGAATGGTTCTCAAAGGTCATCTTTTCAACCCCCTTATTTTACGTTTGAGGAAACTGAGGCCCAGAGAAGCAAACTGACTTGCCCCGGGGCAGAGCCATGATTCAAATCTGGGCCCCTTTAACACTTTTTAAAAAATTTTTTAAAAATTTTTTTTAATGTTCTACAATCACTTCCTTAAAGTTAAGATTTTATCCCCCCCACTACCCCCCTCCCTCCCCATGACAGCATACAATTTTGTATAGGTTCTACATATACTTTCCTATTGAGCACATTCACCCGACCACATTGCCTTGCAATGATGAGTCTGGTTTTAGACAACGAACACAGCTGGGAAAGCCCTTTTGAGACTATCAAGTCTAGAGTCCTTATTTTATGTATAAACATGTGACCTAGTCACATTAAGTGTTGCCCCTAATGTCCTAGAGCTAGTAAAGCATATATTTAACTTAAAGCAACTAGAAATGTTCACTAAACATGCATACCCGAGACTCAGAAGAGGCTCCTTTGATGAAACCACAGATTTGGGAGTCATCCACATAGAAGAGAGAGCTGAGGCTACAGATTACAGAAAGAGAAAAGCAAAGGTCCAAGAACTTGGGACATTTAGGAGGCAGAAGGAAGAGGAGGAAGGCAGCATAGGAGACCCAAAAAGAGGGACAGTGCATGTGCTTTTTTTATCTCATAGTGCTATCATATTTAAAAATTAGGTAAACGGAGAGACTGGTATTAATTATTATTTAATTAATTATTAATTAGGCTAACAGTAGCCAATAAATCGGGTCAGTGACCAAAAGACCCCACTGAGGGCTGACAGGGTCTCATCCTTAGGAACCTCCCTTAGCAAAGTCACCTCAGCTCCTCCCTATTTGTTGTTCGGTTGTCTAGCAGTGCCTGACTCTACGTGAATATCTTGGCAAAAATACTGGGATGATTTGCCATTTATTTCCCCAGTGTGTCCTCATTTTTCTTACAGATCTGGTCACTGGATCCAGATGGCCCAAGGAGGGGAAGTGAGGCTGGTGACCTTGCACAGCCTTCTCACTTAAAATAAAGTCAAGTACAAATCATGTCATCATTTCTCTGATGTCATGGTCCTCTTTGAAAACGAAGGTTGAACACAACCTGTGAGGAGAGCAAGCTGACTGAATGTGGACCCAGTTAGCTGGGTAACTCAGTACATCCTCTCTCTCAACCTTTCCCTCTCCCCTTCCTTCTCCTCTCCAAAAGAAGGTAAATTTTGGCTAGAAGCTGCCTTGTTAACCTGGGGTTTACTGACTAGATTTCTTTCTTTTCTTTCTCTCTTCCTCCCTTCCTTTTGCTTTGTTTTGTAAACCCTTATACCCAAAGCACTCTGAAGCCCACAGATTGAACAATAGGTCCCTGCCCAAGCTCCACTCAAAGGCTGTTTCTTGGACCCTCCAGGCTTAGAATGAATGTCAATAGTAACTGTTTCTCTTTGAAACAACAACCCTGAGGCCCCTCCCAGCTTGATTTATTTTTTATTCAAAGGGG
>CM053774.1:75710086-75721755 GCA_028658325.1 Potorous gilbertii | reverse complement strand
TGTAAGTCAAGTCATCACTTCTCTGATGTCATGGTCTTCTTCAAAAACAAAGAATGAACACAACCCCCTCTTACAGGTGAAGCACTGAGGCAGAAGGGTTAAGTGACTTGCCAAGGGTCACACGGCTAGCAAGTATCTGACTCAGATCTTGGTACTCTGTCCACAGGCACTTCAGATAACAGGATCAGACTGCAGACAATGCTAATCTGCAGAAGCTTTGATTGATTCAATGTGAATTTGAGTTAAATGGGTAGTAGGTAAGGCTACAAAGGTAGATAACAAAAGGGTGTTTCTGATCATAATCCAGAACCAGCTCTACTTCTCTCCTTTTTCAGGGTTCGCCACATACAAAGTCTTGCTAATCCCATTTCTGTCCCTAAATCTGGGGGGATTATATTCACGTTCCCAAACTTATCTGGCCTACCACCCCATTTAAAAAAACATTATTCACTCCCTTGAAATCTACTTTCTTTACTTCTTTAATGTTTTTTTTTACTTTTCAACATTTAAAAGATTTTTTTTTAAATGACTCACCTAAAATTTAAGTTTATTGTAAATTTGTGGGTTTTTTTCCTGCACTGAAATTTTGATGATGCAATACTGCTATCCTGTTTACAAACAAGTCATTACACACACATATTCCGGCTGATGCATGTTGAACTTCCAACAATGCACAACAGGCTCACCTGCCAACACTTACTTGTTAAGACCAGTCTGTGGGCTTGACCGCTGATTGGTTTTAACTTGCATTTTGTGTGTTCATTTGAAAAATAATGTAATTATTCTAACTTGAACTCTGTCACACAACAGAGGAAACAAGCCCTAACTGTTTTTGAAAATTTTCTTCTCTTCTCTCCTTATGCTTCTACCAGCCCATCAGACGCACCCGAGGCTACTACTACCTCCTGGAATGTTCCAGTGCCTCCAAAGGGGCAGTATCACTCCTGGGGAACATATGGTTCAGACAGCTCTCCTTAGCTTAGGACTTAAGTGTACGCTAAGTAAATGCTTACATTATCAAGTAGAGCATAAAAGTCAAATGTAGTAATATAGATTATTAGAAATAAACTGTAACTATACATTCAACATAATCCTGGGCAAAAATCCAATCTGAAATGGCAAGGTTTGTGCACAAAGACTAAGCATTTACTTACATGATGTTATTACTCTTGTGGGCTCTCTTAATATTTCCACACCAGCGATACTTGGAGATATCATAGACAAGTAATTCTTCTGGGAAAAAGTAGTTCCAACACCGAATTCCTGAAACATCAGCAATATTTATAAATTCAACCGAACTGCATCTAAGCAATACTTAATAAACAACAAAGATACTTACCTCCCTTAATGCCATTTTTATTCACCAAAGTAAGTACAAAGTTATCGATTTCAGGGTATGGTGAACACTGGAAGCCTTCCATGCTACCCACTGCAACAAAACAAAGGGAATGTGTAAAATCCTCAAGAGCTAAAAGATATACAGCCATACCGTACTAATTCAGGGGCTATAGATTTTCTCAGCCCAGGTGCCCACATATTCCTCCCCTCCTGTTTGCCTTTCGGCAATGAGAGAGCAGCTCAAAATTAGGTCAGTTCTGTTCTTCCTTAACAGTTTGGCTAAACCCAGATTTTTAATTAAGTTCATAATTTTACAGTTTTTAAAATAAGAAATCTATAATAAGAACACTGCGATAAAAGGTGTCATTTAATTTTAAGACTAAATAAACTTTTAAGAAATAGTAAATGTATGAAATAATTTAAATAATGTACCTCTAGTACAGCCACTATTAAAACGTTCAGTCCTTTTTTGTTTACTTAGAGGTACATCACAGGTAAGGATTCGCAAAGTGTCTGAAAATCTGAGAATGTAAACAGAGAAAAATAAAATGCCATTACATTAATGTTAAAGAACAAAATGCCATGGAAAGCAATTAAATTCTAAACATTAGAACATTTAAACACTATTTAATCAATATCTGTAGGTGTTACACCACATTTACCCACATGATCCCCCTTTCTCGAAAGGAAGGTGAGAGCTACTGAATACATTACTCCCTCTGATGACAAGGTGAACAAGGAGTGCCACAACTGCAACCTGCAGCACAATGAACAGAGTATTTGGCACACAGTAAGGACTCAGTAAATGATTATTGCCTGAAAATCAGAAGGGTAATCTAGTGTACCAGACAGATCTCTAAATAGGTCAGGCAGCCTAATATCATCTGGCATCATCACCACATGTACAGAGACAACACGAGAAGGTTTACAAAGCACTTTTTATACAACCAGCCAGGAAACAGGCAGCCCCAGTGTTACTGTTACTCTCCCTATTTTAAAGATGGCTAGGGATTCACCCACAGCCACACAGCTGATGAGTGTCAGTCATGGCTGGCACTCAGATCTGATTCTTGGGCCAGTGGGAAGGAACTAAGCATTTCTGAGCCAGGCACTGTGCTAAGAGCTTTACAAATATCTCATTTCATCCTCACAGCGACCCCGTGGGAGGTGCTGTTATCACCACCCCCATTTTGCAGATGAGGAAACTGAGAAAAACAGGTTAAATGACTTGCCCAGGTTCATGCAGCCATGAAAATGTCTGAGGCTGGATTTGAACTCCGGTCTTCCAGACTCTAGACCCAGTGCTCTCCACAGGACATGAAGCTTCTCATCTTCTGACCCAGAGAGCTATTAATCTCCAATATTAGAGGTGGTGACTCCAGAGAACGCAAAGGTCTCAGAGAATCCCGATACCGTCAGATCTCTGATACATGTTACAGTTATCACAAACAAAAGTAGCTTAACTCAGGCACTACATACCTGATGTTGGTGACCAAGGAAGCAAGGAAATATTGGTTTTCTGCAGAAACAGTCTTTGATTGTTTAGGAAAAAATCTGTTATCTTCAGCTACTTCCAAAGGCACACGTTTGCCCAATTTTGATGATTTGTAGAGCCGGAAGTTCCTATTTCTTGTATAAACTCCTATATAATATATACATGTAAAACATACAGAAAAAGGGATGAATTTTGGGAAATCAGTGTGATATCTTGAAAAAAGTTCTGAATCTGGATCTCTGCTCTCTTACTAATTACATCAGCGGACAATTCATTTAACCTAAGATTTGTTTCCTCATCTGCGGAATGAGTTTGGTAATACGTCGGTCTTAAAGCGTTTTATGAACTTTAAAGTATTATTACCAAGTGAGCTGTTATATCATCTTTAAATAACACTTTGTACAACGAGTAAATATTACTTTATTGCTGTGGTCTACACTAGGCATATAAGGAAAAAAATTATCTTGTTATCCAAGGTTACAAAAGAAAAGTTTTCTTTGAATGACAATTCAAGCCTTCTCTGAAACTGTCAGGGAACATTTAAGCCGTCAGTTTCCCATTGTCACATAAATGGAGGTAGAGGTTAGGTTGGACTAATTTTCCCAAGGAAATCATTATTAAAACGTTCATATTAGGCCTTTCAGCCAACTCTCTGAGGCAGCCGGTACTCGGTGAGCAGAGCAATGGGCCTGGCATCAGGAGGACCAAAAGTTCAAATCTGGTCTCACGTATTTATTGGTGTGACCCTGAGCAAGTCACTTCATCATCTGTAATAGCAGATACCTCGCAAGGCTGTTGTGAAGAACAGATGAGATTAAGATTTGTAAAAAGTGCTTAGCACAGCGCCCAGCACAACGTTGGTGCCACATAAATGCTTTCTCCTTCCTTTCTTTAGGGGTCAGGTCTGTCAGGAGCTGGATAGATATCACGTGAAACATCCTTAAGGGGCAAGGCAGGCACAGCGTTTGGCTACTGGTGACCAGCACGGCTAGGTTGGTGAGTTACTGAAAGTTACGCTGACTCAGTTCCCAGCCCTGATTCTTAATCAAATCCGGGTTGGGAGAGGCTCTGCTTGGGGAAGGCAACACAGCACAGCTTTTTAAATTACCTGCTCCTTGTCACATCACCCACCTACAAATGGTCATGCATCTGCTACCCTGGGGAGGAACTGAGATGCAAGGGCTTTTGCTGAGATGGACCTGTCCAAGATGTCTTTAAAGTTTCCAGTAAAATCTGGCCCCATCTCAAAGCCCTCAATGATCCTCAGTGCTACCTTGACATACTTGTATAACGAACTCCTTTTTATTCTCTGTCCTGAGTCTTGCCTCACTCATCAAGGTGAAAGCCCAAATGAAGAATTTTCCTTTGAATAGCACTATTCTGTGATCAGCCCTCCAAAAACCATTTCTTCCAGTTTCCTTTGAGGCTGGTCCAAAGCTACCTGGACAGAATAATAATTCCAACAGTAATGTGTATACAGATAAGTCCACAAAATTTTCCATACCCACATCCACAAAAAAGTGATCATCTCCTCCATCATTCTTCACAATTAAAAAGGAAAGATCTGGTCTATTTTGCTCAGATGTCCCCAAGTCTTCTACCTCACATGAATTAAAGGGCTGGCTTTTGGCAATGCTTTTATTTTCAGGTACATTTGTAAAAGAGGGTGCTGACTTCACGGCTGCTTTTGAAGAAGAGGGTACTTCTGGTATCTTGTCATTAATTTTACTGTCATCAAATGCAATCACAGGTTGCAAGATTTTTCTAACAAAATTACCTTAAAAGAAAACGGACATGATTAACTGAAGCAACTGTTTTATTCAATTTAAAACTTGTAGTGTTAACCATATCTACCTAAGGGCAAGTTTTCTACACCCTCAGAGTAAGTCAGTATTTTCCCTTCTACTTTGGACTTATGTGCATAGTGCATAAGGAAAGGAAATAAGGAACCAAATGAATCAAATAACCCAACAATTGGTTTGAACAGTAACTCTGAATTTATGGCTGATGCCCAAGCAATCAGCAACCAGCTTCCACTCACCAATGTCAAGGACTTGACCCATTCAGTGCCCTTCTTCTACTCCTCTAATTGTTACTAATCCACATCTGGAATATGATGTTCCGCTATGGGCACTACATTGTAAGGACACCGGGTAAGAAGGTGACAGGGGCAGTGAGATGACTGGAAATTATGCCACATGACAATCAACTGAACTAACTAGGAAAACTTAGACTGGAGAAGAACGTGCCAGTGTGTTAAAGCATCTGAGAGGTTGGCATGAAGCAGCAGGGTTGAACTTGTACTTGGCTTCAGGGGACAGAACTAGGAGCACTGGGTAGAAGTTACAAAGAAGTGGATTCAAGTTAACATAAGAAAAAAACTTCTTAAGGAGTTATCCCCAAATGGAGTGGGCTGTCTCAGGAGGTCGTGGTTTCTATATCATTGCCAGTCTTCAAGAAGACTGGATAAATACCTGAGGGGGTACAGCCCACTACACTCAGAGAATGCACTACTCTGAAACAGCAGGGCTGCTCAGAGCTCCTCTATCTGGTTCCCCTCAGATTCAGACTCTTCCAGTCCCAGGAACCGATTCACATTTGACCTTAATACAGCTACCAAAAGTCAAGCTAGAGGGATCAGGATTACGGCAGGAAGATGACCTGGAGTAGAAAAGGTCAGTAGAAAAGAAAAGTAGAAAAGCAGAAAAGGGGCTGAAGGGTGAGCTGGTAATTGGAGACGTCTCTGATTTACTGATGAATCAACTGAATCATTGACCAAGATGAATACAGACAAATCCTTTAGATATCTTCAGATAAATACATTTATAATTACACATACTAGAGTAATTAAATCTGGTTTATCATAGAGTTTAAGCTTTTTTTTTAAATGATTTTCAAAAGTAAATTATATTTGTTTATTATACTTGGAATTTTGGTCAAGTCCCCCTGAATCCTAGTTTATTTTGAGAAAACTGAATACCAGAAGTATTGCCTATCCATTAGTCCATTAGCCTGTGAGCTCCTAAAGAGCAGAGACTGTTTTTGACCTTCTTTGTATCCTCAGTGCTTAGTAGGGAATCTGACACACAGTGGGCACTTAATAAATACTAAACACTAATAAATACTTAACAAATATTGTCCACATTGAAAATAGGTCAAGCAAGAGTTTCCTTAGATTTTTTTAGGTTTGCATGTTATTTATGGCTTTAACTCATAAATACTGGCTAAATTAATACTGTTATGAGGACTTGAGAGGGATAGCATGGAGTTGTGGACAGAGGGCTGGCCTCAGCTCAGTCTGGAAGACCTGGGTTCGGTTCCTCCTTCTGACACTCACTAGCTGTGTGACAACAGGCAAGTTCCTTAGACTCTCAGCTGCTCAGGCAGTTCCCTCACATCACAGACTGTTGGCAGAACAGGTCCTGGTTGGCAGGAACAGAGGGAGTTCTCTACCAGGAGTTTCTTATACCAATGAAACCACAGACCTGGACAAAACGAAGCTAAGTAAAAATGAGGACTACTCCAATTTGAAAAGTTACAATAAATGTATTTGTAATATAAGAGATTTTAATTTCTAATCTGTAAGATTTATTCACATTATGAACCCCTGGATGAGATTATGTAATATTACTAAGCAAATCAACAACCACCACTATAAATTCCTTCTCTCCCATACTGAACTCTCACTCTAGCTAAAAAACACTGCTCTTCCCCTCGATCTTATCCATAAATGGGGCCAAACCACTGTCCTCCCTACACAGGACTTAGTCACTTTACTTTCTAGTCAGCGTATTTAATTTGTTGCAAATTGGTAAGAAGACAGGAGACAAAAGCAAAGCCACTGACTTTCTGTACAAATAATGCACAACTGCCTCAAGGATATGGTGAGTGACCAGCAGCCACAGACCAAGACAAACAGGAGCGGAAGATACTCCAAACAGAAAATGTTATTTTTCTTGAAAACAGGAAATTATGTTTCCTGATTACTAGTCTGGTTCAGTAAAAATTAATCAAGGGACTTAAGATGACTGAAAGGAAGCTGGATGATATGGGAAATGAAGACACTCCCCCAGCAGGGCAGGCTTGTGTGCTAGCTGGGTGAGAGGCCTCGGCGCTCGGACTCAGGCCACCACGCTCCTCACCTCTCCAGCTCCCTCCTTTCTGCTCTCACTAGCCTTGTATTCCTGAGACTACCGCATATTCTTTGGGTCTTTCTCAAATGTCTCATACTCAACCTTTTCAGCTGATACCGCTCAAGGCCCCAATATCGTTAGGCCTTGCAAAAACTGAGCATCGCTGTGGGCAAAGTCAGAATTCTAAGCCTTCATTCCCTCTTCTGTAATACATTTTCACCACATCTAAAGGGCATTGTCCCTACATGAGTAGGAAGCCTTGTCTCCACAGCCAGAGGCCACCAAGAAGAGGCATCAAGGGAGACACAGTTTGTGCCATGCCCTGACCCTGGGACTAACCAAGTTCAGGCTTTCTTAGCTTTCATTCTGCTCATTTCACTGTATCTGCATTACCTATTCATCCAGGTCTTACCAGGTTTCTCTGAAACTCTCCCTTTCATCATTTCTTTGCCTGCATATAACCTCCCTGGGCCTCAGTTTCCTCATCAGTAAAATGAAAGGATTGGATAGATGTCTCTTAAGTCCTTTCTAGCTCCAAACCTCTAATCGAATACAGAAGGAAGATTCTTTGATATTTTCAAACCAAATACAGAGGTTTTGATCTTGGATTACTTGGGTTAATAAAGGTGGCAACAACAGAGGAAAGTTACAAGAGAGGCAAAGTTTATGGGTATTTCTTGGTAGGGGAGATAGGAAAACAAAGATGAGCTTAACAGGTGGCACATTAGGTTTGAGGTCCAGATAGAAACAGCAAACAGCTAGAAATATGAGACTAGAATTTAGAGGGAATAACACAGATGTGTGACGCACTGGAACAGACAACAGTTAAAGCCAAGGAAGTGGCTGAAATTGCCAAAGGAGAAAAAAGAGACCAGTTTTCAGAACAGAGCACGAGGAGTCTTGAGAAGGGAGAATGACTAATGGGACTTAACAAGGAGCAGTCAGAAGAGATTGCATGGTACAGTGCAAAGAGTAAAGGACTTGGAGTCAACACACCAGGGTGGGAAAACTCTCTCAGTAAATCACTGGCTTTGAAACCAGAGGCAAATCAATCATCTCTGAAAACCTCAGTTTCCTCATCTGGGAAATGGGGATAATAGTTTTTGTGCTACCTCCCTCACAAGGTTGTTGTGGGGAAAAGATACTTAAATGGACGTGGGCTCACTGATTTAAGAATTCTCTCCAGCGCTGTATCAACTCTGCCTGTGCCATCCACCTCTTGTCCATGTCCTCCCACAACAGCCCAGAGTGCTGATGGCCTTTCACTTTTTCCTGACATTGTCAGGGTCCCCATGAAGCAATAGCTGTCCATCTGTCACCTCTATTCCAGTACCATCTTCTATCACACAATTCCCTGAATGTTTTTCACTACTGTTACTTGGGATTCCTTGGGATTCCTTCCCTCTACCTCTAGGCTCTCCTCCTGCTGCCCTCTGTATAATACACATTTTCGGTACTTCAGAAAGTAATTTGTTGTCATGTACCAACAACCAGCAGATTAGTAGGACTGAAAAGATGGGCTTTTGCTATCATGGGAAACTTGACATCAGCAAAGGATTGCTGCAATCTCCCAAAAGCATTCCTTTGCAAACTGTAAAGTGCCATATAAATGCAAGCAGTTATTATTAGTATTAGGCCCTTAACACTTCTGTAGGCTAGGCTTTCATAAGTAGGCTCAGTCCTTTCCCAAACTGCTGCCAAAGTAAGGAGTGGACCTAGAAACTCTCTGTTAAATAGCTTACTGGTTCAGTATCCATCAAGATGTCTTGCAGTTGATCCTGTTAGGACACTGAAAATCATTCACCCCAGTCCCTTCCCTATACATGTGCCCTCCCTTTTTGCTTAGACTAGCTTTGCACAAATACTTCCTTCTGTTCCTATCCTACAGTACCAGGCACTAGCACATCCTCATCTGTTTTTTGACTGAGCTTGCCTAGACTTTGGCCCACTACAGCCCAAGGGTCAGTTGGCATTAAAGGACAAAAGAAGTCAGGAACCAGATTCCATAACAATAAGGAGACCTTAAACTGGGGCCATTTCTGCCATAATAGGAAACCTCATGCTTCCTTGTTGGGGCAGGACAAATGCTTGACATAGTCAGGTTAGGGATCTGCAGGTTAAGAGTTAAGAATGGGTTACAGAGTTACTGGAGTGAAGAGTGTGGTACCAGAGTAGGAACGGAGCTTCACGATCATCTGATCCAACCCCCTCTTTTTATTGTTGAGGGAAATGAGACCCAAAGTCACACAGGTAGAAAGTAATAGACCTAGAATTTGAATCCAGGCCTTCTGATTCCAAATGCCACTCTCTTTACTGTACCATGCTGCATCTCATATCCATGAAGCTCAAGATCTATTTTTAACACACTCTGATATGTGCGAGGGGAGAAAGATTAGCATCCAACAAAATTCTGTGGTTTAAAAAAGCTAAGTTTACCATAATTTAGAAATAAACAATGCACTTACCAACATGGATATTATTTTTAAATGCAACATTATGGAGCTGAAATATTAAATGCCGGCTAAATTTTTCATCAGTGCTAGAATCCAAGTTGAGAACATCTTCTGCTGAACAATTAACATTGAATGACTCTTGAAGGGCTGTACAAACATGCTAGAAAATTAAAGAATATAAGTAGTTTGAAATATATTAGAGAATTTGGATGTAAACAGAACCCATCTAGTGACTGGTTTTATCCGAGTCAAATTGTGTGCTGAAATATTTCTCACACACATTTAAACACAAATGAGGGTCTGCAAACCTGAGTTCTCCTGAAGAGAACCCCTATTCCTTACTCTAAAATTAACTATTAAAACTGCTACATGATTGCTGATTCTGGTATCTGACCTGCTCTATTTCACCTCTAGCCATTCCCAGATTAGACACCAGTCCAGAAAAATTCTGTTACAATACGTATTTGAACACACATTACATGAACATGTGATGAGAAGTTATGAAGGGTTGCTAACAGACCTGATAAAGGGCATACCCACATCAATGAGGTCATAAATCCATTGAAATATAAGATTCACTTTAAGTGTCAACATTATATGCCATTAAAACACCTCCAACTTAAGCCATTTTATACCACCTGTTGTTTCTGAGAAAGGAGATAATTTGGAGGCAATGTCATATGGTGGAAAGACTGCATGATTTAGTGTCAGAGAACATAGATTCAATTCTGTTATTTACTTCCTCTGTGACCCTGGAGTATACCCTCTGCTATCAGCTTCCTCAACTCTGAAATGAAGTTAGATGAGATGATCTTTAAGGTCCCTTCCATCTCTAAATCTATGAACCTATGAATCCTATGCAATGGAAAAAGGAAAGAAAACATTGATTCTGATTATCACTACTTTCTATAGAAGCTGAGCAAAGACAAATGATCACAAAGATGAAGTCCAAAGAGTTAGAAGGTGCTTCTGCCTACGTACTTTGGACTTCTGTGCCAAGAAGAGCAGCGTGATAGCCAAGAGCAACATCTGTTTAGAATAGGGGCCTCGTCATGGAAGGGAAGGATATCAGATTACAAGCTATATTATCTTATAAAACCTAGAAAAGCAGTAGAGAGGAAGACAATCCGCAGGAAGCTTGGTTTGAAGGAATGTAAGCGTAAAACAAGAAAAACAACAGATACATTAAAAAACAAGGCAGGTTTGCCAACATTTGAGAATAGGAACCTATTTTAATTATTGATGATCATGAACTCTCTACCACCTCAGTACCTGATGTGAGAAAATGGCATTTAATCAGGAAGAACGGATAAATCTGACCAAACACACATAGAAGAAACTCATGGGTCAGATTAAAAGAACCAAGAAATTGATTTCTAAGGCATATTGGAGAGGGAAGGACTCCAAAAGAATGGAAAAGATCAGAGATGGTGTTATTAACTACAGAAGATTGAGAAGACAATACCAACTAACAACCCCCACACCTGTTTTGCTGTTGCAATAATAACTTTATGACAATAATCTAGAAATGCTTTGAAGTTATTATGGATGAAAATATGAGAAGGAAACAGACTTTTCTGCACAGCAGAAGTCTTCTTCATGTCCCACAAGTGACAGAGATGATTACAAAAATCCAGTTTAATGTCTGATTACACCAAAAAAGAGTTGGATTCAGTAGAGTATAAAGCAACCTTAAAGGTTCTTGTCCAATAAGGAGACACCTGTAAACACTAAGATGGTAAAATCTCACTAACTGATTCAACCAGAGATAGTTCTTATTAATTCTCTGAATAATCAATATATCAGGAAGTAAACATAGAGACATATTTGCTAAAGACATTCCCCACTATCAGGGAGTGTATCCTGCACCAATTCCAAAGGGATAAGGGTTTCTATACATATGTAAGGCTCACAGGCTATTTCTGTTCATGAGTAACATTATATTGACTTCATCAAACCTCAGGACACTTAAGGCCCCTCCTCTGTAACATCCATAGCTACTTTAAAAAATACAGCCTAGAAATCCATATAAGAAAAGTAAAGTGGGGGAGGAGCCAAGATGGCAGAGCAGAAAGACACACTTATGCTAGCTCCAAAACCACAGCCTATAAAGAGGCAGCAGCAGAGGCAGTGGCAGCCAGAGGCTCCCAGAGCAGGCAGGAGCTCAGCAGGAGCTCCATAAACCCCCTGTGGGAACTGAGCCTGGGAGGCGGCCTTGCCCCCACCTGAGAACCTGATTTAATCTTACCC
>CM053774.1:75676904-75709586 GCA_028658325.1 Potorous gilbertii | reverse complement strand
GGGACAAATGGGGAGAAAATTTGGAACCCAAAATTTTGTGAAAATGAATGTAAAAAGTTAAATAAATTTATTTAATAATAAAAAAAATACATGAAGAATTCAGATTACAGCATGCAGAACTAGGTTTTGGATATGGTTGAGGTGGGCCAATAACTGAACAGAAGAAACTATGAAGAATGAATCACATTTGGGAAACTACTAAGCATTTTTAATAATCTCACGCTGGACTGCTACCACAGATGTCGGTCTGTGTAAGACATTACTAGCAGTGTAGTACTGCGGTAAATCATGTGTCATTCATGATTTCAAGATAATTAAAATGACAGGCAACCCAAAGGGTAATTGAAAGTAGCATGGTGGGTATATGAAGATTTGTTAGTGATAAGTGAAAGCTGAGAAGTGGAATAAATGACATCACATCAAAGATACCTGTCTTGGGGAGAGTGGATCAGTCTCATAGGGTAACATGTACATCCCAAGTGGTGTACTTGTAGCTACATAATGATACTGATAATAACAGCAGAGGACAGACTGTAATCTGTACTATGGCAGGTATGTACACACCAATGGACTTTCAGAGCTGTTGCAGAGTGAAGCGTAGCTCTGACTATGTCACCCCATTACTCAACAAACTCCGGTGTTCCCTATCACCTTTGGGATCAGATATAAAATCCAATGTCTTTTAGGTTTTCTGAACCCTTAGCCCAGCCTGCTTTCGTTTAGCATGCAGGAGTCAGGTGAAAGCTCTTGCTCAAGCTGGCAGAATGTCTCAGGATGAATCTGACCAAGCTGCAGAGGAAGTCAAAAACCTGAAGTCCGAACCAGATGACCTAGAGATGTTTATCTACAGCCACTACAAACAAGCCACCGCTGGAGATGTAAATATAGATCGTCCACATATGATAAGACTTCAAAGGTATAGCTAAGTGGGATGCTTAGAACTCTTTGAAAGGGAAATCCAAAGAAGATTCCATGAAAGCTTATATTGCAAAAGTGGAAGAACTAAAAGGAAAATGTGGAATATAAAAGACACTGGATTCAGACATCAGTCATGCAACTGGAAGTTAAACTAAAATAATGCTTTGATTTCCTCATCCTGTGATCCAAGTCAAACCCATGTAAATAATGGGCCGCATTAAGAGTTTGCATGGCTACTCTAGACCCATTAGGTCACACAGCTGTTAAACTGGAAAGTGAAGAAGTTATTAATCTTGATTCAGTAGCTTTCTTTAATCTGCAAATCAATAAAGTGCATTTGTTACTTTAAAAGGTTTTCTGAACCTGCCCCTGCCCCACCCTTTCAGTCTTCTTTCACCGTAACCCTCCCTAGGACACTCCTGGTCCTTCCTGAAACAAAAGCACTCAGCAAAATTATTTTCACTGGCTCCATAGCCTCCATGCCATGTGTGCCGAGGATGCTTTCCCTCATCATCCCTATTTCTGGCTTCCTTCAAGGCCCAGCTAAAATCTTATTTTCTACAAGAAGCCTTTCCAATCTCTCTTAATGCTAGAGCTTGCCCCCTGTTGATTATTTCGAATTTTTCCTCGATATAGCTTGATTGTATGTTCTTTCCCCCATTAGACTAGGAGAGCACACTATCTGTTACCTTGCTTTGTATCCCTAGCACGTAGTACAGTACTTGGCACACAGTAGGTACTTAACAAACTTAATGATTAGCTCCTTGATTGTAAGCTATAAAAATAAGCATTTTTATTATCCAAGCTAAAAGAGCTCACAAAGCATTTTCTTTTTGGAAAGTTGCATTGATGTGTTTTGTTTTCGTTACAAACACTTGCAGATTATCCCCACCACATAGGAAGTCTTTTGTAACTAAGTAAAATAAAAGAGTAAAATCAACAATATTGTAACCACAGCTGAAAGTATAGTTCCACGACTATAGTTACTAACTGTAGTAACTTCTGTGTTTTAGTTTTAAAATGTATGCATTACTGTATAAACTGTTCTCCTGGGTTCTACTCATTTTGACCTTTGGCAGTTTATAGAAAACCTCAAAATTATTTATTTTTCACGATAGTAGAAGAAGAATTGATTTCCTGGCTCTTCACTCTTCATCAGTTCATACAAATGTTTCCAGGTCTCTTTGGAATCATTTACTTTTTACAGCATAATAGTACTTCTTACATTTATATACTATGACTTACTTACCCGTTTCTTATCATCCTGTTAGTTTCCAGTCTTTTGCTACCACAAAAGAAAGCTGCTATAAATGTTTTTATGCCTGTAAGACCTTTTTTCCTATTTCCTTGATCTTTTTCAGGTCTAGGTCTTATAAAAAATCGTTTTCAAGAATTGTAAATTTGACTAATGCAAAATAACCAACAAACTAACAGTAACAATTTTTCCCTACAAAAAAGGGGGAGGGGGCAGTAATGTAAAATTAAGTAATATGGTTTATACTGGCAGCATCTTCATAAGGTAATGCTTAACACAAAAATATAATCCTACTTTAACTTGTAATTCTTTTTCATTTCTGATAATGTGGAATTGAGTTTGGATTTCTCCTTTAGCAGACAAGGAGACAGGGCACAAGCAGCTGAGGAAAGAACACAGAAGATTGTACTTGATCGGAGTTGAAAGAAAATCAGGGATTTTTAAGAAAGAAGTGAGGAGGGAATACATGGCAGACAGCTAGGTTAAAGGTATGGAGACAAGACATGGAGCCTTGGGCATGAATAATCAGACAGTCAAGCAGGACTCTGTGGCTAACCAGCTTAACTCTCCCTATCCTCTGCTCTTCACTCCTTTTCCTTGAGAAATAGTTATGTCTCTCTTATATTAATAATCAATTATTAAGATTTTTTTCTTTTTCCTCATTCAGAAATAAACCCCTGTAGGTTAACACAGCCTGTCTTTTAAAGCCATTACTGCCTTGCCCAAAAAGTCTCCCTACCTAGAAAAATCTCACATAATTTAATCAAGGTGAATTTTGGCCTACTGTATTCTACTCAGACTTGGGGTGGGAGGGGTGTGGGCATATCCTTTGTCTAGACTGGAGGG
The DNA here is from genome assembly GCA_028658325.1 of Potorous gilbertii. Lineage (NCBI taxonomy): Eukaryota > Metazoa > Chordata > Mammalia > Diprotodontia > Potoroidae > Potorous > Potorous gilbertii. The sequence continues at coordinate 75,706,567 of CM053774.1, read as the reverse complement.
ATGGTCTGGAGTAAGAGTGACATAATCAATCACATCCTTATTAGAATAGGTCTACCTCTCATTATAATATCAATTTTCTCATTAATTGTTAACCAGTTAAAGAGGACTGTTGCCTATGAGATTGCTCAATTTTCAAAGGACATATCAGCATTGAGAGGCCACCATGATTCATCATTAGCTTATGAGAGGTCAAATGACCATCCTTTTATTAATTACTCACTACCTATAATTAATAAAATGATTAATTACCTAGAAACTAAGTGTCTCAAACTTTTCATACCTCACACCCCTTACACCTTGGCCAACTCCAATCCTGAATTAATCTTCATTCACTACCTTTCCTCTTATGCAGCTGCTGCTGAAGAGCTGCAAGAAGTCACACAACTGTGCTGCCTAGATCCACATTAGATCATCTCACTGCAGCAAGGCATCTTTGTAAATCTCTCTTAATAACTCCGCTATCCCATTCACCATGACTGTTCCAAACCTTCTCTCCTCTCATCAGGCCTCCCCTTTACCTTCTCATCATTCTATACTTTTACCAAGAAAAATCAAGGCAGTTAGCCAAGAGCACCCTCTTCTCCCCTTCTCTGACATCATCCCCCAGTGTTCCCTTTATTCCAGTCTGCCCTGAAGAGGAAACCCTTTGGCCAACCTTTTCACATGGACTTTTAACCCCTTTCCCTTCTGTCTTCAACAGACTGCCCTCACTCTCACCCCTTTTCTTCCTCTACTCTTTAACTTCTCCTACCTACTGGTTTCTTCTCTGCTGTCTTTAAATACTCCAAAGTCTCCCCTCTCTCCTTAAAAAATAGTCACTAGATTCTACTAGTCCCTGTTATCCACCATCCTCTCTCTCTCTCTCTCTCTCTCTCTCCACACACACACACACACACACACACACACACACACACACGCACACACACACACACATATACACACACACACATCTATCTTCCATAGTACTCTAAAAAGTTGTTTACACTTCTCTTTATTTCCTCTCTTCTCATTCTGATAAATCCTCAACAATCTGGCTTCTTACCACTTAACTGAAATTGCTCTCAGAAGTTACCAGTGATCTCTTAATTGTCAAACAAGATGGCCTTTCCTTAGTTCTCATCTTTCTCATCTCTCTGCACTGACATTGCCTTCTTCTCCTCTTGGACTCTGTAGTGACCTTTCTCTCTTTTGGCTCTCTCCCTGTTTTACTACTCATTCTTTGTTTTCTTTGCTAAATCATCATCCACATTTCACCCCTTAACTGTCTTGGGCTCTTTTCTCTTCTCTCTCTATACACTCTGTCACTTTGTGACATCACTGGCTCCCATATCGTCTTTAGGAGAGGACTCCCAGAACCATTCTGGCTTTGTTCAGATTCAGTTTCACTATCAGCAGCTGCTGACTAGCTGTTTTAAAGTGTGTACTGCAGACACCCCATACTCACCACTTTTCTCATAAGCCCGCTCCTCTCCCAAACTTTCCAATGTCTGTTGAGGGCATCGCCATCCTTTCCTTTATTCAGGCTTGAGTCCTTGGTGCCATCCTCAATTTCCTGTTCTCCCTCCATTCCTATATCGTGGCCATTCTTAGACTTCTTACATCTGTCTCCTTCTCTACATGCAAGTAGGAACTCCTCCCTATTTCAGGCCCTCATCATCTATCAGCTTTCTTCAAGTCTCTCCTCTTCAACTGATGCCCCTCACAGTTGCCATAGTATGTCAGTGCCTGTTCAATAAACTATAGTAGTCCTTTATTACCTCTCAGATCTAATACAAACTCCTCAGGTCAGCATTTAAAGTCTTTCCCCACCTGACTCACATTTACCTTTCAAATCTTACATGTTATTCCCCTTCAAGAAATTTACAGTCGAGCCAAACCAGCCTTTTTACTGTTCCTCATATCTGACCTTCCAGCTGTTGTCTCTACACCTTGGCACAGGCTGTCCTCAATACCCCCGATGCTCTCCCTCTTCAGCTCCTTCTCTTAGAATGCCTAGTTTCCTACAAAGCTTTAACAAAAACTCTGTGAGGCTTTTGCTGATTCTTTACCTTCAAGTCCCTCCCCCACAAAATTACCTGCGTTTACTTTGCATCTACTCTATGTGTGCACATTGTTTCCCTTCAGAGAATATCAGCTGCTTAAGAGAGGGACTGTTTCATTTCTGTCTGAATCCCCAGTGCCTGAACCAGAATAGGCTCTTGAGAAGATCTTGCTGACTGACTGAGGAGTCAGAACACCTACATTTGAATCTCAGCTGTCTCTGAATCACCTTTCAGGGCCCAGAAAGATGTGGAGTGGATTAATGCTTAGTCACTTCCAACTTTAAATCTATGATCTTCTTTCCTTTATGAAGTGAACCAAAGTAGAACCAGAACATATACATTACAAACATATTTAAAATAAGTAAGAAAAACTGAGCAAAGCCAACTTAACAGAACTTCATAGACACCTAAAAAGGGACACACTGAATAAAACTGTTCATGGCTTATTTTTTAATTCCTTTGGTTTTACCTTGATAAATGTTAAAGATTTTTTTATTGATGACTTTCCTCTTTATTCTGTATGTTTGATTATTCATTTTTATCAGTGGTTATTAGGTTTATATTAAAATAAATTTAAATATACTATATGACATCTTACCCAACATGATATTCTGTTCACTGTCTGGTCAAAGGGAAATCAGAGAGGGAAAAGTCAAAAGATGGGTAACAGGAGGGAGAAACAGGGCAAGTAAGCAGTTCATACATGTCACAGATTGGATAAATGTCCTGTGAATAAATAAAAGTGCAATGTAATTGGATACGTTAAGAACAACTTAAGTTTATAGCTAGGCTTTTACCTCAATTAGTAATGCAACCATTTCTTTTCCATTTGCTCCTGGATTGGCAGGTTTACTAAACTCCAAATCAAAATAAAGCTTGCAAACAGCATTTTCAGGAATAACTTCATAGCAGTGCATGAGATTTTTCCTAAGTTAAAAAAAATTCAAATTACACGTTTCACATCATAGTTACTTTTGTGCTTTACTTAAAAATGGCAGACCTGTTGCTAAATTATGTTTTGCACACATATTATTATTAAACAATATTGATGATTGCTGTTGTCATTTTAGTCATGTTCAATTGTCTGTGATCCCATTTGGGGCTTTCTTAGCAAAGACACTGGAATGGTTTGCCATTTCCTTCTCCAGCTCATTTGACAGATAAGGAAATTGAGGCAAACAGGGTTAAGTGACTTGCCCAGGGTCACCCAGCTAGTAAGTGTCTGAGGCCAGATTTGAACTCAAGATGAATATTCCTGACTCCAGGCCTGTCAAGCTATCCACTGCTCCCACCTAGCTGCCCCACTATACATGACAGTGTAATGTAAAAAGGCACTGGACTTGGGGTTCAGGATCCTTTTTCCTTTGGATAAGTCACTTATGTGTTTTCAGACTCAGTTTCCCCATCTGCAAAATGGAGATAATAACATTTGTCTTCTTCAACCTAAGTCCTACTGTGAGACTTCAATTTTCTAGTAGCGTCATGGTGATCCTGAGCTCTCTCAGGCCAGGCCCAACAGGGTTTGGGGTAGGGGTGGGGGGTGTCACATTCTCAGACAGATTCTTTCTGACTTGGAAAGGTGCTCACAGAAATGGACCAGATATGCTAAGTTCTTCAAGGCTAAATGATGTTCAAAGAAGCTCATCACCAGCAGGCAAGCCACCAGGTGCTTAATTTTTTTTGGCCGTAGCATGGGGGAACTGCCAGCTGAGCCAGTTAATGGAGTACTCACACTTTTAATAAAAAATTATAGGATTTGGGGAGTACTGAAGTCTTATCTGCTTCACAGAGTTGTGAAAATATCTGGTAATGTTCTTAAAGTGCTTTCTTAAACATTAAATAAATGTAATTATTGTGATTCTGATAGAATTAACCATCATAAAACACATTTACAGATCACAGTGAAGATTTTCACATTCCATTTACATGGACAATCTTTGTTCAACGGTATAAATTTGTTACAAGCTAAATTTCTTTTTGTTACCACAAGTATTTGTTTTCTTATCAAACCAAGTATCTACTTCTTTGTGATAATTATAACATGAATATTAAATTTTTCCTAGTGGTATGCTTTTATTTAACCTTTGTCTTTGAAAGAGCCATTTCATGAACCTAAGTCATATAATTGAATTATGTTATCTTTTTTCTAACATCTGACAAAAAATTTATAGACAGTCATAAAAATTATTCTTGTTTCAGAATTAGCAAAGTAACTAATTCTATAATTCACCACTATGAAATCCAATTTTGATTATAATATTCTTACAAAGTAAGAAAGGGAAATTCTTTCCTTCTGTATATACATTTGGGCCCATGCGCAGTGCTTCCACAGAATACTTACCGAGACTTATAGTAAAACCAGAGTTGAGAATAAGTTGTTACAAGGTATATACGTTGTCCATCTCCCACTTTGTGTTCCAAAGCAAATACGTGCACATCCTTTATAAAGACAAAAATAACATTACAAAATGCTCATATGATTCCTGCCCAAATCTGTTAACTCCTGAAAGCTAAACTGCAAGTTATTTACTATCTCATCTAAAAATTCCTCCATTACCAATCACAAGTAGTTTTTCTCTGTAAATTAAGAACTACCATTTTCATTTCATGAAAACCAAGAAAAACAATCTTCAGGATTTCTTATGTCAATGTTAAATAGCCTAGTTTGGCTGCCTGTTAGTCTATAATCATTATGTGCCGGACTATTTATAGATCAGCTACTTTTTTTGGTTTAACTTATTTCTGAAACTATTTTCAGGAAGTTATTTAAAAAACAGCTGACTAGTATGCACTGAACAGCTGTGGGGGAGGAGAAGCAGAGTTGCTAGAATCCTAACTAGACTCGTTGTTGATTAGTGAAATTCTAGTTCCCTCTTAAGTTTTTTTTGTTTCGATTTGATAGTAGTTTGTGAGCTGGCCCTCTACCAGGATTTTCATTTTCTCTTTTCTTCAGTTCTGTGAGTTCCCCTCCTCTAGATAAACAATCATTTCCCCATAGGAGTAGCCTTATTTTTCTATTACCCTTGGTTACTTCTCTTCCTCTAGGTATTACGGGAAGAACCCTAGATTTGGGTTCATATGTAAACAGATGCAGAATGGAAGGGAACAGAACCAGAAGAACAATTCATTCTATAACATCAATATTACAAAAACAAATATTTTCAAGGACTTCTATAAATTCATGAAGAAACAAGAAGAACCAGGATAACAATTTATACAGTGATCACAACACCGTAAAGACGAACAACTCTTTATTAGTGTAAGAACTCCCATCAATACAAAGATTGCCCAGGATACCAGAGGGTCAAGGAACATGCAGACTCCCCACAACAGAGACGTAATGGACTGAGAGGGCCATAGGAGATGTATTTATTCTTGTACACAACCATTGAGAGAAATCTGCTTTCTTTCCTTTTTTTTTTCCTGCAGTACAGTGGTAGATAGGAGGAAGAGAAAATTTGATTTCTGTTAATTTTTTTTTAAAAACAATGAAGTCAAGAGTGATGGGGTGCTTGTGCTCAGGCCCTAGCCCCATGACCATGTCTCTGGAAACAGCTCAGTTTTTTTGTGAGAAAATCCTTCCCTATTGCAGGCCCCATCCTGGAATTCCTTTGATAAAAGCTATTTCAAGGGTGCCTGGCTCAAGGACTCTTTCTCTGGCGCCAGATTCCCCAAAGCCCATGATCTGGCAAACCTTCTATCTTATCCTCTCCCCAAAAATGTATCAACAGAGCTTTCTCTGTCAACTCCCTGAATTTTCCCATCCATACATGCCTGGCACCTTCTTTTAAGGCACCTGCTCAATTCTACCTCTATATTCCCCTGGAGTTCCTAGATTACCTAATTAGCACCCTTGACATTCTTTCCCTGTCCCTTTTCCATATAAGCCCTAGCAGCATCCTCATTAGTTTGCAAGTTCTCTAAGGAACTTCATCGAATTCTATTGGCATCACAATAAACTTTGCTACTTGACTGGAAGACAGTTTGAGTGGCCGAATTCGTCCCAGGCAACGCTGCCCTGTACCCTGAAATTTTGGGAGTCCCTGAAATCACATCAGGAGTGTGCATCTTCAGAAGAAGTCACTGTTATTGGTTCTACTTAACTGTTTTGTTCTAAGACTACTTTACAGTTTTCCCAACAATTTTAACCAAATAATGAATTTTTATGCCGCAAACTTAAGTCTTTACATTTGTCAAATACAAGGTTACTATATTTTATTTGCTGCTATAAACTGTACATCTACTCTGTGCCACTGATCTACCTTTCTATTTTTAATCAGTACTAGATAGTTTTGATAATTCCTGCCTTATAATTTAGTTTAGTTTAAGATCTGGAATTATTAAACCTTTCTCCTTTAATTTTTTTTCATTAGTTCCTTTGATGTTCTTGATTTTTTATTGCTCAAAATGAATTTTATTATTTTTTCTAATTCAATGGCATTGAATATATAAATTATATGTAAATATAAATATATGTAATTGTTAAAAGAAAATATCTTTAAACAGTACAAAGCGTTTTGAAAGAGGCTAGTTGTAATTTATGTCTCTAAAATGCTGAGTTAAGGTTATAAGGATTAAGATATATCTCTATCCTCACCACATTTTGGTTTTTTTGAAACTTCTCTTCCTGGCTTCTTTGCTAAGCAAACTCTTGATATAAAAGAATGCTATGAAAGTCATATAGCACTAGTTTCTTTTAAAGTGACCATGCTGGTCACAGAAAGACATTCTAGAACAAGAGCAGGGACTTTTTCATTCTTTGTATCTATTCCAGAGCTTAGCATACAGTAAGCATTTAATCAATGATAACTGACTTGATTTGTTGCCTAATGTCCCCACGAGTATAATTAAGTGCTTATTGATTAAAAAACATTAAAAAGAACACTTGGACTTGGATTCAAGCCCCAGGCCCTGGCATGTTATTAGCATAAGCCAGTGTAACCACAAGCAAGTTAAAACTTTCCTGTATCTCAGTTTTTCAAACTCTAAAATTAGATAAACTCATTTTATTGTATACCTCAAAGGGCGGTCGGGGAAAAGCAGTTTTGTAAACAATTACAGCACTATATAAATATCATCCTCACCCTCACTCCTCTTCAACATCTATCTTCCCCATTAATGGGAGACAGAGTGGAAGACTGACATCATGACCCAATGACAAGTCCCCTACAAAGACACATGAAGGCGAGACACTTTGTTCAGAGAACTGGGAAGCAAATAAGCTACAAACTCGGCAGGCTCATGAACCTTGTTTAGGCCAAAACAAAGCCTAAATAGAATAGGCTGCTTGTTTAGTGGGAAACAATGGGGAGTAGGGTGGCAGTAGGGGTGAGGGTGAGGATTATGGCTACACTGGGCAAGCCATCAGTTACTCTTAGACCTTTCCTATTCCTTAAGAGGTAGACACACCTGGAGAACCCAAATGAACAGATTCTTTCTCTCAACTCCTTCAAAGGCCTGAAAAATTAGCTTCAATCTGAACAAAGGAACACTCTGCCAGAGAATATATTAGAGAGTCGAATTTCCAGAAGAGGGTCAACCCAGGAGGCTTAAAGAAGACAGCAGGACTTCCCTTTCCAAGAGAGAAGAGAGGATCTTTCTTATATTGCCCAGATCGCCATTCATTAACTGCCACAATAAAACTGCTGGACCCAGTTCTCCCTAACCTCCACCTCTTGAACATGACATCCAAGGAGGTACATACATCATATTGTGTTACTGGATAACTTGTCTAGAGGTTAGGACCTGTCCCTTGACTTTCTAAGGTAGAAGGAGAGGAGGGGAAGGGAATAAGCATTTATGTAGCACCTATTATGTGCCTGGCACTATGCTAAGCACTTTACAAATATTACTTCACTTGATCTCATTTCAGGCAGCAGGTCTTACTGGATAGCTGCTCAAAGGGACATGACTCAACAAAGAGAAACCACAAGAAATTTTGCTCCCTCAGAAGAGCTGGTAGAAGCAGACTGTCACTAGAGGACAAGGGCCTGAGGGAACTCCCTACTTTTCCAAACTCAAATGGCATGCCCCTATGGGGTCCTCTATGTTGGACCTCTATGGCTCCTCTAGTTGTCTTTGGGTGTGAGAAGCCCTCAATATAAGAGAAGACAGGTGCCAGCTAATATCAACCAAGCAAATGTCACCTACAGCAGTTCAGATATATACACCAACTAGATAGCAACTATTACAATTGTTCACACATAGTTATTGAACAGTAAGTTGCTGGGGACTCCCTGGAGGCTCTTCTCAAATTGGGGGATATTGAGATGCTCCTGATATAACCTGGAAGATGCCAAAGTCTCATTAAAATACACACATACACTTAAGTTGTAAAACATTTTAAAAAGAACGACCAAGAAAAAGTTCATCTCACCTCTTTGCAGGTTCTGACAAAGTTAAAAGCTTGAGCCTGACGATGAAACAGTCTCCATACAGAGGAGGGGTCCTCTGGCTTAGACAGCCGTGGACTATAGACTGAACCGAGTGGTCTTCTTTCATACTGGGATGCTCGTTCTCCAATTTTCTTCAGTTTTTCTTCCCATTTTCTTTTCATTGGTTCAGAAACCACAGAAATATATATCCTAATACACTACAATTCTGGAAATCCTACATAATTTCTGTTTCGATAAAGAGGAAAGATGAATACAAAGTTAAATGTCTAGAATTTCTTTCAGTAAACATTTTTAAATTGTTTAACCTCTAGCAAATCAGTTCATTTTTTTGCATCTGCTTTCTTCTCTGAAAAAATGAGGCGATGGACTTGATAATTTCAAAGGTAGTTTCCATTACTAAATCCTATGATCCTTCATAAAGATGAAAGAGTGGGAGAAAGTGCTAAAAATTTTTAGTTTTGACGCTGTTGGAGAATATGGAAGTACTATTAGATTTCAGGTTTCACTTTAACACCAATAATGATAGCTAACACTTATGTAACATTTATTATGTAATTCAACAACAATGCCACATGGGTACCATTTTCCCCTTATTATAGATGAAGAAACTGAATCACACAGTAGCTAAAGAACTTGCCCAGAGTCACAGAACTAGTAATAAGGCCACATGTGAACTGAGGCTAGAACCATCTCCGTTGTGACATTTAGCTGCCCCATTAACCATTATCATGCTTTTAAGAAATGTTACCTTACTCACGTGAAAACAGTAAACTAAGAAGCAACAAAAATCCCCATAATTTTAAGAAAAACAATGTCTCAGAATAAAGATGATAATAGCCTTGTCAGAAGTAGGAAGTCCATTCACATAGATAACCACTTTGCACAATAGCCCCTGGTGTGATAGAGAATGTGGTTTCGAAGAACTTAAGAAAATTCACAGAATGAACACACAGTTAGAACTAGACCGTACCATACAGTTCAACAAAATGATTTTATAGGGAACACAACTATATCAAATCCATTCTTATGAAGAATGAATCCGATATCAAGTTAACTTTGTCCTGTACGACACAGAAATAATATGCTGCCCTATGATAAATTAAACAGCGAAACAAAGTTCAGCATCACGGAGAAATATATAAAATTAGGTAAATTCATTTTACTGCTTACTTCATGGGGTTGTCCCAAAGTACTTTTATGAATTATCAAATCATTACATAAATAATAGCAGCATCGTTGCTCCTCCAAGTACATCATTACCTAACTGTTAATAGATGTTAAGTGCTAAAAATTCCCACTCTGTCCTTTGTTGTCCAATATCAACAATGGGTGTAGGAATAAAATGGGAGTGAAAGAGACTAGATGACAAAGGACAAGAAAATGGAGAACATGAAAGTATCCTATCTTTTTGGTTTTAACACTTATTTTTCACTCTTACAAGCTGGAAAAAATAGAATGTTAGAAAGTTCTTTAATTCTTGATGGGGAAAGAACAATCTTTGATATACTATATAAGGTTTTCTGCTGTTTATTTACAACATTCTCTCTCCATGACAATGGCAAATACTTCTGCTACTGGTTTTATGCCTCATCAGCTATTAATAATCAAAGAATTGACAAAGATATATGTATTGTGTCTAGCAAATAAATCTTTATTACCTTAACCTATGAACAGGAGGTGGTATTAATGTGGCATTTTGTTCCACTGAATTAATACTTTTTTAGAGTCAATAAACTTTTCATTTAATCATGTGATAACAAGGATAGGGTTGGCTACAGAATATCAGTCGCAAAAGCTTACCTACCCTCTCTCGTATTTTCATTAAAAATGCCATCTGCCTGGCTTATTCTCATAAAGACTTTCTAAATATATGGGTCCATAGCTTTTGATCTCTAAAACACTCCCCCCAGTAGTTATGATTTTTTTTCCAATAGTTTGTGTGAGTCTTACCACCCTTCCTATGGAAAGAGAAGGGTGCAACACAGGAGCTACTTTGTATTTTTCTATTTCATAGGTTACCACAGCCAAAACATCCATTCCCTAGTGACTTACCTATTCAATGAAACTGGTCCTTGGGTAGCCAACACAGCCTGTCACTGAGACCATCCACCATCCCATTTCACTATCATCTTGCACCCTACTTGTGGTCTTCAAGAACCCAGAGTCACCACCATTCTACAATAAGGAACTAGTGGAGGATTCTTATGGAAGTCATGGACAAAGATCATATTAAGGGTAGCAAAAGCTAAATTTATAAATTGTCTAAAAACTGTATGATTCTTAGCAATCTTCGTCCCTTTTCCACAAGTCTGTTGCTATAGAAGTGGAGAGTTAAAGGTCAGGCGCTTGGCATTTTTTTTTGTCTTTGGCTTTAGGATCAGTCTGGGTAATAAATATTCTGGCAACTAATTTCCAATAAGAACTACAACACCAAGTTATTTTAATTATTGAAAATGTCTACAAAAGAACAGAAAAAAAGCCATTAAGTATAATCTCCCAGGGGGCAAGGTACTATTTCAGGAAATCCATATGCATTTATTAAGCACTCACTGGGTAAGAGGTGTAATAGCCAAGTTCCTGGAAGGATTTTTCAAGCAAAGCAGAACAGACCTACCCACCAAGGAGTTTTACATTCTAATAGGAGTGATAACGTACACAGAAAAGCAGCAGTAGAGTGAAGTCAAGGTATTTTGGGGAGTGTGTTTCCTGAAGTCTAGGGAAAGACTTCATGAAGGTGACCCTGGAAGGAATCACCCTAATCACCTAGCTCCAGGCTACAAGTCTCACTGCCTTAAATTTTACCCAATCCAAATCCATCCTGTACTCAGTGGTCAAACTGACCTTCCGAAAGCTAAAGTCAGACCAAGTCACACTGTCCCATGCATACTCAAACTTCACTGTCTCTCTACTACCCCCAGAATCAAATACAAAATCCAGTTCAGTTCCTATCGCCCTCCTTAACCTGACCCTATCCAACCTTTTCAGTCTTTTTATATACTCTCCCATCCAGTATCACCAGCCTCCTGGCCCATCTTGACACAAGACACATTTCCCAACTCAAGGATTTTTCACTGGTCGTCCTCCCCGTGTCTTAAAGTCTTTCCACATGCTTTTTCCCTTCCTGGCTTCCCTGGAATCCTTCAAATCCAACTTAAATTCAAATTTCTTCATGCTTTTCCTAACCTGTCTCTATCATATTTGTATATAATTGCTTGCATGTCATTTTCACCATTGAGTTGTAAGCTTCTGGGACGCAGAAGTTGTTCTTTGAATTTTCAACAGCTGTCCCTCCTGCTGGAATGCTCTCCCTTCTCATCTTCACCTCTCAGTTTCACTTGGCTTCTTTCAAGTCTTAGTTGAAGTCTCACCTTCTGCAAGAAGACTTTCCCCATCCTCCTTAATCTTAGTGTCTTCTAAGCCTTGTTCAGTCATGCTTCCACTCTTCTCAATCCTCTGGACCATACTGTCCATGAGGTTTTCTTGGCAAAGATACAGGGGTAGGTGGCCATTTACTTCTTCAGTGGATTAAGGCAGACTGAGGTTAAGTGACCTGGCTGGGCTCACAGGGCTATTAAGTGTCTGAGGCTGGATTAGGGCTTTATCCACTGAGGCACCCAGCTTCCCAACAGTTTACCCCCAATTTTTATCTTATATACAGTTCTTTGTTTATATGACTTCTCCATTAAATGGTATGCGACCAGAGGGTAGGTATTATTTTTTACCTTTCTTTGTATTTCCCACTGTTTAGCTGTGTGCCTGGCACACAGCAGGTACTTAGCAAATGCTTGCTGACTGTGACTACTGGCATTTCTGTTAAATGTATACAGATTATTCTCTCAATTCCTTCTTCCATCCCCTTCCACAATAGAATATCAGCTTCTTGGGGGCATTTTTGCCTTTGTTTTCCCAAAGCCCCATTTTGTTGTGGTTCAGTTTTCAGTTACGTTCTGACACTTGTGATCCCATTTGGGGTTTTCTTAGCAGAGATACTGAAGCTGCCATTTCCTTCTCCACCTCATGTGACAGATGAGAAAACTCAGGCAAACAGAGTGAAGTCACTTGTCCAGGGTCACACGGATGAATGTCTGAGGCCAGATTTGAACTCACAAGTCTTTCTAGCTCCAGGCCTGGCACGCTATGCATTGAGCCATCTAGCTGCCCTAATGCCATATACGCAGTCAGTGCTTAATTAATGCTTTTGAATGAAATCGAGGACTTGCTGCAAAACTGAACCGCTGACGGTCATCTCGAAGGTCTGGAACTTTCCCTGGCGGGGAGGGGGGTGGGGTTGGGGTCATCTAGCCTGGGGTAGAGGAGGCCGGGCTTAGCAGGCGCTTAAGGTTTGCTTGTACCCGGATAAGAAACCTAGGCTGGGGGAGCCTTTGGGAGGGGTCGCCAAGGGCTCACCACCTAAGGAAATCTAGCAGGGGGCCTCAAGGTTATTTATCTGACGCTTGACACCCCCTCCCCGCCCCAGATTGGGGACTGAGGCCCAGACACGGGCGAGGACCTGGGGTTCTGGAACCCAACGCGTTCCTCCCCAGCCCGGCGCGGACTGGCCCTCGGCGCCTTCCGTGCCCCTCCCCCCCCTCTCCCTCAGGCCTGGGCCCCGCCCCGCGGCCTGGGCCCCGCCCCTCCCTCCCCGCCGCCCCTCCCTCCCCCCTCCGCCTCTGCATTACTCAATTCGGGGAATCGGGCCCCCGGTATCCATTCGCCCCCATTTTACCTAGGGAAAGCTGGGGACGGCGGTGGTGGAGGCGCGGCTAACGTCTCGGTTGTCAGGGCCGACAGAGCGCTCCAAGCTAGAACCCCGCCTGGGAGTTCGTTAGGAGAGTCAAACTGGGCGCCAAGGCGGCCCCGCCCACCGTGCGACCGAACGTAGACGTGTGGAGGGCGGGGGAACGGAGGCCCGGAAGGGCTGGGGCGGGACTATCTCCATGGAGGCGAGTGGCTGACCCGGGCGGAGGCGGAGCCTAGCCTGGCTTCGCCAGGGGGCGGGGCCAGAGAAATTGGCGTCGCTTAGCAGTCTTGCCCCTCCCTGCAGAAGGGGCGGGATTTGTCCTGTCGGGAGGACCGAGTGGTGGGCGTAAGACGCAGGCGGGGCTCCCTGGACTTCCCGCAGCGGGGGCGGGGCTTAGCTGCGCGATCCTGCCAACGACCGTTAGGGGGCGGGGCCTAGCCCATCCTGCGGAGCGGCGACCGTATCTCCGGAGCTTTGGGGAGAAGCGCGCCTGGCCGTGGCACGGGGCTCGTCGGGCGGTAAGTGCCGCGCTCAGCCTCCCCCACGTCCGACACGCCCCTCCCCCCATCTTCGGCGCTGCCGGCTCTGGGGGCCCCCGCTGTTGTTTCTCTCCGCGCTGCCTCTTGGTCCAGGAGACCCCGGGGACCGCGTCCGGCCTCTCCTTTGTGGCTCAGCGGGGCGGGCGCGGGAGGAGAGCCGGAGGGCGGCCCGAGCCGGGGAGCGCGCCGCCCAGCGCTCGCTGTAGGTCTGGGGTCCGCGGCCGAAGTGCTGCCGGGGTGGGTGGGGGAGGGGAGGGGCCGGCGGCCCGCGCGCTCCTTTGTGTGCCGCGGCCGCGGGGATGACCGGCGGGCCCGGCCTGGCTTCCGCCCGCGGGGGATGCGCGCGCAGAGCCTGGGCTTCGGCACCGGGGGGCTGGGCTTTGCATCCCGCCTGTGACTCACCTCTGCGGCCTGCGTTCGGGGTCTGTTACGCTCGGTCCATGCGGCCCTCTGCGATCCGGACCGGGCTCGGCCCCGAAGGGTTATCTCCGGGAGCCCCTCCCTGCCCCTCCGCGGGACACGGTCCCTCACTCTGCCTCTGCTTACCTAATGGTCTACGACTCGTGACGGCTTCCACGGGACATTAGACAGGCTCTTGGATCGAACTGAAGTGCGGCAGGTTTTTGTAACCCTGTCAACACTGGCAGCCGTGGGGCTTGTGTGCTGGCTGTGGTTTACCTGCCGCCCGAGTGTTCCGCCTTTTAGCGATGTGTCCTGGCCGTGGTTAAAAGTGCTACCCGTGCAAAAGCAGAGTAAATACACCCCGCCCCTTGGGTCTGTGGGTTTTGTGCCCTTCTGGGTTCTGCTTTTACTTTTTCCCCTGCTCATGCCACATGCTTGGGGAAGTGAAAGCTGAATTTTGGGCATGTTGTAACAGCATCTGGAACTTCATTCTAATGTAAACATTTTGTACCGGATTGACTCATATGCTGAGGAAAGACTTAATCAGTTCTGGCTTCAGTTTTGAATTCGCAGAAGACAGGTTGGAGTGATTTTTGAAAGAATTTGTTTCTAAGCCCAATTCAGTGACAACCGTAAGTTTAAGGCATTTAGCCATTGTTTCACATTTGTGCCGCAGTGAATCTCCCCTGATAATGTTTGTGTCACTCCAAAAAACTCAACAAAAAGGCACAATGTAAACGGGAAAAAAAGGTTCATTTTTTTAATGAAGTAGCGTGACGTTTCCCTTAATGGTGTGAATTGATTAGTCTCTTATCAAAATAATCAAATATAATTCTGGTTGAAAGTTGCCAGGTAATTATATAATATTCATAACTGATAAAGAACGCAAATATCCATATTATTAGAAGCAACCTGATGCAGAGGAATACTTGCTAGATTTTAAGTTGGAGGACCAGGGTTGAAAAGCCTGGTTCCCTTTACTCTGTGGAACCTTTACCTTTTTGAGCTGCCATTTCCTTAACTACAGAATAGAATGGATTATAATCCATGCCTCTTCCAGTTCTCAATCTATGATCCTATGACATGATGGTGTAGCCCTTATCATCATTTTGTATTGAGACTTAGAGACATTTAGTGATTTGCCCAGGGTCTCTCAGCACAGGTAAGTTTTGTAATCCAGGTGGTGATGTTTTGTGATCCTGAGTCCAAAACTTTTTCTCTTCCACTATTCTGCTTCTGCCCAGAGTAAGACAGTGTGTTTTGGCTGTTTACTTCTCTTGATGCAGACTACGATATGAACAACGTAAAAGAAACATCAACCGATAATGGAACTCATTCCAGGATGAGAAATGAGTTGGTAATCATCATTGTCCCCAAATGAGTTGAGAAAAGTTTTTTAAGTGATGAAGAGAAAGATGATAATTTTCTGCAGTTCTGCATCCCAGTAGTTGTGAAGGTGTGGAATTAGACACCGGGGATACCTGATACCCTTTCAGGGGTCTGAGGTCATGATAATATGGTGTTAAAATACTCATGCTACACTGTTACTTTGGAATGCTGATCAAATTAATACAACTTCTAAAGAGTTCTAGGCCCAGTCAGTCTTAAAGGATTCATGACTTTACTTTTTGTCCCTCAGAGACCCACAGTGATTCTGAATGTATTAAAGCAATGACCAGAATAAAGATGGAAGTGTCAGCAATAAGGCTTTCATTAGGTTATAGCCTGTATTTGGAAAGGAGGCTGAGTTGCAAACCACGCTGGAGGACAAAGAAAAGAACTGGTATAAAGAACTCAGCTGGTACTTCCCAGCACGGAATTTTTAAATTCCCAGAATTAAGAGGCCTCAGCTGTCTAGCCTGAAGCATGAACTCTTCAATGATGTCCCTGATACCTGGTCATTTAGCTTCTTCTTGAAGACCTCCAGGGACAGAACCTCGTTTTGATGTTTTGGTGTTCTTCTGAATGTCCAGGACTTCGTCCTGGAAGCAGATGCCTTTCCATTTATTTTCGGTCAGAAAGTTGAATTGTGCTTTGTACCCCAGACTTGTTAGATCTCTCTGGGTTAATTCTACCATGGCACATCCTGTTCCTTATTGAAATATAAACTACTTGAGGGTGGAGATCAAATCTTATTTATCTTCTTATTTTCATCCCTTTCCTACTCAACTCTGGTCTTTCTATAAAGAGGGATTTTAAATCTGTTTTGTAGGAGACCCAGGGGACCCTTGTAGGATTTGGAAAAAAAAAATTTTTGAACTGATAAAGTGAATGGTCTTACTACCCATTGCCACACCTCTAGCTGCCAGGTTTTGCTATTTGTAGGGCTCTTGGAGGATGGACAACTACTTTGCTTAGTATTTACCAAGTATTCTCTTAGGAAAAATGGCAGAATAGGTCAGGTTATGGTAGGCAGAGTGCTGGACTTGCAATCAGGAAGAGCTATCTTCTTGAGTTCAGATATGGCCTAAAACACTAGCTTTGAGACCTTAGGCAAGTCACTTAACACTGTCTCAGCTTCCTCATCTGTAAAATGAAGTGGAAAAAGGAAATGGCAAATCACCAGTATCTTGCCAAGGGATCTCCATATTGGGTCACAGAGCATCTAACTTGGCTGAAACCACTGAACAACAACTGTAGTAGGCATTCAAAAAAATGTTGTTCAATGGAATACTAAAGTAGAATTGCAAGAAATATATGATGCACTTTGTAAACCATAAATGCTAGCTGCTATGTTACAGGAAACTTTCCATGATGCCCTGGTTGGTAATGACCTGCCTCCTCCCCACCACCATCTTCCAAATCTTTGTTTTCATATTCATCCTGCTCGAGTGCTGATCTAAGCTTTGTATTTCACTCACTCTCTGACCTGGTACTTTGCTCTGACTTGAATTTCTTCCTGACGATTACACCCCCTCCATTGTAATTTGATGTAGCACTAGTACAATGAATATACCTAAAGGGTATAAAAAAGCGTAATGTGGGTGATCTTCACCTCACAAATATGTTAGTACTCATGTATATGAAACGTATGTCTGTATCTCATTTTTAGATTTTCCATTCTTTAGTTATGACAAGTCAGCTTTATCCGATGAGGCATCTACAAAACTGCTTTTGCTAATAACTGTTAATTTTTTAAAAATTACTAACAGTATGACTTCAAAAGAAGATAGTTATTAAGCAAAATGTCTTCAATAGCCGATCATTCTGAGCAGACACAAAAGTTAATGTAGAAATAACCTTTTAATCATTTGCCTTATTTCTATTATATGATATAATCTTTCTAATATATGATGTAATCTTTTTGAAAAACAGCAAATGTTTCTAATGGGAGACTTTTCACTCTAGCCTTTCATGATGAGATCACTCTCCCTAAATAAATGCATATCGAATTCAGCAGGAAAGGAAGTCATAATTCCCTCAGGTAGATGAGGTAATGTTTAGTATGTTACTCACTTAATGCTGTTACGTCTAGAGTGCTGATTATTCTGTGGGGAAATAATGGTAGAATAAAGTAAAGGATATTTATGTACTTTTCTGTGAAAGTCTATATTTGAGAATGGGTAGGTTATAAATCCATTATATTTACCACTGAGCTTTATCAAAACAACAACAACAAAAAGTAGCATTTGAAGAGAAATGCTTAGAGCTGCTTGTTGCTTAAAAGTACGGAAAAAGAGATAAGAGGTTTAATTTAAGGGCTTTTGGGGAGGAGCTGGGATATAACTGATAAAAGGTATTTCCTGCTGAGGAAGACCCCTCTACTGATGCAGTTGGGTGGCTTCTCTATTGATTGTCTGGGACAATGAGAAATTAAGATTCCTAAAAAAAAGTCCAGGGACCCGCTGCCCAGTGTGTCTGCTACAACTGCCGTCTCTTTATACCAAGTGCTGCTAATAATGCTTACAAGACAATGCTTGTGGAAGCGGTTTTCACGTTCTTACCTCATAGCTTCCTTTCTATGAGAGAAAGTCAGTGAGGTGAAATTTATTTTTCACAGGGATTTTCTTATGATTTCTGCAATACAACATAGGTAACTTTTTTCTTTCTGGAAATATTTTGAAGATATCCTTCAATTCACCAAAGATGCTGACTCTCCCACTCCCCCACAAACAATTTCACTGTTTAAAACAAAAACAAACTATAATTTTGTATTACCTTCCTGCTAGATAGAGTGTTGGTTCTCTCTCTGGGTAGAATCTTTAGTTCTGTGAAACACAAGAAGATTTGTCAGGGCTGGGGAAAATAAGGGACAAAAAGCTAAAAAAAGAAATTATTTAAAGAATTTGTACACTAAAAAAATCAGATGTTTTTGTGAGTACTTTTGATTAACTTTTCTGTTTTCTTTTGTGTATTCTAGTCAATAATAGAAGCACCATGGCAAATGCTGAAATTACAGTAGATTCAAAATCCATCAAAAATTCAGGACTGTAAGTATTTCCAAAAAAATGCTGGATCTTCTTGAAAAATTTAATAACTAGCATTAAAAATAATAAAAACAAGTGTTAAAATGTCATCATTTGATGCTAATATATGACCGATTAAACTGAAAGAAAGTCATCATAGTACCTCCAGTTGGCTGGGTTCTGTCCTTGGTATCTCTTCACTTTTTCCTTGATAGCTCTATTTGTATAACTTCAATTCACCGTGAAAAAGATCCTTAAAATGACAAGTCCAACTTCAGTTGTTTTCCAGGGGTTCTAGTCCTGTGTTTTTCCAGCTGCTTGCTAGGTATCTTTCTGACATCTCAAGGTCAACATGTACAAAATTAAATTCCTCTTCTGATCTGAAAAAATATGTACTTACTCGGTCCATAAACCTAAGTTAAATTACTTACTTCTCTGGGCCTCAGTTTGTCTCTCTGTGAAACAAGGGAGCTGTACTCAGTGACCTATAAGGTCATATCCAACTCTAAATCTATAACCAGCTCTTAAGTGGCATGGTACTTTCATACCTACTAATACAGAAGATACTGAATAAAGATAACCTTTTTGATGACTCAGCATTTTTGCACATCAAATACTCTGTACAAATTCTAACACAAGTCAAGTTGACAAGTGTTTATTGAGTGCTTACTATGAGAGAGAGAGGGAGAGAGAAGCACAGCACTGAAAATCTGACAGTGTAGAAGGATACAGATTTTAAGAAGATCATTAGAATGAGCAATTAAGCAATTATTAATAGGTTAGAGAAAGCGCATTTAGTTGAATGGTGAGGCTGGACATCAGAGAGTTCAGAAGAGAGTAAGAGGAAGGGAAGTGGAGGCAGAGATCTTGGACTGCCTTCTGCAGGAGTTTAGCCATGAATGGGAGGAGCTCTGTAGGCTGATACCAAGCAGGGATGATCAAGAGAGGGGTGCTTTTGAAGATGGGGAAGACAGAGATGTTATTTACAGGTAGCAGGCAAGCAGCCAGGACAGGTAGGGAGAGACTGGAGATTAATGCGAGTGTTTTGACCTCAGATGCTATTGAGATACTGAACACTGGATATTCCCATACTGCTATACTTCTCATCTTAGGCCAAGATTTTTTCTCTGATTAGTCTATCTTTGCTTTGCTTGAAGGCCTGAAAAGCACTCTTTTCTAAATCAAATGCATGGATTTTTAATATTGGTGATGACTTTATATCATAACATCCCTGTCTAAAGCCCTCATTTCCTTAACGGTGTGCTACTTGTATTATTATATTTTGTTATGTATTTTTTTCCATGTTAGTAAGTTATTGTATCTGTAATACTTGTTCCATAGCTAAACATCAGTCCAAATAATTGAGCTTAATAGTTAAAAATAAGTTTTTCAATTTTATTTCTAGATTTGGTTGGTTTCCTTTGGATCTTGTAAGTAATTGTTATTAAGACTTTACCAGGTTAATCTGAATGAATTAGCTGATTCTTCTCAAATGTTTTATTGATATGTTAAATCCAATTATTTTAAATTTTCTAAAACTAGACAAAATGGAGTAACTTGTGGACTGTTACCTACAAAATATGTTATTTCATTTCCAAACAGAAAGATCTTCCATGGTAGCAACTCAGCAGAATCTGGACTGTCATCAGACAGCTATAAAATGGATTATCCAGAAATGGGGTTATGTATAATAATCAATAATAAAAACTTTCACCCAAACACTGGTATGTATAATAATGTTTTGTTATTTTCTCCACATTCCATGAGCCACAGTGCATAAATTAATGTCTTCAAAGATGTGCAACAACTTTTGCATTAGAGAACAGGCAGTAACACTAATGCTAGTGGCTAAATTACTCTTTAAACATTTTTTGGCAGAATTGAGGTTCCTTATGATTTCCTTGCAGCTTTTACTTAGAAGGATCCAAGTGTCTTAGAGAGTTGGAAGGGAGGTCAGTCATCATCTAGTTGTACTCCCTTATTTGTAGAAACTGACCTTTCATATGTTAGAACACCATGAAGAAAGGTGAACGATGCTAGAGACTCATTTAGATTTCTCTTTTGTGGTATCGTTTCATTATCTAACCATGATTGACAAAATGCCTGACACTAGACACATATAATCTTTTATTTGGAAGGGACCTTACTGACTGTCTGATCCAGTTCCTTTGATCTACAGAGGTGGAAACTGAGGCAGAGAGAGGCCTGACGGAGGTAACTCAGCTAGCGAACAGGAGAAATGGGCCTCCACCACCGTGCTGGTGTTCTCCCAGGGTCTCAGATTAAGATCAGCATATTATCATGGAAGTATATGTAGCTTACTAAATGATGTGAAAAAGAGTCATGTGGTTTAGAACAATAGACTTTCTATTAAAGAATTTGGGCACCTTCTCTGTCCTCAGCTCTGTGCTAGGTGCTTGGTGTGGGTAATGCAAAAGAAATACATTAGCAGGTCCTTCCCAGAAGGCAGCTTATTGTCTTGGGAAAATACTCGTAGGACATCATGCTGAATATAGTTAGGAATTATATTGTGCACTGAGTGAACTAAAGTATTATAAATGCTAAGTACTTACAGAGTTTCTACACTAAAAGAATAATGAGAACTTTTGTTACTATGATCCAATTAGAACTTGTCTGTACAGTGTTCTTTGTATTCAAAAAGTGATGAATTGCTTCCACCTTTCACCTGGTCACTTGCTTTCTTTCAGAAAAAAATGTTTTTTAAATAATAAAAATCTGTCTTCTCTAGCTCCTCTCTCCCTTCTTGAAAAAGAAAGAATAAAAGCCACAGTTATAACAAATGGATAGTCAAGTAGAACAAATTTCTGCGTTGGCCTTTTCCAAAAAGTTAATGTTTCAGTCTGCACCCTGAGTCCATCTCTGAGGAAGTGACCAGCGTGTCTCTTCATGAGTCCTGCTTGGTCACTGCGTCCAGCACGGTTCTTAAGGCTTTTGTAGTTGTTTGTCTTTACAGCTGTAGTCCTGGTTATAGAAATTGTTGTTCTGGTCCCGTTGATTTTACATTACATCAGTTCCTATAAGGCTTCCCAGGATTCTCTGAAACTGTCCCCTTCATCATTTCTTACAGCACAGTCACAGTATTCCATTATATTCATACACCATAATTTGTTCAGGCTTTCCCCAATTGATAGGCAACTCTTACTTTCTAGTTCTGTGGTACCATGAAAAGAGCTGATAAATATATTTTTGTGCCCAAGCCCCTTTCCTCTTTTGATCTCTTTGGCGAATACACCTAGTAGTGGAGTGGGTCTGTGCCCACTGGGTCAAAGAATATGCACAATTTAGTAACTTTTGTGGGCTAGTTCCAAATTGCTTTCCACATTGACTGAAAATCCCAAATGTCCACACTGGTGCTGCTTCACATATTTATCATCCTTGTCATCTTTGCCAATCTGATGGGTGTGAGATGAAACTTTAGAGATACTTTAATTTGCATTTTTCTAATTATCAATAATTTGGAGAATATTTCACATGACTAGCTTGAATTTCTTTATGTGAAAACTGACTGTTTTTATGTTTTAACCATTTGTCAATTGACCAGTAGCTTTAAAATTTCGTGGCAAAATTGATGAGCACTGAAGCTGGAGTGAGGAAGATCTGAGTTCAGATTGGGCTTCAAGATACTTACTAGATTTGTGACCCTGGGCAAGTAATTTATAAAGTGCTTAGCATAGTGCCTGGCACATCATAGGTACTTAATAAATGCTAGCTATCTTTGTTATTCTTATCTTTGCTCACTTGCTTTCAAAGTAATACTTTATTTTGAAACTGCAGCTAAACATTCTCTTTCTTTCCAAAGGCATGTCATTTCGTTCTGGTACAGATGTAGATGCAGCACACCTTAGGGAAACGTTCAAGAGCTTGAAATACGAAGTCAGGAATAAAAATGATCTGACATGTAAAGAAATAATGGAATTAATGTACAATGGTAAGTAATAATTTATAGAATGACTACAAGTTTGTGCTCATGATTAGACATAACTCAAAGGAAGAAAGGGTGAGATTTTGCAAAAGTTATACATGAATTTACATTCCAACTTTGTGGAATGCTTGAAATGTACCTCGCTTCCTAAAAAGCAAGAACTGAACCAGAGGACCTCTTAAGGTCCCAATCTTTCATTTTATTGTTCCAGTAGAACTGGTTCTGAAGTAGTGTTTTTGTTTTTTTGATATATTCCAAGTTTCTAAAGAAGATCACAGTCAAAGGAGCAGTTTTGTTTGCGTGATTCTAAGTCATGGTGAAGAAGGAATCATCTTTGGGACGGATGGATCTGTTGAACTGAAAAGAATAACATGTTTCTTTAAAGGGAATAAGTGTAGAAGTCTGACAGGAAAACCAAAGCTTTTTATTATTCAGGTAAAACACTGTTTGGGGTTTGGTTATTCAGTTTGTAGATTATCCAAAAGGACTTTACCTTTCTCATTCTCAAGGACATCTTAATTTGGGAACTATACTGTTCCTTATTTGAAACTTCCACTAAACAAAGAATGGTAGAAATAAAAATGAAATTCAGCTGTTAGTTTACTGATTTCCATTTGTCTGTGCCATCCCTGTCAGTGATAAATCCAGAAGATCCTGAATTATTTGATTTTTAAGACAATTGAGTGGCACATCACAGATACATGTTAAATACCGATACCATATATAGGCATATATCAGACCATGCTAAGGTCTAAACACATCTGGAAAATTGTATTATTTCTGGGTGCTGTGTTTTTGGAAGGATCCTAAAAAGCTATAGCACATTTAGAGCAATGTGGCCAGACTGGTATGGGGATTCAAATCTACATCATGTGTGTTCTGTGTGTGTCCTTAAAGTGGAGAGGATGAGACTGACATGGACATGAGAGGTGTTTGAGGGAATGCCATCTACAAAGGTTTGACCTGTTATACTTAACCCTAGAACGATTCTTAAACTGTGGGTTGTGACCTACAATTTAAAAAGTTCTAAAGGGGTTACAATGGAAAAAGTTTAAGAAACCCTGCCCTGGAGGACAGAACCTGAGATAGTGGATAGCAGTTTCAGAGGCACAGAAATTATCTCAGTATAAGGAGTGTGGGTGTCCAAATCCAAGAGTGTCCTGGGTTGCCTTGGAAGACATTTGCAAGCAGAGGTGGAAAGATGCTTACAAGGAATGTAATAAAAGATTCCTGGACAGATGTAGGTTAGATTAAGTGACTTGAAGTCATCTTTTATTTCTGAGATTGTGTGATTCTAAGCTCTTAACCTACTCACTTCTGTTCTTACAATAATAAGTTACTTCTGTTGGTTCAAAAGTTCTAAATAATTAAGATAAATTGATATTTTGGTCCACTGACAAAGACGGGCATTTATGATTTCCTTTCATGTGTAGATAGGAAGCATCTGACCTGGGAACCAGGAGCCCTGAGATCAAGTGTTGCCTAATTCAGACTGGCTTTTTGACCCTGGGCAAATCAAGATACTTCATAAAGCTCTAGGGCACTGTCAAAGACTAAAGTGCTAACTTGCATTGGTAGAGAGTTTTTTCCTCACCTGGGAGGTTCCCTACATCAATGAAATCAGAGGTCCAGTCCCAATCCATAGAAATGCTCAAATGCTTGACCACAGTATGAAGAGTTACTTTCCCATAACCATGTTCCATAGTTAATATATTTCAAATAGTAGGACATAGGATTTCATTGTATATGTCTTCCTCCCTTAACAATCACAAAAGATGAATGGTCTATACATGTCAGGCCAAGTCAGAAGCAGAATTTTCTGAAACATTTGGCTATTGATTCTGTAAGGCACAAATAGGAAAAAAAAGTAATAATATCCAGAAAACAATCAAAGCCTCATAGGTACTGTGCTTTTTTTAAAGAAACCTTTTTTTTTTTTGGCCAAGTTATAAATGAGTAAGAATTTCTATCCCTTGGAGTCCTTGAAACTGAACCAGAAACTGGGAAGGACATAAATTCTTTTTGATCCAGTCCTTTCCCACATGGCCATACTTTAGGCTGTCCTGTTTTCTGTAGAAAGAGCTAAAAACAAAAAATGAAATCAGTCGTTTCTGACCTAGAGTTTAAAGCCCAGGAGGCATATACCAATGATTTTCAAAATCTTAAAAATTCTGTAGACTTCACACATGGTATTTGATATTTTTCTTTTAACTAGGCATGTAGAGGCACAGAGTTGGATTGTGGTGTTGAGACAGACAGTGGCAGTGATGATGATGTAACATGCCAGAAAATACCTGTTGAGGCAGACTTCTTATATGCATATTCTACAGCCCCAGGTAAGAAAGAGTTGTGCAAAATTGGTATTTATTGAATATTGCAGATTTTTGATCACACTGAGACTGATTTTTTTTGTGTATATTAATGCTTATTAGGAAGAGTTATAACTCAGCTGGTTAGAGACTAGTATTGCAAAGGCTGTTGTCATTATTTTAATTCCAGTGGGATCCAGTTAATTTGCTATGTCCAGTAATCACAGACGATATGTATGATTTATTCTTGACCTCAGCTTTTATAAATGTATCACATTCATCCTTATGCTTTTCATGGTAAAATGAATAGGGTAGTATAGTATAAGAACCATGGTACTTGGGGATCAGATGCCCCAAGTTAAAATTCCAACTCTGCCATGTAAGGGCTCAGTTACCATAAGAAAAGCATTTAACTTCTCTCTGTCTCAGCATCTCCCTTTGTAAAGTGGGAGTAATCATACTTGGTAGTACCCTGAATCAGATATTCCTATGAAGAATATACAGTTAGATGGTGCTTTAACTTGTGCAGAGCACTCTCTTCCTAATAACCCTCTGCAGAAGATAGGGCAAGTTGTATAGTCCTCATTTTATAGAAGAGGAAATTCACGCTCTTTGATTTGGTCCCTTGGCATTCTGCTCACTCACCTAGCTGCCCTCTGAGGCAGGAATTGAACCCAATTCTGACAGTTTTATTTGTCCATTATTTTGCCTCTCAATAGAGAGAATGCATGGACACATGGTCAAGGGCTAGACAAAAAGCTGGTGGTCATTATTGTGTCAGTATCAGCAGTGTGTCTGACAGATACATGGACTATTATAAAATTGATGGAACCAAATCACCCAATAATCCTCTTAGAATGGGAGAAGGTGGGGTTAACTGGAAAGGGAAAGAGGTATTGCTTCTGTCTTTAGCTTGTTCACTAGATCTTCTGCATTGGAAATGACATTTATCAAGTAGAAGTCTGAGTGAGTCAGGTCAACAAGTTTATTAAGGACTTGCTATGTGCCAGGCACTGTCCTAAAGCTCTAGAGAAGGAGAGGGAGTGAGAGGACCCAAGATGAAATGGATTGCCTACAATGGCAGTGCTCCTTGAATTTCTTCACCACAAGAGGGGTTGCTACGGGGAAGGGAAGGCAGTACACAGCAGTTTTTCTTCCAATTTATCAGTATCACTATCCCAAGGCAGAAAGAGGGTTTTTTCCTTCCATGGCCAGTGAAGCCTACTGGAATCCATAGTTGTTTTTTTGGATAGTTTTCTCAGCAACTTCATATAATGAATTGTGAAATCAGCTTCACTAATTGTCACTCTTGACACTTAGTGGGTTTTGTGTTTTTTTGTAGGCTACTATTCTTGGAGAAATTCAAAGGATGGTTCGTGGTTTATCCAGTCACTTTGTGCAGTGTTGAAACAGTATGCCCACAAGCTTGAAATTATGCAAATCCTTACAAGAGTCAATAGGAAGGTTGCTTTAGAGTTTGAGTCTTATTCCTTAGACTTTACCTTTCATGCAAAGAAGCAGGTGCCATGTATTATGTCCATGCTTACTAAGGAACTATATTTTTCCCCCTAAGAAAATTAATGCATTTTAATTTGTATGCCAAAGCCAGTGAATGATAGGTCTGATAGGCATTTTCTTGGTGATTTAAGTTGCACACTTTGACCTTAACACAGTATGGCCATTAGTGGGGTTTGGGAGAGAGAATCACCATTTCTACATTTAATAGAACCAATCCATTGCTACCTCAATTTCAGGTAGTTGAAATGGAAGCTAATTAGGAGTTAATATATTGACATGTAAAGAAAAGCAAATGAATATTTGCATTTATTATTTATTGTTGTGTCTTCAAAACTTTGAGTAATTGGAGATTTAGGAAACAGGACACTTCTTAGTAATATACAATCATGGATTTTGGAGGGGTTATGGAAAAAATTAGCACATTTTTTACAGTATCTTTTTACTTAACTATGAAAGGTAGCATAGCATAGTGGGTAGAAGGATGGCTGTGGAGTCAGGAAGACCCAGTGTGCAGCATTATCTGCGATAATACTCTGGGCAAGTCACTGCACTTCTGAGTGCCCCAGGGAGTGAAGACTACATTTTAGACTAGCTTCAGATCAGCATAAGTGCAGTTTCCGTTCTGGGATTTCCTTCTAACAAGTGAGCTCAAGTCATCCTGACCTCGGGTTTTTTTAAAGTGAATTTATAAGTATGCATTCAATTTTTGTCAAGTGACAATAAATGATGATACTTTCTGGACCTCTGCCAGAATCATGGTATTGCTAAAGACTGGCAGTGGCAGGCTTTTACTTGCAAAATTCACATTTGGAAATAAGGGAGATGTATGAAGTTTTTAAACATACACATTAAAATTCCATTCTTAGTTTCTGAACACACAAGGGACATGGGGCTAGGGTTTTTATATCTATCAAATAAAACTCATTTGAATATTAAATTTAGAAACCAGAATTCTATTTGGGCAAAAATATGGGAGAACTCAGGTGTTATCTATGAGCCATACTTAAATCATCAAGGGCAAACAGGATTCATTCCTAAGGTGCTGAAATGCCACTTACTCACCAGCATAAGAGGGGGTGCTTGTGCCTAGACTGATCAGATGGGCTGATTCTTAGCCAGCAGAAAGGCATCCACCTACTGTGTGGAAAACTGAAAAATGACTGACTTAAGCAACACAAATCAAAGACATGGTAGGGATTCAGCCTCAAGCAACATCTTATGTACAGAGTCGTTTGAAAACCAACCAATGACCTGATCATCAGCAGCTTGGCACACAACAATTAGGGTGTGGGATGCTTACTTCCGTGGAGACAAAATGGACCCATTGGGAAGGAGACAGAAGAACAGACTACATGTTCAGGCCAATGGATGCATGGAAAGTATGGTTCTGGTTACAGCATCTTCAAGTCATCAGTCTTCATAAACAGAAGAAAACCAAATGGACACAAGGTCATAGTTTTCCAAAGATGGCTGAGGGCCTATTCAAATATTGGCATTCTTTGTTGAAAAATATCTGTGCATGTTAAATTATTTTCAGACATTTATAATCACAAGTAAATAGCAAAATTCCATTCCTTTCTAGAACTTTCGGTTGATTTACTGAACATAGACCTTAACATCGACCTAGAGCTGAAAGGGATTTCAGAGGTGAAGCCACCTAGTCTAGTTACCCTGTTTTACAGAGGAGGAAACTGAGATTCCATGAGATTGAATGATTTGTTTGAGGCCCTCTGCCCCCAGAACCTCATGTGCTATCCATTTGTGGTGCTTAGCCCATCCTCTCCCTTTTACAAATAAGAAAACTGAGACCAAAAGGAGTGAAATGACTAGAAAGAGACATAAGAACTAGCATTCCGGGCTTTTGGTTCCTACTGAAGTCATCAACAATCTTTCAATCTGGTGATTTTAATTTTAATTGAAGGGGAAAAGCCTAAACTTCCAAATGGTGATACTCCCTTTTTACTAGTACATAAATGCTGTTTCTTATTTATGTAATTTAAATGCAGCATGTTGTAATGGTACTTGGTAATATTTGCGTGACCATTCTACAATAAAAATGAGTTACTTTGAATGCTTTTACTTCTAAAAATAAATTTCTGTGAAATTTGCTAATTTTTCCACTCATTTTTGATGTGTTTGAAATGGAGCCCTCATTTATGTCACAGCAAACAAAGTGTCATCTTCTGTATAGATGCCTAATGGTTTTGATAACATATTATATTCTGGCCCTCTTAATGTGCTAACCCGTATTAGATAGGGTAAAGCATTTTATTCAGTGGTTACTAGTTCCAGTAATTGTACTTAGTGCTGGAATGCAGTTTCATGCAAAAAAAATGGGCTAAATAAGACCCAGGGAAAGTTATTTACTGCCTTGCTCTACATTCTCAGAGGGACTGGCATAGAGAATAGGGGTGTTGGAGAACAGGAGTAGTATACTGACTTCATAAATTTTCGTATGGCAGTCATAAACCATGTGTCCCCAAAAAAGGGAAGGTCATCTCAAAAAGAATCTTTTAAGAGTGCAAATGGCCAGTCAGGGCTATGTTTGGTTGGCAGTTGTGTTCCCTGGGTCTTATTTAGCCCATTCTTGCTGGGGTGAATTAGATTCTCTGTGTGGTCTGCCCTCAGAGAAAATAAGTTCCCTCAGAGCTCTTCTCTGATCAAGAAAAACCATTTTAAAAAGTCAACTTTGCCAGATTCACATGCAACGTAAGACAACCTCACAGTCTTGTACTAAACTGTAGCTACAAGATCATTTACAAGGGAGATTTTCTTCCAGAGACCTGTTATGATACCTTATTGAAATGTAGTGAGCCTAGGTTCTCAAAAGCCCACTGAAGTGAACGTTTTGGTAGTTGGGTAGTCCTGGCATCAGACAAGGTCCACAGTCCAGCTAACTGGAGGCCATAATTTTCCCAATCATGCCAGATAATTGCATTTAAAGGTAGAATTGGAAGATGGACATGGTTAAAACAGAGCAAGTTTTTGTTACCAGTGTGTGAGCACTTTCAAATCATCTGAGATCATTAGCTTGACTTTGTTGAGTAGAAGGGAAAGAAGGAAGAAAGGGAGCAAAGATTTAGTAGGTACCTACCAGGTACCACTAAGTGCTTTATGAATATTAGCTCATTTTACCCTTACAACACCCCTGGCAAGTAGGTGTTATTATGACCCCCCCCTTTTTTTGTGCTTTGTTCTTACATAAATTTTATTTATTAGACTTCTTACATTCATTTTCACAAGATTTTGGGTTCCAAAATTTTCTCCCCATTTGTCCCCTCCCCCTCCCAAATACACTGAGCATTCTAATTACCCATATCACCAATCTGCCCTCTCTTCTATCATCCCTCCCTTCCCTTACCCCATCA
>CM053774.1:75649184-75676404 GCA_028658325.1 Potorous gilbertii | reverse complement strand
GGGATGGAGAGAAACTGGAACTTAAAGTTTTAGGATCAACTGTTGAGTATTGTTCTTGCTACTAGGAAATAAGAAATACAGGTAATGGGGAATAGAAAGTTATCTGGCCCTACAGGACAAAAGAGAAGATGGGGTAAGGGAAGGGAGGGATGATAGAAGAGAGGGCAGATTGGTGATATGGGTAATTAGAATGTCCAGTGTATCAGGGAGGGGGAAGGGGACAAATTGGGAGAAAATTTTGGAACCCAAAATCTTGTGAAAATGAATGTAAAAAGTTAAATAAATTTATTAAAAATAATAATAAAAAAAAAGAATTTGGGGGGGAGGGAGAAGGTCATTACCAACAGAGGAACAAAGAAATCAGGGAAAGTATTCAGGAATAGCATATGACAGTATGATAATCAATAATAGCTAGTATTTACATAGCATTTGTGGCTTGCAAAAGTGCATTACATATATTGTGCTAAGTAGGGGGATGGGAACATAGAAAGTAGCATAATAATGCTATTAAAACTATTTTTGTGATTTTTACTTTGACGTTTTTCATGTTGATGTTGATCATTGTTTTAATGCATTCGGAAACACTAACGGGCTTTTCTCCTTCTTGAAGGAGTGCCTTTATCAGCTAATGTTTCTCGTACTGTTCATATCATGGTCCACATCAACAGAAGTACAGAGCTGAAAAAACTATTGGTTATGGCCGCTGCCCCCGGCGCCACGTGCTCTCCAGCCTGGGCTAGCGTGCCTGGTCGAGGGAGGGTTGGGAAACAATGCTCGCATGCCCTCTGTAACCAGGCTGCCCTCCCTTGCTCCCTTCCTTCCGAAGCGGGTTGTCGATGGAGCCCGGTGTATGTGCAGTAACAACCTGTTGACACCGTTCCCCGCCACAGTGCCCACAGCCAGGAGGGCCAGCGCCGTGGTTATATTTCTTCATGGACTAGGAGATAGTGGGCATGGATGGGCAGAAGCTTTTGCAGGCATCAGAAGTTCACACATCCAATATATTTGTCCACTCGCACCAGTTATGCCTGTTACCCTAAATATGAGCATGGCTACGCCTTCTTGGTTTGGTTTGATATCACTGGACTCTCTCCTGACTCACAAGAGGAGGAGCATGAAATAAAACAAGCTGCAGAAAATATTAAGGCTTTAACAGAACAAGAAGTGAAGCATGGAATTCCATCTCCTAGGATTGTTTTGGGAGGATTTTCTCAGGGAGGAGCTTTGTCTTTGTATACTGCTCTTACATCACAGCAGAAATGGGCTGGGGTTAAAGCCTCAGCTGTCAGCTTCCACTTTGATCTTCATTTCCACAGGGTCCCATCAGTGGTCCCATCAATATTTCTATTCTCCAGTGTCATGGCGACTGTGACCCTTTCATTCCCCTTATGTTTGGTTCTGTCACTGTTGAAAAGCTAAAAACCTTGGTAAATCCATCTAATGTAAGCTTCCATACCTATGAAGGCATGATGCACAGTTCATGTAGCCAGGAAATATTGGATGTCAAGCACTTGGTTGATAAGATCCTACTGACATCATGTAAGAGACCTTCTACAGAAGTACACCAGCATCATTGTAGTCGAGAATAAACCTTTTCACATGCCCGGTCCTAAAACTTCACTTCTAGTAGTGCAGTGTTACTACCAATTTGCAAATACATGCCAATAATACAGATGAAATAATGTCTCTTGGGAAAATCATGGTCTTTCAAGTTTCTATACATATATTTGTATGATATATGTTATAAAATATACAAGTAGTATAAAGATGAGGCACCTGATTTTTCTCCAAATGTAATTCAGCGTACTAAGATAAAACACTGCAGCCTGGCTCTTTTGATTAAATTGTTCAAAAAAAAGTGTGAGTATGATTAATGAAAATTTGTTCAGGTATAAATGAGCAGTTAAAATATAATAACTTTATGGGTGCTGTGACTTAGTATAAGGATTTACTCCAAAATTGCTTAGTCACCATGCATCTCTTCTGTACATTTATATATGTATTCATATATGTCTGTGTGTAATCCGTAATAGGAATGAGGTGGTATTACATTATCCCTGAAAATATGCGATAATGCTTTTAATTGTCAATGTGTAAATAATATTGTGCCATTCCATCTTAATGGCTCTTATGCTTAGAGACAAGGCTCTGTAAACCTTTTTTAAAAAATCATTTTTGTCTCATTTTTCCTCTCTGATAATGAAACTCATTCTTCTTACATTATCCCTCCTAGCAGACCAAATATTTTCTTCATACCATGGCTATCTGGTGTTAATATGTTGCTGTGAATTGATACCCTGAATCAGACATATGGTACATTAGATACATTTATTTGATAGGAAGAAAATGCATTGCTTTTAACTTTCAAAATTGCTTATTTTTTAAATTGTATATTGATGCAAGCTAAGATCCATTTAGTTCAATAAAATTTACAGGTTGGTTAATGAGAGAAATTTCAAGATTTTATTTTGCTGTAATCAGCTGAAAAATATATGTTGTTATTCTACATCAAGTAGTTTAAATGCTTCCTGGATTTTGGTCCTAAAGGATTTCTTTTACTTTGTTGATTTGAGACTAATAGAGTAGAAATAGCTTATTTTCCTTTGTGAAAGGTAATGTTTTGCCTTGTTAGAGCAAGTTTTTTATATATCTGAGGAGTGTACCTTTAAGAAAACTCAATAGAGAAAATTGCTAAGAACCTTTTGTTCATACCTACATATCCTGGAACATTTAATCATCAGGTTTCAATGTGGAAAATTCCTTGATGATCTTCAAGTTGATGATAACTCTCAAATTTGTTATGAACATGAGTTAGATGTTTAATTTCAATTATTTTCCTGTCATAGATATAGGACTGCTTGAGTTTTGATAGATTAATTTGGATTTGAGGTTCTCTGTTTTATAGATATATTCTAAACCAAGCACTGTCGAAAATTCATTAGCTATCACCAGAATTTGCTTTTTTTTTTGGTATGGTCAATTGAGCTATGTGAGATTCTGACTTTTTCAAATGCCTTTTTAGAATTAATTTTTGTGCAAATATAAAAATTTGATTTTTATATAGATAACAGTCTCAGATCATTTGGAAAATTATTAAGAGGCAAATTTGTTAATGAACCAACAGGATTGTGTAACTAGTCAGAACCCTGTAACTAACATTCTGTTATTAGAATACTTTAAGATAAAACAGAAATGCATGGAGTTTTAGAACTGTTAGTAATTGTTCTATTGTATTGTTATGTTATCAATGTAGCTTTATTAAATAGGGGCTAAGTAACACATAATGGAAATAATTTAGTAATATCCTGTATGGAAGGTTAATAATGAAACCATAAGTTTAAGTTCCGGGCTTAAAAATTTAAAACAATCATTTACTGAATCACTTTATTTTGAAAAACATAAACTGTGTTAGTTGATATGAAAATCAGCGAGATGTTACTTTATTTATGGTAAGAAATCTCTTATATTTCATTGAAATGTTTTGCTGTAGATGGAAAGATGTACATCTTTTTCACAGTTTCTATCAATGTGAAATAAAGTTTAAAGCTGACATTTTTATAAATGCTCTTTAAAAATATTATGTTATTACTCCAGGGAAAAAGCAGTATATTGAGCTCTGGATTTTGGATTGGGAAAAAAAACAAACACCTGGATTACAAAATTTACTAGAGTTGAGACCATAGCCTAAATCACTTAATCTCTGTAAGCCTAAATTGCAACCTCTACAAAATGGTGTTAATATCTATCTCATTAGCTCATAGGATCATAGATTTAAAGCTGGAAGAGATGTAGATCTAATCCTTTGGTTTTGCAGTTATGGAAATGGCAACACAGGAAGATAAATACAGTAAGGGAAATTAGGCTTTCAGTCCTAGTCCTATGACTTAAAAGTATAGCATGTTTTCCACTGCACCATGTTGCCTCTATCCTGGCCTCTGTTATCCAGGATTGTTTTGGTTAGCCTAGTAAGAGACGAATGAATTCACATCATTAAGGAAAATGTTATGCTATTTCATTATGAAAATAAAAATAATTAATGCTTTGTTTTCTCTGTTTTTTCTATCTATTAGTGAAGTTTTTTGGAGTGACACAGAAAAATGTCAGGGGAGATTGCAGAGTGGTTTTGGGAAAACCAATTTACTGCTACAAAAAAAAAAAAAGGGAAACAGTGGTTAAATATCCAAAACTAATGGTTGTGATTGAATTGGGTCAAGGAGCAATCAATCTTTACTTTATGTTGGATTAAAGTTCAACATGCTGTTACAATATGCCCCGAAATTCTGTTTTCACTCCCTCAAACACTCTGTGCAAACTGGGAAAAGCAAAACCAAAAGTCAGAAGGGTACAAAATACTCGGAACCAAGGTGAGGGATGTATGTATTCTGCTTTTGCATAGATAGCACTTTTAAGCCAAGGGTTAAAGTCAATACCCTTGGACTCTAGATACTCTCTGGGCAATACATAAATCTAATCTGACAGTCTTCAACTGCTACCTTTGTTTCGTTTTTATATTGTTACAATAACCCTCCATAATTCAATTCTTTTAAAGATCCTGTCTGCTACACACCTTTAAACTAAAATTTCCTAGAATTCTTTTCAGATTAAATACAGTTAGTTAATTTTTAAATATAGATAGTATCTTGGAGGAAGGGGGAAAGGAAAAAAAAAACTTGTTTGAACAAATAGAAGAGGACACAAATAGCCCCGTGAACGATCGGGCTCCATTAGATAAATTTTATGGCCTGAGAAATTTCAAATTGCCCTAATCCCAAAGGCAAAATAGGTATTTAGCAAAACCCCTTTTACAGGTAAGAAAACAGACTCATAGTCCCGTGACTCAAAGCCCCTTGACTCTTTTCATTGCATCACCCTGTGGAAAAAGGACAAGGACACACACACACACACACACACACACACACACACACACAGCAGCAGCAGCGGCGGCGGCGGCGGCACTGGAGAGGTGCCACAATCAGAAGGGAAAAGAGAACGTGCAAGGCAGCTCCCATTCGAGGATCCGATAAAGGTGTAGGGGGGTTGGTGAGTGCCACACTTACCTCAAAACGACAGAAGTCTGGAGTAGTCTGTGCTGCACAGCTGCAGTCACAAGTATTATAGCAACCACCTGGGAGATGGGCTAAGCCCCACCCCATCTGTCCTATCCACTCTTCTTTGCAGAAGGACTTAAGGACCTGCCTCCCTTTTGAAAGCTAGACCCTACCCCCAACCTTATGATTCCAAGGTGAGACTACTTTTCTGCCCCATCATACCTCCCTACAGACAGTTTAACCCCTACCCACTGCAGCTAATCCAAACCAGCTTTTGTTTCCTGAAATATTCTGTGGAGCTCTTTCTTTGATCATGGCTTTCAGGTAGTTGAATAATTCTTAAATTTTCTCTCCTAGATCTATTTTCTAAGTCCTTTGTTTTTCCAATGAGATAGTTCACATTCTTCCATTTTTCATTCTTTTGACTTTGTTTTATTGTTTTTTGATGTTTCATGGCATCAACTTCCACTTGCCCAGTTCTAATTTTTAATAAATTATTTTCTTCAGGGAACTTTGATACCTCTTTTTTTTTTTTGGCTAATGCGTTTCTTAAGGAATTCTTTTCCTCAGTGAATTTTGTTCCTCTTTTCCCATTAGGCCTATTATGTTCCTTTCTCACACTTTTTTCTTCTCCCTCTTTCTTTTCTCTCCTCTCTATCGATACCCCCCTCTTTCTGTGTGTTTCCTTTCAGTCCCCCACCTCTCCTTTCTTCTCCTTCTCTCTCTCCTTCCTTCTCTGTCTCTCTCTGTCTCTCTGTCTCTCTCTCTCTCTCTCACACACACACACACACACACACACACCACACACACACACACACACACATTTTGGGTATAATTTTATAATTTTCTTAACTACAAATCATCATATAAATCACTTCTATACTATAAGCAAACTATCCTTCCCTACACTTGGGTAGTGAGTGTTTGTGATGGAAGAGGGGATCTCAGTTTTTCAGTAAACCAATTCATCATTTTAGAATTTTACAAGATTTAGAAGCTTCTTTCATAGGGTTGATAAGATTTTATGACCTTTCCCCAAAAATGGCCCCAAGGAACCTAGAAAGTTGACGGATAGGGAGATCTTTGCAATCTCTGTCTCTCTCTGTCTCTCTCTCTCTGCCTCTCTCAGTTAAAAGGAGTTTATTAATCATTTCAAGGCAACTGGGCCATGGCAACTTACCCTGACACACACACACACACACACACACACACACACACATACACACACACACACACACCCCAACTCTGCTTTTATAGACAATTTTTCTTATTAAGAGCAAGACAATCCTGATAGATACAGGTTCCCAAAAAGGGATGGGCCATTGCTTCTTAGCTCCCCTCCCTATCTATCTATCTACATCATAGAGATGGGATGAAAACCTTGTGTGGGTATAGTATGGCTGTGTGTTGACTAGCAGGTAATACAAAGGG
Source organism: Potorous gilbertii (assembly GCA_028658325.1). Lineage (NCBI taxonomy): Eukaryota > Metazoa > Chordata > Mammalia > Diprotodontia > Potoroidae > Potorous > Potorous gilbertii. The sequence goes on along the minus strand of CM053774.1, from coordinate 75,669,925 downwards.
CAAGTGGATGCATCAAATTACATACTACCTCTCCCAACAGATCAGGGGACACTTCTCCCAAGACACTGGTGCATGTGACCCTGAAGTTAAGCAAGACTGGAGACAATAGTCACTTTGACTGATTCAGCACAATTTCACACTTTATTTCTTCTCCTTCCATTTCCTTCACACGCATTCTTCCCATGCCTGGAACACTCTCCCTCCTTGCCTCAACCTCTTGTAATCCCCATTTTCTGCAGTTATCTAGAATAGATAAAGCACTTAGTATATGCTAAACTCTGGGGACACTGAGAAAAGGAAAGAACAATTTCTGCTCACCAGGAGCCCACAGCGCAATGGTGAAGACAACATATGAACGACTATATACAGACATGCCACAAACTGGGTAAATTGGTGGTCATCTAAGGGTGGGTTGGGAAAAGTTTGAAGAAAGTGTGGCTTTAGTTTGGATTTGAAGGATGCCAAGAAAGCCAGGAAGGGGTAAAGGGAATGAGGAAAGTTCCAGGCATGAGGGAGAGCTAGGGAAAAAAGTCTTGAGTTGGGAGATGGAGTATCATATGTGAGGAATAACCAGTGACACTGTATTGGAGAGAATAACCAAGGTATAGAAGGACTGGAAAGGTTGGCTAGCACCAGGTTAAGAAGGACTATGAGCCAAACAGAGGATTTTATATTTCATTCAGAGGGAAATAGGGAGATAATGGAGTTTAAATGTGTGTGTGTGTGTGTGCATGTGTGAGGGTGAGAATTGTTTGTCCTTAGCTTTTGGAAGATGAATGTGAGTGGATGATGGACTGAATTGGAGAGAAACATAAGGCTTCAACACCAGTAGTCTGGAGTGAGGTGATAAGGACTTGATTCCTTCATGTCTCTGCTTAAGTGTCATCTTTGTGAAGTCTCCTCACTTTTTAGGAAACCCACTCCCAAAGCTACCTTAACTTCACTTTGTTTATACTCAAGGTAGTTCATCCATGTCTAAGAAGGCAGCATTTATTTCTATCAAAAGTAAAATGCAAGTGGAGCTTACAGTGAGGTAAGATTCTTGGCTGAGTAAAAAGACAGATGAAATGCAGTTTTAAACAAATAGTAACAATCCAGAATGCATTTACGATACCCTAAAGGCTATTTATGGGGCAAAGACTTATAGTCCATCTCAACTACTCAGTGCTGATGGAGCCACATTGATTAGTGATTAGGACATGATCCTGTAAAGACTTCCATAGCATTCTCAAGAGACCATCATCAACCAAGGCTGAAGCCATTGACCATATGTATACTTAAGATGGGAACAAGTCCCTGTCTAGCCAAACTTCCAACTGAAGAAGAGGTTTTGAATGTTATTGAACTTCACTTGCATGACATAGTATCTGGTGCTGATTTTATTCCATCTGAGATTTATATGGCAGAAGATCCACGGCTCATACAAAAGCTGACTTATAAGGACGCCTCCACTATCCAATGCTATAAAGGAAAGGGAAACAGGTTGTCCTATAACAATCAGGGGTGAGGGAGAGAGGACAGTGGTCTTTTAGTCATTGCTGGCAAGATTCCTGCAAGAGTCCTCTTTAAGAGACTGATCCTTTATCCGGAAGATGGTCATCAACCTGAGAGAGTGTAGTTTCAGAAAAGGCCAAGAAATAGTCAATATGGCTTTTGCTGTCCAACAACTCCTGGAGAAATGGCAGAAGCAGAACAGGTCTATACACAGTGTTCATGATCTGACCAAGGCCTTTGATACCATCAGTCATGAGGGCTTGTAGAAGACCATGGTAAACTTTGGTTGCCTGGAGAAGTTCATCAGTACTGTACCTCAGTTTCATGATGGCATATTTGTACTGGTTCTGGATGATGGACAATGCTCTCATGCTTTCCCAGTCACCAATGGATAGAAGCAGGACTGTGTGCTTGTTCCCATGCTTTTTTTGATGTCAGACACCTTCACTGAGGATGAAAATGGCATCAAGGTCAGCTATTTCACTGGTGGTAAATTATTTAACTTGAAAAGGCTAAAAGCCAAAACTAAAATAGAGGGAGTTGGTGTGCAACCTTCTGTTCACAAGTGATTGTGCACTCAGTGCAACCTCTATGGCTGATATGCAGCAGCATATGGATTTATTCTCTGCCCTTTCTGCTAATTTTGAACAAAATACAGGTTCTCCACTAGTCAACACTACAGCATCTATATTCATGGAACCATCAGTTACAGCAAATGGAGAGATTTTGAATACTGTGGATAAGTTCACTTACCTTGGCAGTATGCTTTCCAGGGATGTACATGCAGATGGTAAGATTGACATACTTATTGCCAGAGCTAGCTCAGTGTTTAGGAGGCTTTTAAGGAAAGTGAGGAAGAGAAGAGGTAAGGACCAGTCTCACTAAACAGTCAGGTCCTTAGTGAATGAATTTTTTCTATGGCAACCTATGAAACAGAAAAACACAAAGCAGCTCCTGTATTGCACCCTTCTCTTGGGAATGGTGACAGTTATGGAAAAGGAGGCAAATGGTGTTAAAACTCACACAAACTAATGGAAAAAAATAATGAGTTGCATAATTACTGGGGGAAATGTTTCAGAGATCAAAAGCTATAGATAATGTACTAGATAGTCTTTATAAGAATAAGCTAAGCAGGAGCTGCCACTATTTTTAATGAAAATATGAGAGGGGGTAGGTAAACTTTTGCAATTAATATTCTATAGTCAACCATATCTTTGCTATCACATGATTAAGTGAAATTTTTATTGACTCTACAAAAGCATTAATTCAGTAAAACAAAATGCCACATTAAGGGCTCTCCTATAGGTAATAGAAGATTTAGTTGATAGATAAAATACAGATAATTTTGTCAATTCTTTTATTATTAATAACAAATGAGACATAAACAAGTAGCAGAAGTATTTTCCATTGTTACAGAAAATATTGCAAATGGACAACAGAAAACCTTTTATTGTATATCAAAGATTGTTCTTTCTCCATCAAGAATTAAAGAACTTTCTAACATACTATAATTTTCCAGTTCGTAAGAGAGAAAAATAAATGATAAAAATTAAAAGGTGTGATCCTTTCATGTTCCCCATTTTCTTGCCCTTTGTCATCTAGCCTCTTTCCCTCTCATTTACTCCTATACCCACTGTTCATATTGGACAACAAAGGACAAAGCTGGAATTTTCAGTACTTGACATCTATTAACAGGTGAAGGTATATTTGGAGGAGGCATGATGCTGCTATTATTTATGTAATGCTTTAATAGTTTATAAAAGTATTTTGCCCGGAACAACTCCATAAGGTATGCAGTTAAGTAAATTTACCTAATTTACATGTTTCTTCCTGCTGCTACTGAACTTTGATTCCCTGTTTAATGTCTCATATGTCAGCATATTCTTATCTGTATTTGATATAGACTCAATTTGACTTGATATAAGTGTACAGGATATAAAGGGTTTTAAAAGTCAAACAAGATTTTATACTTTATCCCAGTGGTAGCCACTGGAGTTTATTGAATGAGGGTAGGGAATGGCACAGTTAGACTTATGTTTTAGTTAGATAACTTTGGTGCCTGAGTGGAGGTGAAATGGAGTGGGGGGGTGAGGCTGGAGGCAGGGAAAATAACCAGACAATCAGAAGAGCCTACACATGTCATCTGTATCAGGACAATGAAAATCAAATAAAGAAAAGAGGGTGTATATAAAGATGATATGAAGACAGAAAATATGAGAACTGGCAACAGATTGGGTTTGGGGAGTGGGTGGTGAGAAATAGTGAGGAGCAGAGGATGACACCTATGTTGCAAGTCTGAGGAACTGGGAGGATGGTTGTGGCCTCAACAGTACTGGGGAAGTTAACAGAGAAGAAAGTGTTAGGGGAAAGAGAATGCACTTTCATTGCGCACATGGTTGATTTTGAGATGTCTATAGGGCATACAGTTCAAGATGTCTAAGATGCATTGTCCTTTTCTCTGGCATTTTCTCTGACAGTCTCCTATTTTTGGAACAATAACTCTCCTTATCTCTATCTTCCCTGACTTCCTTTAAGTCTCATCTAGAATCCTATATTTTATAGGAAACCTTTCCTTGTCCTTCTTAATCTTAGTGTCTTCCCTTTGAGACAACCTCTAATTATACTATATATAACTTGTTTGGTACCTTGTGGGACAATGGAACTCAAGAGAGAGGTTAGAGATGGATATATAAATCTGGGAATCATCTTCATGGAGGTAATAATTTAATCCATTGAAGTTTTTGACAAAAACCAAGGAAAAAAGACTAAAACAGAGCTTTAGGGGTTTCTCCTATTAGTGGGCATTACTTGGATGAAGATCCAGCAAAGGAAACTGAAAGGGAAAGGACAGGAGAATCAGGAGAGGACAGTATCAAGAAAATCTAGAGGAAAGAGTCCACTGGAGAGAAGGATAATTGACAATTTCAAAGGTTGCCAGGGAAGTGAAGGATGAGGACTGATAAAAGGCCATTAGATTTGGCAATTAAGATATTATTGTTTACTTTGAAGGGAGCAGTTTCAATTGAATGATGAGGTCAGAAGTCAGAATGCAGATGGTTTAAAAGAAAATGAAACGAGAAGTGGAGGCAGAAATTGCAGGGGCTTTTTCTAGCAGTCTAGTGACATGGGGGAAGAGAAATAAACCAGGTAGGGCTAAATCAAGTAAGACTTTAAGGATGGGAGAGAACTGGGTGTGTTTAAAGGGAGCAAGAAAGCAGCAGGAAAGATGGGAAAAGACTAAAGTTTAGTGAGGGAGTAGAGGTGATAGAGGGAGTAGAGGCAGTCTTCTGGATGAGATAGGGTGGAAATGGGATCAAAACCTTTGCCTTAGCAAGGAGAAGAGTCACCACATCCTATGAGACAGAGATTAAGTAGGAGAGAGGGTGGGAAGGTATATGAGTGATAAGAGATGAAGAAGAAGGGAGAAGAAGGAGCTATTCTTTTTTTTCCCCAGTGAAATATTAGGCTAGGTCCTCAGCTGAGAGGGTAAAAGTAAGTGGAGCCAAAAAAGGGTTTTAGGAAAGATGGAAAATTTTGAAATAGCCACTGTGGTGAGTGGGGTAGACAATTGATTAGGGAAAGTATAAACAGATTGCCTTGCCATGGTGAGGGCCCAGTTGAGATTATGTAACACAAATTTGTAGTAGATCTAGGCAACACATTTTTGTGTTTCCCTAGCCTAGCCCTATTTAGTACCATCTGAATGGAGGAAAACTAAGCAGATGGTGGAAGTAATCCAACATTGGAATTTAGTAAGGCATTATCAGGGACAAGAGGGAAAGGTATTTGAGTATAAAGAATAGTATACATTCGAGTGACTTCACCAAGGAGCTGAATTAGGAAAGAAAGGAGACTGTAGTTAGTTAGCTAACTATTTATTAAGTGCTTACTATGAATCAGGAACTTTAGAAAGCACTGAGGATGCAAAGAAAGGCAAAAAAATCAATCTCTGCTCTTTAGGAACTCACACTCTAATTAAGGAGACAGCTTGCAAACCACAAGATACCAAACAAGTTATATACAGTATAACTGAAGGTGGTCTCAAAGGGAAGACACTAAGATTAAGAAGGACAAGGAAAGGTTTCCTATAAAATATAGGATTCTAGATACAGGAAGTCAGGGAAGATAGAGATAAGGAGAGTTATTGTTCCAAAAATAGGAGACTGTCAGAGAAAATGCCAGAGAAAAGACAAGAACATCTAGGAGGCAAATGTCACTAGATCATAGAATATGTGGAGGATAGTTCAGGTGATAATTGAAGACATGGGACCTTATGAGATCACTGAACAAAATAGTATAGAAGGAGAAAAGAAGAAGGCCTGGGAGAAAGTCTTAGGGGACACCCACAGTTAGCAAGTACAACCTTGATGAAAGGTAGGAATGGACTAGAATATAATGATACTTGAAAGCCAAAAAGACGGTTTTATATTTAATTCTGGAGGAAAAAGGGAGCCACTGAAGTTCATTCAATAGGGGTATGACATGATCATGTCCATGCTTTGGGAATATCAATTTGACAACGAAATGGAAGATAGACCAGAGTGGGGACTTTTGAGGCAACTATTACAACAATCCAAGCATGAGATGATGAGGGCTCTTATAAGGTCAATAGCAATATCAATGGAAAGGGGAATGGGTCTGGTTATATGAGACATGTTATCACACACATAGAAATACATACCAAGTGCAGGGGTAGCCTGGGATAGAACTGAGAGGGGGAAAAATTAGAAATCACAGTGATAAAAACAGGAGAGGGAGTCAGAAGGAAGAGAGGATGATAAACAATTATGATCAGATAAAGGAATTTCAAAGTTCATGAGCATAGAAGTTGAACTCTTATAGGTAATAATGGCAAGGTCAAGTGTAGGACCATCTCTGTGTAGCTGATGTGGAGTGGAGGAATTTGCCATGGTATTGAGATTGAGGAATTGGAAAGTGAAGCTATTTAAGGGAATATCAATATGTATATTAAAGTGGCATAGGATAACTTAGGAGTTGAGATAGAAAGAAATAGTATGATCCAGGCACTGAACTTGTTGAGAAATTTAAAGGAAAATGTCTTGGGATTAGATCCCTAGTCCTGTGTTCTGAAATACAAATGGACCCAGAAGATCTGATACTGTGAACCTCAAAGATCCAGATATGGGAAAAAGCCTTACCCAGGGAGATGTACATCAGCACAGGAACCTAGGTGACCCAGGGTGAGAACAAGCGGGGCTGTTCAGCCCACCCAAAAGCACAACTGGACACAAAGCCTGGACCTGGCACAATGCCTCAATAAAGGAACAAAAACAGGAGAGATGACTAAGACAAAGAAAACAGTGGTCAGTATCAAAAAATTGTTGTCACCCTAGAGATCCCCCCAAGATAAGAGAGAATAACTTCATAAAAACTGCAATCTGTGACTTAAAGGGGAAAAATGGATTTTCCTCAAGAACTACACAAATACCTAGAAGATAAGAAGCAAGAGTTGAACAAATGCTTTGGAGGAAAGAATTTAAAGGTGAATAATTTAGAAGAGAGAGTGCCAAACTTTAAACAAGAAAAGAACTCCTCAAAGATTAGAATGGACCCACGAGAAATCTAAGACTCTCTACTACAGCAGAAATGTTAGAACAAAGTTAAAAGATTACAAAAATAAAAGGAAATTTAAAGTATCTGATATCAAAAACAATTCACCTGGAAATTGTTCAAGAAGAACCGATTTAGGAATCTTTGGACTTCCAGAAGACCATTATTTAATTGAAAAAAATCCTACATACTCCATCTCAAAAAATCCTAAATGAAATTTGCTTAGACTATTAGTACCAGAAGAAAAGATAAAAATACAAATAACTCACCTTCTGAAATACGCAATAGAAAGTGCCAAGGAATATCATAGCTAAAATTAAGAGATACAAGCATCCAGAAAAAGGTGATTCAAGTCCCAAAGATACACAGTCAAGATCACACAGGACCTAGCAGATTTTACTCAGAACAAGAGATTTTGGAAAATAATGTTGCAAAAGATAAAGGTTTACAACTTACTCTAAATAGAAAAATCTTAAATATGAATATAGAACCATAACTTACTCTATAAATCAGAGTATAATTCTACATAGGATAAAAAACAGAGTTTTAATGGAATAGAAGAGTTTCAACCTGTAACAGGACTAAGGACTCCCCAGTTTCTCTATAAGGGGGATTAATTTGCTTCCAGGCTCCTTTGACACAGCTTCCTGTACACCTAAGGGTATAAAAAATCTCACCCATATGAATCAGGGTTCCTGACTTGGTGGATATCTGAAGACATCATGCCCTGCAGTATTGACCAGATGTATTTCCATATGAAGATAAGAGTGGCTCCATCTATGGAAGCTACCCAAGACAGTATCTTTGTTGCACATCCTTCCTGTGTTGTGACAAAACAAACCTTTTGTTAACTGCTCAGTAATTTACAAGGGCCTCATATCATCCCCACATTAAACCTGAACTAACAAGAAATTCTGTTAGGGCAGGCCCTAACACAAGCATTTCTGATGAAAAGATGAAAGGAGAATAAGAATTTTGAAATGCAAATATAAGACCCCAAAGAAAACTGGAAAGGTAAATTTATTTGAGCAATAGGAAGGGACTGTATGGTATGTGATGCTCAAATAGAGAAAGAAGAGGGAAAAGTCCCTTCAGAACTTTCATATCTTCAAAATGCATGGAGAAAGTTAAAATTTTTAAAAAGAGAGGTTCTTGGAGATAGATTGATTTTCTTGTGAGGATTTTAAAAGAGAAAGAAAAGGGAACCTAAAACGATTATTCTACCATATAAAAGAGGAGGGTAATGGGGGTATGTATGTATGTATATAAACATAGAAGAAAGAATGGGAGGAGAAAACATCAGAACTTCAATCTTATCTGAAACATACAGAGGGGACAATACACATAAAAACATTTTGTTTTAGAAATACATCAACTCACAAGGGAAGCAAGTAGGGATGGAGGTGAGTTCTCAAGAGGAAGGATAATACCAGGGAGGAAATATTGATAAGTCAAACAAACTTCCTGATCCTGAAGGAGACAGTAAAGAGGGGAGTGTGGAAGGAAGAAAAGAATAGGGAAGCAGATTCAAGTTCATTTTCTTCTGGGAACTTCTGAGAAGTTCATTTCCTTACAATGGTAAGTCTGGATCTCATGGAATAGATGGGATTTAGACAGAATGCTGTGGAATGAGGTTAGCTGCCTAGTTATGCCAAATTCATTTCTTCTCTTAGATGAAATGCCATGTTGTCTGTTATCTAGTTGATGGTATAGCTTCATGCAGTATAGGAGGATTTCCTGGTGAGGGAAGATAATTGTATCTCTTGTTTATGGATTATCGTGGGTCCTTTATGTTTCCTGCATTCTATCTGTGGAATAAAATAAAAGCTATCATAAACCCAACATGCACTATTACCTTTAGTATTTGGATAGAAATCAGAATGTTTTTTCACATATCTGTGGAGATTATTCTTTTATTTAAAATTATTATTAAATTATATAATTGAAGTATTGATTAATTAATCAAATTATTAATTAATTAATTGGTGGTTGATTAATTATTAATTAAATTATAAAATTAAATTATTATTTTTATTTATTATATTTTCTTCTTTCTTTTTCTTCTTTTCTTTTTTGTTTTTAATTTTCTTCCTTCATATTTTAACCAATTGCATGTAAAAACAATTTAAAACATTAAAAAAAATTTGAGTTCCAAATTCTCTCATTTCCTCCTTTCTTTTCTCATTCCCTGAGATAATAAGCAATGCTACATAGACTATACATGTGTAATCATGCAAAATATATTTCCATATTAGTCATATTATGAAAGAAAACAGAAAAAAACATAAACAGTATGCTTTGATCTGCATCATACTCCATCAGTTCTTTCTCTGGAGGTGTATAGCATGTTTCATCATGAATCCTTTGGAATAATCTTAAATCATTGTATTGCTGAGAATTTCTAAGTCATTCACAGTTGATCATCCGTATAATATTGGCATTATTGTGTACATTTTCTCCTGGTTCTGTTCATTTCACTTTATATCAGTTCATGTAAGTCTTTCCAGGTTTCTCTGAAACTATACTGCTCATCATTTCTTATTGTACAATAGTATTCCATTACATTCATATACCACAACTTGTTCAGTCATTCCCCAGCTGATGGGCATCCATTCAAATTCCAGTTCTTTGCCACTAGAAAAAGAGCTGCTATAAATACTTTTTAGGTTTAAACTCTCTTCAGAAATTCTCAGAAAAAAAATGTCAGGGTGGGTGACTGAAAAACAGGATTTTTTATTAAGTCACAAAGATACAAGGTGTTTTGTGTAAGCCCAGAGCCTCGGATACTGGGACATGGCTTATACGTATTTCTCACACTATGACATATGGTTAGATAAGTAACCCATCAAATTAGATGCTCAGCATCCATCTTGTATAGACACTAGATATGCTGCACCCAGAAACTGGTGATAAGAGGAGAAGTTGGATTGTATTTGGGAAATTAGGAAATGAATCCAAATTGATAACTGCTACTGCAAAATCTCATTATTCTTTTGATAATATCATATGAATCATATGAATAAATAGTGAAACATCAACATCTTGGGATAGGCATTAGAGACAACGTGAAATAGTGAATAGAGAGCAGAGCTCAAAGACAAGAAATCTTGGGTTCTAGCCCTGCTTCTGACACATATTGGCCATATGACTCTGAAGAAGTCCCTTAACTTCTCAGTCCCCACTAGGCAAGTCTCTATGATGATAAGGAAAATGTAGAGGAGATGCTCATCTGGGATGGTAAAGAGAGATTCCTCATGTAGAAATTACCTCTAGTGATGAAATGATAGTTCCAATCTCTATCCACAAAAGGTCAGAGTGAAGCAAATTTCCAGCCCAAGACAACTTAGAATGTTCACAGGAAAGTTCTGTTACACTAGGGTGAGAGTAGAGCTCAGTCCAGCCCTGACAGGTTGTACTCCAGCAGGCCTTGAGGGGGAGGGGGTGTGTGACTGAATCAACAGGGACAGCAGTGACTTCCAAAGCTGTTGTTAGCCCAGGGATTTTAAAGGGGTTGGACAACTGGTCAGAAGGAGATTACAGGGCTCATTTTGTTGGCATTAGGTGCAAGACTCTGCTGCATTGCCCATAAGCAGATCTAAGTCACGATCCTGGCCTTGAAGTCCCCGGGCAAAGAGGGGCACTAGCACACCAGAGCTGGTCTGGACCCTGGTCACAGTTCAAGGGTGAAAAAAGGTGCTTGTTGCTCACAGACCAAAGCACAGGCTAAGAGAGCAGTGACCACACATCTCCTTAGATCATATCACATTGGTAGAACTGAAAACTTAAAGACCCCCAGAACTAGTTATTAGAACAGCAATAAGAAAGGACTGAACCTTGAAACAGTGCCCCCTCCATTCCAGGAGCAGAGTGTCACTTTAACATAGAGTTAAAAGTCAAGAAAAAGGTAGCCCTCACCATGGCAAGGCAATCTGTTTATACTTTCCCTAATCAGGCATCTACCCCACTCACCACAGTGGCTATTTCAAAATTTTCCATCTTTCCTAAAACCCTTTTTTGGCTCCACTTACTTTTACCCTCTCAGCTGAGGACCTAGCCTGATGTTTCACTGGGGAAAAAAAAGAATAGCTCCTTCTTCTCCCTTCTTCTTCATCTCTTATCACTCATATACCTTCCCACCCTCTCTCCTACTTAATCTCTGTCTCATAGGATGTGGTGACTCTTCTCCTTGCTAAGGCAAAGGTTTTGATCTCATTTCCATCCTATCTCACCCAGAAGACTGCCTCCTCTATCATCTCTACTCTCTCACTAACCTTTAGCCTTTCTCCATCTTTCCTGCTGCTTTCTTGCTCCCTTTAAACACATCCAGTTCTCTCCCATCCTTAAAGTCTTACTTGATTTAGCCCTACCTGGTTTATTTCTCTTCCCCTATGTCATTAGACTGCTAGAAAAAGCCCCCTGCCATTTCTGCCTCCACTTCTCGTTTCATTTTCTTTTAAACCATCTGCATTCTGACTTCTGACCTCATCATTCAATTGAAACTGCTCCCTTCAAAGTAAACAATAATATCTTAATTGCCAAATCTAATGGCCTTTTATCAGTCCTCATCCTTCACTTCCCTGGTAACTTTTGAAATTGTCAATTATCCTTCTCTCCAGTGGACTCTTTCCTCTAGATTTTCTTGATACTGTCCTCTCCTGATTCTCCTGTCCTTTCCCTTTCAGTTTCTTTTGCTGGATCTTCATCCAAGTAATGCCCACTAATAGGAGATACCCCCAAAACTTTGTTTTAGGCCCTCTTCTCTTCTCCTTTTATAGTTTTTTCCTTTGGTTTTTGTCAAAAACTTCAATGGATTAAATTATTACCTCCATGAAGATGATTTCCAGATTTATATATCCATCCCTAACCTCTCTCTTGAGCTCCATTGTCCCATAGTCAACTGCATCTTAAACATCTTGAATGGTATGCCCTATAGACATCTCAAAATCCACCATGTGCACAATGGAAGTCACTCTCTTTCCCCTAACACCTTCTCCTCTGTTAGCTTCCCCAGTACTGTTGAGGTCACCACCATCCTCCCAGTTCCTCAGACTTGGAACATAGGTGTCATCCTCTGCTCCTCACTATTTCTCACCACCGACTCCCCAAACCCAATCTGTTGCCAGTTCTCGTATTTTCTATCTTCATACTGGAAGATGAGGCTTATAACTCCTAAGAACCTTTTCACTATTAGAGTAGTTAGAAGAAGTATAAAGAGGACACAGGTGTGAGTTGAAGATGATGGGCTGATATCTAAAAATACAAAATTAAGGAGTGAGAAAGAGATATGCACTGGAAAAAAGGGAAACGGAGAAGTAGAATGAGGTAAATTATCTCACATAGTGTTCTTCATGCTTGAAGAGGAACAAAATGTCATCACTATGTTGGGATCAAGGTACAGTGTGCCTGATTGTGGCTGATCAGATCAATATAATGAACTCAGAAAGCTTTGCCACAACTCAGGCACAAATAGCCCCTATGAATATTTGGAGTAGACATGTCTCTAAATTTGCACATCTCATATTTCTTTTGAGTTATTGCAATTCTGCTTTGCTCATAGAACACAGTGCCTTCTTTGATGTAAGCATACCCTCCTGAGTGGCCCTAAGCCAGTGTCTCCCATGTCTCGTAATCAATTCCAAAGCTCTATTGAGGACTCTGGCAATAATCTAGCCAGAGATACCCCCACATACACCCCAACCTGTGATTATCAAAGAACAACCTATTTTCTTTTCCTTTATAGAGATGGACATTAGAGACATCTTTGAACTCCTAGGGGATAACCTCCTCTTACCATATAACCTAGAAAATTTCAGTCAACTTTTGCATGAGCAGTGGGTTCCCTGCCTTGCAAACCTCAGCTGGAATAGAATCAGCACCAAGTACTTTGCCATTAAAGTGGAGCTTAATGGCATTCGAAAACTCTTCTTCAGTTGGAAGTTTGGCTAGAGAGGGATTGACCAATCCAGTGCCTTCAGCATTGGTTGATGATAGTCTGTCAAGAATGCTACGGAAATGTTCAGTCTATCTCTCCAGGATCATGTCCTTAGCACTAATCAATGTGACTCCATCGACTCTGAGTAGTGGAGATGCACAATAAGTCTTTCACTCATAAACAGCCTTCAGGAAATCATAGAAGGGTTTTGGATTTTTACTATATGTGTAAAACTGAATTTCATTTGCCTTCTTACTGAGTCAGCAATTCTGCATCTCACTAAGCTTCATTTGCACTTTATCTTTGATGATTAAATTCTACTTCTTAGAGAGAGATGAACTATCCTGCTGGGTATACCCTGTAGAGTTCTCATTTTTCATTTAGCAACTGCCGAATTTCCCTATAATTTTTGTTAAATGAGTCTTGGTGTTTGAGAGTCTTCTAGCCCAGATGAGTAAATTCTGTACTACACACCAAATCTCTGAAAGCTGCCTACTCCTTTTCTGCTCTACTCCTGCCAACTGTGTGTTGGGTCAGCTTGCTCTCCAAGTTAGCAACAAGCTGTATATGCCTAGAGAAGCACTCTAATCTGTTGACATTAAATCTTCTAGTAGTCATCTTGCCTTGGAGTCACTTTTTGTTGAATCTCAATGGTTAGCTTGGAGAGGACAAGACTATGGTTCAGCACTCTGCATCATACATAGCCTCTATGACTCCAATCCTGCCTGTTTTCTGCAAGGGGACATCCAGGAAGTTTTGTTGTATTTAGGTAAACAGAAGACAGCATTGGTGATGTGAATGGCATAAGAGTCACAAGACTTCAGTAGTAGTATGTGATTGTTGCTATTTCTATTTCCCATTCCATTTCTCCCAAGGGCCCCCCTACCATGTCAGATAGACTGTGCCTTCTCTGCTGTTGAAGTTACCTGGAAGTAAAAGTTTGTCCTCTTTCAGCACATTGATGATGAGGGTGTCCAGGTATATGTATAAAATGTGTGTATATGTGTATAATATAGATATAATTATATAATATGTTAATTATATTACATATTATTATAGCAATATATAATATATATGTGAAATATATCATGTATAAATATATGATCACATAGTTATATTATATATCATATATGATTATATATAAAAGATATTATATGTGTGTATGTATGCATATATGTGTGTGTGATTTTTTTCTACCTCATCAGGGTTTGCCATGGTAGGAACAGATACACTGATGATGGGGGAATGGCATTTCCCTACAAGTACACATCACATTGTTATGAGCTTGTCATTGACTCCTTTGGGGGTACATATAAGAATGTTGACTAACCTAGTTTTGATAGTGAAACCCGTGCTAGTTTAACAGTGCTCCCCATTATTGTGGCCCCTCTAGAAGCTTCAACTTCAGTAAACTGGCTTAATTTGCCAGCCTTGTTTCACTCAAGGCTACTATTTGGATGTTATATTTGTTGTGTTCTCACACAAGTGCCATTCATCTTTCAGGTCTACCGGATTTCCTGTTCTCTGTTAAGCATAAGCATATTTCATCTACTGATAATGAATAGAATCATCTTTGCACTTTTCTCTGTGTGTTTTCACCACAGGACAGGATCCCTACGTGCCAAGGTAAACAGGCCAGAGTTAGGTTAGGTGAAACAATTTTTGGGGCACCTTTACTAGCCCCTTCCTCATGACAAGAAGTGAGCAGCATGATTCTTAAAAAGACTCCTCAGACACACATGTGGCTTCCAAATCCCACTGCTGCTTCAGTTCAGTGAGAAGATGACCTGATTGTCTGGGCTGCCTGCATGCAGGGCTGTGACTGTAACTCCCAGTGTATCTGTACCTGCTTGTTTGTCATTCGTCTGTATCCACAAGACTTTGAGGTAGGTAAAATGGTAAGATGATATGTGTCATATCTTTTGACTTGTTAAGTGAGGCAGAATTGCACAAAGATGTTGGCCCTCACTCTCCCAGAATAATCTGAACTCCAGTGACAAGACAAAAGCCAAGACAACTGGCAATGGCTTAGGATGCAGTGGATGACCTTGACTCCTTTAATAAATAATCAAGCTCTAAGTACCTGCTTCAGGTGCCTTCATGGCCATTGGAACAAATTGTTTACATCCTCCCATTCTACCTGAAGAAGTCTTCATATGCTTAGGGTAGACACCCCCATGCACAACTCAGTAATAGGACTGAGGCCCATTAGTCTCCCTCAACCTTGTTTCTCCTGTTTGCTGAAACCCTTTCTTTACCAGAATATGGCTATTGTGCATGCTACAGTTTCTTGAAGCTACAAGTGAGAGTTGGTTGCAGGTAGACACCAAAGGTGAAAAACAGCCCTGAAAAGGCTCCAAGTATTTTTTTTTCCTTGAATACCTATATATCCCAAAATATCTTGCAGAAAAGAAGTACAAAAGAACTTTTACAGTGGAAGTGAAGATGGAGGAGGTGGGGAGGAATGTTTGAACTTTATTCTCATTAAAATTGGCTCAAAAAGGAAATAACACATATTTTCAGTAGGGTATAGAGATCTATCTTACCCTACAAAAAAGTAGGAGAGGAAGAGAGTAAGAGAAGGGGGATAGTGATAGAAGGAAGGGGACATTAGAGAAGGTAGTAATCAAAAGTAAAACACTTTTTTTCCAATTTATTTATTTTTAGTTTTCAATATTCACTTCCATAAGTTTTAAATTTTCTTCCCTCCCTCTGCCATCCTTCCCCATGAGCAAAACCCTTTTAAGGATAGGCAGGATGAAAGTAGAAAGAGCATAGGATAAACAGAAAAAATAGGATGGAAGAAAATCCAGTTAGCAATCATAACTGTGAAAAAATTTTGCTGCAGTTTTCTCTGATAAAGGCCTCATTTCTCAAACATACAGTGAATTGATTCAAATGTATAAAAATAATAGCCATTCCTCCAGTTGATAAATGATTAATGATACGAATAGGCAGTTTTCAAATGAAGTAATCAAAGCTATCTAGAATCATATGAAAAAATGCTCTAAATAACTACTGATTAGAAAAATGCAAATTATATAAAAACCCTGAGGTAGCACTTCACATCTCTCAGATTGGATAATATGATAGAAAAGGAAAATGACAAACGTGGGAAGGGATGTGGCAAAGTTAAGATAGTGATGCATTATCAATGGATCTGATTCAACCATTCTGGACATCAATTTTGAATTATGCCCAAAGGACTACTTTTGACTGAGCAATATCTAGGTCTGTATCCCAAATAGATTTTTAAAAAAGTAAAAGGACCTATATGTACATAAATATTTATATCAGCTCTTTTAGTGGTGGCAAAGAATTGGAAAGTGAGATGATGCCAGTTGGAAAATGGTGAACAAGTTGTGGTAGATGATTATGATGGATGCTTTCAGAAAAACCCGGTGCACAAACTGATGCAAAGTGAAAAAGAGCAAAACCAGGAGAATACTGTACATAGTAATAGCAATGTTGTATAACGATCAAGTATGAATGATTTAGCAATTCTCAGTAGTACAATGATCCAAGACAATTCTGAGGGACTTAAGGATAGCAAAATGCTGTCCATCTCCAGAGAAAAAATAGACTGAATGCAGATTTATGCATACTTTTTTTAAAATTTTAAACAAATTTTCAGTCTATGTTTTCTTTCACAACATGACTAATATGAAAATGTTTTGCATGAATGCACATGTACATTGTTCAATCGTTTTTCAGCCATGTCCAATTCTTTATGACCCCATTTGGGGTTTTCTTGGCAAAGATACTGGAGTAGTTTACCATTTTCTTCTCCAGCTCATTTTATAGATGAGGAATTGAGGCAAATAGTGTTAAGTGACTTGCCCAGGGTCACATAGCTAGTAAGTGTCTGAGGCCACATTTGAACTCAGGAAGATGAGTCTTCCTGGCTCCAGGACCAGCACTCCATCCTGTGGTACCTAGCTATCTGTTTGCACATCTATATCTAATTGTTTGCCTTCTCAATGGGGGGGGGGGGGGGGGAGAAGGGAGAGAGGGAGTAAATTTGGAACTGAAACTTTTTATAAGAATCTTTTTCACATGTAATTGGAGGAAAAAATTTTTTAAAAAAGATGAGGAGCAAGTGGAGTGGACATAGGGGACTTAAGAAATTTCAGGACCTGAAACATTCCTAGTGGCTGGACATCCAGCAGTGATCAGAGAGAATCAATTCCACTAAGTCCCTGAAAGAGAAGAGGAAAACATGCTCCTAGATCAAACTGACTTCCACATTGACATTTGCTGACTAGTGAGAATACTGTCCTGGGCTCTTTTTTTTTTTTCTTTTCTCTGTCTTGAGACTTTAAATCCTTTCCAAGAAGAATTGCTTACATTATTGATTATATACAGTGACACCTGCAGGCGACACTATTTATTTGACACAGACAACTAAAATTGAATACAAGGAAGGACTTTTGGAACCTGCAGCCTTATAAAGAAAGAATGGTTTAAAATATTCTTCTTTTAAAGCATTTCTGTCTTCCTCTTTCTTCCATTTTGTCTCTAAACATAGCCAAAGTGCTACATTTAAATATACTGGATATATTTATATACTGAATATACTAGATCTGAAAAAATGTGATCTAAGCTAAAAGGAAATGAAGCCCAAGATAGTTTATGATAAAAGCAACATTGAAGAATGCCTAGAAGATATTAAAAGGCTGGTGAAATGCAACAAAGCAATTAAGGGATATGAACAAAGAGTTCTCAAAAGAATTACAAACTATTGACAACCACATGAAATAATGCTCCAAATCGCTAATTCAAAAAATTCTGAAATTCCACCTTGAACCCAGCAAACTGGAAAAGATGGCAAAACAAGGGAATAGGCAATCTTGGAAAGCTTATGGAAAAATGCTTTCATTAATACACTGTTGGTGGATTGATGAACTGATCAAGTCATTCTGGAAAGCAATTTGGAATTAGGTGAAGCAAATGAATAAAATACCCATAAGTTTTGATCTAGGAAATCTCATGGTAGGCATGAGTCTCAAGTTGGTCAGAGACAAAGGGAAAGGTCCCATCTACACTAAAATGTTTGTTGCTATACTTTTTGTAGTAGCAAAGAACTAGAAACAAAGCCCATTGACTTGGGAATGGCTAAATGGAATATTTGTGGCAATGGAATAATACATATATGAATGATGAATATAATGAATATAATATAGTAAGAAGCATGGGAAAACATAAACTAATACAGAATGAAGCAAATGAATGAATGAATGAAAAGGCATCATTAAGTCTTCCTATGTGCTAGTGCCAGGGATAACAATACAAACAAGTATAATAGTGTCTCAGTTGAAAAGAGGAGAGACAGCACATATAAGTGGGGCTAGGGAGGAGCACTTTGGCCACAGAAGTCACAAAGATGGTATAATTGGAATTATTGCACAATTAATTGTCCAAGGAATGCTTTCCATGAGATGCTATTTGCTGGGACTGTGAGGAATAGTCACTGTCAGAGGGATGACAGGAAGACACACATTAATACTCTGTTAGTGGGAGACAAACGCTAGATTAAACTATTCATACCCTCTGACCCAGAAATCACAAAGATCCAAGATAGAAAGGTTTAACAAGCATCAAAATATTCATAGTAACACTTGTGTGTGTGTGTGTGTGTGTATGTGTGTATGTGTTAGCAAAAAACTGGAAATAAAATGGATAGCCATCAATTAGGGAAAAGCTGAACAAAATATGGTATATGAATGTAACCACAGTATTGTGGGGGGAAAAGGACTAAGAAGAATTTGGAAACAAGGGAAGATTTGTATGAATTGATGTAGAATAATATCAGTAAAAACAGAATAACGACATACACAATCTTACTACAATAATGTGAATGAAAAGAACATTAGAAGGAAATTGAACACTGAATAAGTGGAATCACTAATCTTGGTTCCAGAGAACAGATAAGAAAACATATCTGAATTCTCTTGCAAGTGACAGGAAACAGTGTTGCATATGGGGTTACACACAGACAGTCTATCAGTTATTTTGTTTAACTGTTTCTCACTGTTATTGGAGTAGATCCAATTCCAAGGGGAGGTGGCAGTGCCGTACATCCATAAATTGTTGGGGTGTTCATGCAAAGATAACAATAAAGCAGAACAATATTATAGAGGCAAGTCATGAAAAGATTTTCCACCTAAAAATTTCATAAAACAGAGATACAGTAGGAAGAAAAGAAATGCTAGAGAAAATTCAGCAACAGGAGCAACTAAGTCAGGCAATCCCGAGCCCACTTAAGTATGAAATTGGAAGGACAAAAAAAGGGAAGAAAAATGGAAAAGATATGAAGGGATAAAAGCTAAAGCCCAGGGAGGAGGCTTGAAAGGGGCCTGGAAGAGACTTAGGGCAGTCATGGGTGGTCACAATACCAGATGGGGTAAAATCATGGCTCTAAGATTAATCAGGAAATTAGCAATGATGAAAAACATCACTGCAGCTGCAACTTTCTTTGGTGTCAATGACAGCGCTTTACAAGATGAGAGTCCCCAGAAAAACATTCCCCTGGATGAGTATATTGAGAATTTAAAGACTATGATACAGTATCTAAAGTCCACAGATGTTCTTGAAATTAGAATTATTTTTATATCATCTCCTCTTTATGAATCAGCTTGGGAAAAGTTTGCAAACTAAATCAAATGAATCTGGTTGTTGGTGAATGCAGCAAAGCCTGTTTGCGAGTGGGCCAAAACTGTGGGACAGATGTCCTTTACCTTTGCACACTGATGCAAGAGGGTAACAAGGACTTCTCTTTGTATTTATCAGATGAGCTGCATTTATCACCAAAGGGAAATGAATTTCTGTCATCACCACTTTGGCCTTTGCTGGAGAAGAAAACATAGTCACTCCCTTTCATCCTTCCTTACTGGTAGGATATAGGTCAATTGAAAGCTGATTACAGAGGGGCGGAGCCAAGATGGTGGAGCAGAAAGACTCACCTATGCTAGGTCCGAACCCACAGCCCATAGATTTCCTGTAAAAAGAACTCCTGACAAATTCTGGAACAGTGGAAGCCACGCAGAAACACAGTGAAGGAGATTTCCGTTGCAGAGAGCCCTGAAAAACCGACCGCAAAGGTACCCCGGACCTGAGCAGAGTCCTGTCCTGCCGAGCGCTCCCCTCCCCCGCCCCGGCCAAGCGGCACTGAGAGGAGCGAGCAGAGCCCAGCAGGTGTCACGGACCTGAATCTCCGGCAGCCGCGAAGGTCCCTCCACCCACGGACGCACAGGTCAGTGAGGGAGATGGGCTGAGAGGGGGGCAGGGGATCTCCGGGACTTGGACCCCCTTGGGAGGCAGCGGCACAGGGGAGGCAGAGGCAGCTCCGCCGGAGACTCCCAGGGCGGGCAGGGGCTCCGCGGCAGTGTCTCCATTGCAAGAGATCTCTGCATAAACCCCCTGAGGGAACTGAGCCTGAGAGGCAGCCCTGCCCCCACCTGAGAACCAGCAGATAAACTCCCATTGAAGAGCAGTCAGGCCTGCCGCCAAAAGCCCTGAGGCTGGGGAGCAGCATTTGAATCTCAGACCCCAAGCACTAGTTCGGGCAGACCTAGGCTGGGGTGGAGAGGACTCTCAGAAGTCAAGTAACTGGCTGGGAAAATGCCGAGAAAAGGGAAAAAAACTAAGACCATAGAAGGTTATTTTCTTGGTGACCAGAGGATTGCGCCATTCCTCTCTGAGGATGAAGAGGTCTGCTTACCATCAGGTAAAGACATAGGAGTCA
>CM053774.1:75592520-75648684 GCA_028658325.1 Potorous gilbertii | reverse complement strand
AATAGTACTCCATTACATTCATATACCATAATTTATTAAGCCATTCCCCAATTGATGAGCATCTCCTTGATTTCCAGTTCTTGGCTACCACAAAGAGTGCTGCTATAAATATTTTTGTACATGTGGGTCCCTTTCCCATTATGATATAATTTTTATAGCAAATGTTTCTAATGGGATACTTTTCCCTCAAGCCTTCATGATGAGATCTCTCTTCCTAAATAAATGCATATTGAATTCAGCAGGAAAGGAAGTCATCATTCCTTTAGATAATACATAGATGAGGTAATGGTTAGTATGTTACTCACCAATTCTCTTCTATCTAGGGAAAATGCTGGTAAGATTATGTAAAGGATATTTGTGTACTTTTCTGTGAGAGTCTATATTTGAGAATGGATAGGTTGTAAGTCCATTGTATTTACCACTCTCCTTTATCAAAAGAGCAAAAAAAAAATATGGCATTTGAAGAAAAATACTTAGAGCTGCTTGTCGCTTAAAAATGTAATTAGCAGATAAGGGGTTTTTGGGGAGGACTTGGGATGTAAGTGATAAAGGGATCTTCTGTGGAAGAAGACCCCTCTACTGATGCAGGTAGGCACCTTTCACTTAGTTGTCCAAGGCAGTGAGAAGTTAAGGGCCTCTAAAAAGTTCAGGGTCCTACTGCCAGTGTGTCTGTTACAACTGCAATCTCTTTACATCAAGTAGTGCTAATATAGCTTAAAACACAGGATCCTTGGTGGGAATGCTCTTCAGGTTCTTAACTCATAGCTTCCTTTCTATGAGAGAAGGCAGTGCCATGAGCTTTATTTTTCACAGGCATTTTCTTATGAGTTCTGCACTACAACTTTTTTCTTTCTGGAAAGATATTTTGAAGATATCCTTCAATTCACCAACAGTGCTGAGTCCCTTTCCCATTCCTCCACAAACAATTTGATTATTTGGAAAAAAAACTATAATTTTGCGTTTCCTTTATGCTAGACAAAGTGTTGGTTTCCTAAATGATTAGAATCTTTAGTTTTGTGAAACACGAGATGATTTGTTAGGGCCTGGGGAAAATAAGGGACATAAATGAGTAATCAGATGTTTTTATGAGTACTTTTGATTAACTTTTCTGTTTTCTTTTGTGTATTCTAGCCAATAATAGAAGCACCATGGCAAATACCGAAATCACAGTCAATTCAAAATCTATCAAAAGTGCAAGAGTGTAAGTATTTCCATAAAAATTCTAGATCTTCTTGAAAATAACCTCATAACTAGCATTAAACATAATAAAACAAGTGATGCCAATTTGACCTATTAAACTGACAGAGAAAGTCACCATACTACCTCCAGTTGGCTATGCTTAGGCCTTGGTGTCCTGGCTATCTCTTCACTCTTTCCTTGATGGATCTATTTCCATATCTTCAGTTCACCATGAAAATGATTCTCACATTGACAACTCCAGCCTATCTCTTCCCAGTGGTTCTGGTCTGTGTTTTTCCAGTTGCCTGTTGGGTATCTCTCTAACACCTCAAATTGCACAAAATTAAATTCCTCTTCTAGTCTAAAAAAATAGATGCTAAGTCCATGAACCTAAGTAAGTGACTTACTTCTCTGGGCCTCAGTTTGTCTTTCTATAAAACAAGGGAGCCTCATTCAGTGACCTATAAGGTCATGTCCAACTCTAAATCTATAACTAGCTCTTAAGTGGCATGGTACTTTCATACCTACTAATACAGAAGATACTGAATAAAGGTAACCTTTTAATGACCCAGAATTTTTGCACCTCAAATACTCTATACAAATTCTAACACAAGTCAAGTTAACAAGTGTTTATTGAGTGCTTACTATGAGCCAGGCACTTTATAAATGCTGGCAACACAAAGATAGACAAAAAAGAATAGTTCCTACTGTGCAGGACTTTAGAGTCGAATGAGAGAGATACTAGATGGCAGCTATGTAATGTACAAAAAATATATAGAGAATAAAGGAGAGGTTATCACAGAGAAACAGCTCTAGCTTTAAGGGAGAATCAGAAAAAGTATCTTAGTGAAGGTGGAATTTTACCTGAGGCTTGAATGAAGCTAGGGAAGCAAGGATGCCAAGGTAAGGAGGGAAAGAATTCTAGGCATGGGGGACAGCCAGTGAAAATGCAGTTAACCAGAGAGGCTTAATGGCCCAGGGCTACAGTCTGTGCTGCTGGGAGGCTGGGGCTCATGGTTCTTTGGATTTTAAAAATTCTGAACCTAAATAGGGCTAAATCAGATCAATCAAATGCCTATACCAAGTCTGGCCCCAGTATGGAGAGTCCCTGGGAATACCGTATTCCTAAGGAGGAGTGAACCAGCCCAGCTGGGCAATGGAGCAGGTCAGAGCTTCATCCAGGGGCCCTTCCAGCCTCAGTCTAAAGGTAACACAGCTGAGAGATGAGAGGGTCTTGTGTGAGGAACAACTAGGAGGCCTGGGTTGATGGGTTATAGAGTATGTATCGGGAGGAAAGGGGCAAGAAGACTGGAAAGGTGAGAAGGGACCAGTTTAGGAAGGCTCTAAAAGGCAAACAGAAGATTTTCTATTTGCAAGTTTATTGGAGGAGAAGGGCCAGACCTGTATTTCAGGAAGCTTGCTTTGACAGCTGAGTGGAAGATGGACAGGAATGGGGAGAGACTTAAGGTCAGAAGATCAAGCAGCAGGCTATTTCAATAATACAGGTGTGAGGTGATGTGAGGGCATGTACCAGACTGGTGACACTGTGAGAGGAGAGGAGGGGACTTATACATGAGATGTGACAAAGGCAGAAGAGGTGAGGACTGAGTTTTGGACATGTTGAGTTTACAGTGTCATCCAGTTTGAGATGCTCAGGAGGCAGTTAAAAATCAAGACTGAGCAGGGGAGAGCTGGATATATGGGTCTGGAAATCACTTTGAAATCATGGGAGCTTATGAGACCACCAAATAAAATAGTTTAGAAGAGGGCCCATGACACAGTATTGGGGGATTCTCAGTTCCTTTGTAAATGGAACTGGGTGAAAATTCAGCCAAAGGGGTATTAGACAAGTAGTAGGTGAACCAGGAGAGGGAGAGAGAGAGAGAGAGAGAGAGAGAGAGAGAGAGAGAGAGAGAGAGAGAACACAGCACTGAAAACCTGACAGTGTAGAAGGATACAGATTTTAAGAAAGATCATTAGAATGAGCAATTAAGAGATTATTAATAGGTTAGAGAAAGTGCATTTAGTTGAATGGTGAGGCTAGAAATCAGAGAGTTCAGAAGAGAGTGAGAGGAAGGGAAGTGGAGGCAGAGATCTTGGACTGCCTTCTGCAGGAGTTTAGCCATGAATGGGAGGAGCTCTGTAGACTGATACCAAGCAGAGAAGATCAAGGGAGGGATGTTTTTGAAGGTGGGGAGGACAGAGATGTTATTTACAGGTAGCAGGCAAGCAGCCAGGACAGGTAGGGAGAGACTGGAGATTAATGAAGAATGTCTTGACCTCAGATGCTAACAAGATACTGAACACTGGATTTCCCATACTGCTATACTTCTCTTCTTGGGTCCAAGATATTTTCTCTGATTAGTCTATCTTTGCTTTGCTTGAAGGCCTGAAAAGCACTCTTTTCTAAATCAAATGCATGGATTTTTAATATTGGTGATGACTTTATATCATAACATCCCTGTCTAAAGCCCTCATTTCCTTAACTGTGTGCTACTTTTATTATATTTTGTTATGTATTTTTTTCCATGTTAGTGAGTTATTGTATCTGTAATACTTGTTCCATAGCTAAACATCAGTCCAAATAATTGAGCTTAATAGTTTAAAAAGAAGCTTTTCAATTTTATTTCTAGATTTTGTTGGTTTCCTTTGGATCTTGTAAGTAATTGTTATTAAGACTTTACCAGGTTAATCTGAATGAATTAGCTGATTCTTCTCAAATGTTTTATTGATAAGCTAAATCCAATTATTTTAAATTTTCTAAAACTAGACAAAATGGAGTAACTTGTGGACTGTTACCTACAAAGCATGTTATTTCATTTCCAAACAGAAAGATCTTCCATGGTGGCAACTCAGCAGAATCTGGACTGTCATCAGACAGCTATAAAATGGATTATCCAGAAATGGGGTTATGTGTAATAATCAATAATGAAAACTTTTACCCAAACACTGGTATGTATAATAATGTTTTGTTATTTTCTCCACATTCCAAGAGCCATAGTGCATAAATTAATGTCTTCAAAGATGTGCAACAACTTTTGCATTAGAGAACAGGCAGTAACACTAATGCTAGTGGCTAAATTACTCTTTAAACATTTTTTGACAGAATTGAGGTTCCTTATGATTTCCTTGCAGCTTTTACTTAGAAGGATCCAAGTGTCTTAGAGAGTTGGAAGGGAGGTCAGTCATCATCTAGTTGTACTCCCTTATTTGTAGAAACTGACCTTTCATATGTTAGAACACCATGAAGAAAGGTGAACAATGCTAGAGACTCATTTAGATTTCTCTTTTGTGGTATCGTTTAATTATGTAACCATGATTGACAAAATGGCTGAGACCAGGCACATATGATCTTTTATTTGGAAGGGACCTTACTGACTGTCTGATCCAGTTCCTTTGATCTACAGAGGTGGAAACTGAGGCACAGAGAGGCTTAGTCAAGGTTACTCAGCTAGTGAACAGCACTATGTTCTCCACCACTATGGTGTTATTCTCTCAGATTAAGATCAACATATTGATCTTAATTTGCTAAAAAACAGCTCACAATGAAAATATCAGCTGAAGCATAGCACACTAAATGATGAGAGAAACAAAGTCATGTGGTTTAGAACAATAGCTAGTATTTCTATTAAAAAAATTTGGGTACCTTCTCTATCCCTAGCTCTGTGCCGGGTATTAGGCATGGGTAATGCAAAGGAAATACATTAGCTTGTCCTTAACAAAAAGCAGTTTTTATTATTTTTAGGAAATAATCAGAGAATATTAGATTTAATATGATTAGGAGTCAAAATGTTGTGTCAACTAAACTATTGTAACTGCTAAGTAGTTACAGCGTTTTTCTAGTGGAGAATAATGAGAACTTTTATTAAGATGATCCAACTAGAGCTTAATTTTGTATTCAAAAGAGCAAATTATGAATTGTTTTCACCTTTGACCTGATCTCTGATTTCTTTCTTTTTTTTTTTAAATTTGATATATGTTTTTCAGGAAACAAAAATTTACCTTCTGTCCTTCTTCCCTTCCCTCCTGGGAAAGAAAGAATAAAAGCTACACTTATAATATATACTCATGAAGAACAAAATTTTGTATTGACCTTTTCCAAAAATTAATGTCCCAATCTGCAGCCTGGGTCCATGTCCTCTATGAGGAAGTGACTAGCATGCGTCATCGTGAGTCCTCTGGAATTGTGCTTGGCCATTATTTTGGTCATAGTTCTTAAGTCTTTCAATGTGTTTGTCTTCACAGTATTGTGGCTGATATGTATGTATATATATATATATATATATATATATATAAAATACATATGTATATCTTTATATACACATACATACATACATACGTATGTATGTATATATATATATATATATATATATATATGTATATGAATTTTTCTCCTAGTTCTACTCACTTTACATTGCATCAGCTCATACAAGACTTCCCCCATTTCCCTGAAACTGTCCCCTTTATCATTTCTTACAGCCCAGTCACAATATCTCATTATATTCATAGACTTTAATTTGTTCAGACTTTCCCTAATTAAGAGATAACCCTTATTTCCTTAGTTTCCAGTTCTATGACACTCATGAAAAGACCTGATAAATAGATTTTTGTGCACATTTCCTCTTTCTTTGATCTCTTTGGTGTATACACCTAACAGTGGAGTGAGTCTATACTCACTGGATCAAAGAATATGCATGATTTAGCAACTTTTTCAGTCTAGTTCCAAATTGCTTTCTACATTGGCTGGAAATCCCAAACTTCCACATTGGAGCTGGTTCACAGCTACTCTAACAATACCTATTTTCCCACAGGTGTGGGAATCATCATTTTTGTCAACTTTGCCAATCTGATGAGTATGAGATGAAACATTAATGTTGTTTTCATTTGTATTTTTCTAGTTATTAATAATTTGGAGCATTTTCTCATATGGCCAAATTGGATTTCTTCCTGTGAAAACTGACAGTCTTATTCTTTAGCCATTTGTCAATTGGACAACAGCTTTAAAGCCTCATTGCAAAACTGATGAGCCTTGAGGCAGGAGTCAGGAAGATCTGAGTTCAGATTCAGCTTCAGACACTTACTAGGTTTGTGACCCTAGGCAAGTGACAACCTCTGTCTGCCTCAGTTTCTTGAACTGTAAAAAGGCTCTAATGAGATAATATTTGTAAAATGCTTAGCAAAATGCTCAGTGCATTGCAGGTACTTAATAAGTGCCAGCTGTTACTATCAACCCCATCATCTTTGGTCACTTGCCTTCAAACAATAGTTTATTTTGAAACTGAAACTGAACATTCTCTTTCTTTTCAGGCATGCGAACTCGTTCTGGTACAGATGCAGATGCAGCGAACCTCAGAGAAACATTTGAGAGCTTGAAATACGAAGTCAGGAATAAAAATGATCTGACACGTAAAGAAATAATGGAATTAATGTACAATGGTAAGTAATAATTTATAGAATGACTACAAGTTTGTGCTCATGATTAGACTTAACCCAAAGGAAGAAAAGGTGAGATTTTTCAAAGTTATACATGAATTTACATTCCAACTTTGTGGAATGCTTGAAATGTACCTCACTTCCTAAAAAGCAAGAACTGAACCAGAGGGCCTCTTAAGGTCCCAATCTTTCATTTTATTGTTCCAATAGAACTGGTTCTGAAGTAGTGTTTTTGTTTTTTTGATATATTCCAAGTTTCTAAAGAAGATCACAGTCAAAGGAGCAGTTTTGTTTGCGTGATTCTAAGTCATGGTGAAGAAGGAATCATCTTTGGGACGGATGAATCTGTTGAACTGAAAGAATTAACATATTTCTTTAAAGGGAATAAGTGTAGAAGTCTAACAGGAAAACCAAAGCTTTTTATTATTCAGGTAAAACATTGTTTGGGGATTGTTTATTCAGTCTGTAGATTTTGCAGAAGTCCGTTAGATTTCTCATTCTCAAGGAGATCTTAATTTGGGAACTTATTTGAAACCGCCACTAAACAAAGAATGGTAGAAATAAAAGTGAAATTCAGTTGTTAGTTTACTGATTTCTTATCTCTGTCATTCCTGTCAACAATAAATCCAGAAGATCCTGAGCTGTCTGATTTTTAAGACAATTGAGTGGCACATCATAGATACATGTTAAATACTGATACCATGTATACAGGCATATCAGCGTATAGAACGTAAACTAAGATCTGAATACATCTGGAATATTGTATTTATTTCTGGGTGCCATGTTTTTGGAAGGATCCTAAAAAGCTACAGCACATCTAGAGCAGTGTGACCAGGCTGATGTAGGGACTTAAATCTACATCATGTGTGTTTCTGTGTGTGTTCTTAAAGTGGAGGGGATGAAACTGACACAGATATGATAGCTGTCTGAAGGTATTTGGGGAGGATGTCACCTACAAAAGTTAGACCTATTATACTTGGCCCTAATGGACAGAACCTGGGATAGTGGGTAGCAGTTTCAGAGGGGCAGATAATTACCTCAGTATAAGGAGTGTGTGTGCATGTGTGTGTGTGTGTGTGTGTGTGTGTGTGTATGTGTGTGTGTGTGTGTGTGTGTGTGTGTGTGTGTATGTCCAAGTCCAGGAATGTCCTGGGCTGCCTTGGGAGAGATCTTCAAGTAGAGATTGAATGATTAATTACAAGAAATGTAATAGAAGAGATTCCTGATCAGATGTAGGTTAGATTAGGTGACATGAAGTCACCTTTCTTTTTTGAGACTGTGTGATTCTAACCTAATAACCTACTCACTTCTACTCCTAAAATAATGAATTATTTCTGATTGTTCAAAAATTCTTCTAAATAACTAAGATAAATTGATGTTTTGGTCCACTGACAAAAACTGATATTTATGATTTTTTTTCATGTATAAAATAGAAAGGGAACATCTGACCTGGGAACCAGGAGCCCTGAGATCAAGTGCTGCCTAACTGAGCTTGGCTTTTTGTCCCTGGACACATCAATACACTTCACAGGGTTCTAGGCCACTCTCAAAGACTGAAGTGTTAACCTACACTGGTAGAAAAAGTTGCCTTACCTGGAAGTTCCCTGTATCAATGAAATCTGAGGTCCAGTCCCAATCTTATAGAAATGCTCAAATGTACTTTGACTACAGTATGAAGTTACTTTCTCATAACTGTGTTTTATGGTTAATATAGTTCAAATAACAGGACATAGGATTTAGTTGTAGAAGTCTTTCCCCCTTAAAAATCACAAAGGATAAATGGTCCAGTACATGTCAGACCAAGTCAGGATTAGAATTTTCTGAAAAACTTGGCTATTGATTCTGGGAGGCAACAGATAGAAAAAAATAATGACTTGAAAAACCAAAACCTGACCACGTATTCTTATGAAATCAGGTTTTTATGCCAAGTTATAAATGGATAAAAATTTTTATCCTTTGAAGTCCTTGAAACTAAATGAACAACTGGGAAAGACATAAATTCTTTTTAGTCCAGCGGATGGTAGAGGCCCCATCCCATGTGACCATACTTTGGGCTGTCCTGTTCTCTATAGAGAGAGCTAAAAACAAAAAATGAAGCCGGTTATTTCTGACCTAGAATTTAAAGCCCAGGAAACATTCTAATAATTTTCAAAATCTTAAAAATTCACTCTTAAGTTTAGACATATTATTTTTATTTTAACCAGGCATGTAGAGGCAAGAAATTGGATTGTGGTGTTGAGACAGACAGTGGCCCTGTTGATGATGTTGCTGAGGAAGATGTAATGTGGCAGAAAATACCCATTGAGGCAGACTTCTTATATGCATATTCTACAGCCCCAGGTAAGAAAGAGTTGTGCAAAACTGGTATCTATTAAATATTGCAAATAATTTATCACTATGAGACTGATTTTTTTGTGTATATTAATGCTTATAGGAAGAGTTATACCTCAACTGGTTAGAGACTAGTCTTACAAAGGCTGTTGTCATTATTTTAATTCCAGTGGGATCCAGTTAATTTGTTGTGTCCAGTAATCACAGACCATATATATGATTGACCCCTGACCTCAACTCTTATAAATATATCACATTCATCACCATGCCTTTAATGGTAAAATGAATACAGTAGCATAGTATGACAACCATGGTGCTTGGGGATCAGAAGCCCCAAGTTAAAATTCTAACTCTGCCACACAAGAGCTCAGTTACCACAGGAAAGGCATTTAACCTCTCTCTGCTTCAGCATTGCCCTTTGTAAAATGGGGGTAACCACACTTGGTAGTACCCTAGATCTCATATTCATATTAATAATCTACACTTAGATGGTACTTTAACTTGTGCAGAGCATTTTCTTCCTAATAACCCTCTGCAGAAGATAGTCCTCATTTTATAGAAGAGGAAATTCACGCTCTTTGATTTGGTCCCTTGGCACCCTGCTCACTCACCTAGCTGCCCTCTGAGACAGGAATTGAACCCAATTCTGACAGTTTTATATGTCCATTATTTTGCCTCTCAATAGAGAGAATGCATGGACACATGGTCAAGGGCTAGACAAAGAGCTGGTGGTCATTATTGTGTCAGTACCAGCAGTGTGTCTGGCAGAACACATGAATTATTATTAAATTGATGGAATTAAATTACCCAGTAATCCACCTCTTAGAATGGGAGAAGGTGGGGTCAACTGGAAAGGGAAAGAGGTATTGCTTCTGTCTTTGGCTTGTTCATGAGATCTTCTCCATTTAGCAAGTAAAAGTCTGAGTGAGTCAAGTCAACAAGCTTATTAAGGACTTGCTATGTGCCAGGCACTGTGCTAAAGCTCTAGAGAAGGAGAGGGAGTGGGAGGACCCAAGGTGAAATGGATTGCCTACAATGGCAGTGCTCCTTGAATTTCTTCACCACAAGAGGAGGTGCTATGGGGAAGGGAAGGCAGTGCACAGAGTTTTTCTTCCAATCTGTCAATATCACTGTCCCAAGGCAGAAAGGGTTTTTTTTTCCTTCCATGGCCAGTGAAGCCTACTGGAATCCATACTTGTTTTTGGGATAGTTTTCTCAGTAACTTCATGTAATGAAGTGTGGAATGAGCTTCAATAATTGTCACTCTTCACATTTTGTGGGTTTTCTGTTTTTTTGTAGGCTACTACTCTTGGAGAAATAAAAGGAATGGTTCATGGTTTATCCAGTCACTTTGTGCAGTGTTGAAACAGTATGGTCACAAGCTTGAGATTATGCAAATCCTTACAAGAGTCAATAGGAAGGTTGCCACAGAATTTGAATCTTACACCTTAGATATTGACTTCCATGCAAAGAAGCAGGTGCCATGTATTATGTCCTTGCTTACTAAAGAACTATATTTTCCCCCTTAAGAAAATCCATGCATTTTAATTTGTGTGCCAAG
Source organism: Potorous gilbertii (assembly GCA_028658325.1). Classification (NCBI taxonomy): domain Eukaryota; kingdom Metazoa; phylum Chordata; class Mammalia; order Diprotodontia; family Potoroidae; genus Potorous; species Potorous gilbertii. The sequence continues at coordinate 75,638,180 of CM053774.1, read as the reverse complement.
CCAGTGAATGACAGGGCTGAGGGTACATTTCCTTGGTAATTTAAATTGCATACTTGGAGCCTAATACAGTATGGTAGTGGGTGGGGTTTGGGGGTTTGAAATAGAAGCTAATTAGAAGTTAATACACTGATTTTGTAAAGAAAAACATGGATAATGATTTGTTACAAAAAGAAATTACTGTTTCTTCAAAACTTTAAAAATAATTAGAAATATAGGGAGCAGAACTCTTCTTAGTGATATAAGATCATGAATTTTGGAGGGATTATGGAAAAATGAGCAATTTTACAGTATATTTTTATATAATTATGAAAGGTAGCATGGCGTAGTGGGTAAAAGGATGGCTGTGGAGTCAGGAAGACCTGGATTGCAGCATTCTCTGAGGTATGTTTTACCAGGCAAGTCATTGCACCTCTCAATACCCCTGGGAATGATGACTGTCAATTTTAGACTATCTTAAGATCAGCATAAGTGGAGTAAATTTCCCTTCTGGAGTTCCTTCCATGGATAGGTGAACTCCACCATCATGACTTAGATTTTATTAAACTGAATTTATAAGTACGACTTCAGTTTTTGTCAAATGACAAATAATACATGATGATACTTTCTGGACCTCTTCCAGAATCATGGTATTGCTGGAGAGTAGCAATGGCAGACTTTTATTTGCAAAATTCATATTTGGAAATAAACAAGGCAGCCCTAGAGATAAAGTTTTCTTAGCATACATATTAAAATTCTGTTCCTAGTTTCTGAACATACAGGGGACATGGGTTTTCATCTATCAAATATAGGAGTTTTTATCTATCAAATAAAACTCATTTGAATATTAAATTTAGTAACCAAAATTCTATTTGGGCAAAAATGTGGGTGAATTCAGGTATTATCTATGAGTCATACTTGATCATCAAGGGCAAACAGGATTCATTCTCAAGCCATGACACTGAAATGCAATTTGTTCATCAGATGCTTGTCCCTACACTAATCTGATGGGCTGGTTTTCAGTCAGTAGAAAGGCATCTAATGAGCTGCTGTGTGAAAAACTGAAAAATGTCTGACTCTAGGCAGCACATATTAAAGAAGGATTCAACTTGAAGCAACATTATACGTACAAAATTTGAAAAACAATCAGCAGTAGCTTGGCACACAACCGTCAGTGAGGTGGTATTATGCCTCTTTAAGTGGAGGTAACATGGACCTCATGGGAAGGAGGCATAGAGAAGTACAGACTAGATCTTCAGGCCAGTGAATGAATGGAAAGAATGGTTCTGGTCACAGCTTCTTCAAATCAAGTCTTTATAGACAAATAACAAATTAAATAGACTCAAGGTCAAAGTTTTCCAAAGATGACTGAGGACCTACCCAAATATACCTCTGCATGTTAAATTATTTTCAGAGACACTTATTATCAAATAAAAACAATAGCAAAATTTCACTGCTCTCTAGAACCTTTAGTGGATTTACTAAACATAGACCCTAAAATAGAATCCTAGGTCAGGAACTTAAAGGTGAGGCCACATAGCCCAACTCCCCTATTTTATAGAGGAGATAACTGAGCCGCAGAGAGATTGAATGATCTGTCTAACATTACACAGGTAAAGAGCCTGTGGATGAGGCCTCTTGTCCCAGAACTTTGTTTTCTCTTTTACAGATGAGAAAACTGAAACCAAATCTAGTCAAATAACTAGCCTAAGGACACATAGATGGTTAAGGACGGAACTGAGACTAGAATCCAGGTCTCTTAATTTCTACTTAGCATCAACAATCTTTTGGTCCAGTGATTTTCATTGTACTTGAGGGAAGAAGCCCAAACTTATAACAGGTGATATTAGTTTCCTTTTTATTAGTGCATAAATGATTTTTCTAATTTGTGTAAATTAAATGCAGCATATAGTTGTAATGCTACTTGATAATGTTTGTGGGACCACTTCTACAATAAAAATGTTATTTTGAGTAATTTTACTTCTAAAAATAAATTTCTATCAAATTCACTAATTTCTCCCCTTCTTGTTTTTGGATATTTTTGAAATATCCAAATAAACTCATATTTATCTCACAGCAGACTTTTAATAGGTGTGTCATAATCCATTGACTAGATTCTTAATACTGTGTTCTGGCCCCAGACAGATAGATACATAAAAACATTTATTCAGCAGTTACTATGTTCCAGGCACTGTAGCAAGTGCTGGGATACAATTTCAAACAAAAAGACAGTAACTACTCTCAAAGAGTTTACATTCTAATGGGAGAATGCACCAAGTAGGAGGTGGAAAAGCAGCTCACAAGATGGCAGGAAGTGGAAAAAGATATGGAGGGTCAAGCGGATTGTAAAGTAAAAACGATGGGGAACCCTCTTGAAATCATGATGTAGACTAATCAGGAGATTGGGCCTCAGGCAGAGGATTCTTCAGCATTGGAAGATCTTTGGGAAGGAGGTAGAAAAGCCCTGACCATGAGTTGAGCCAGGAGTTTAGGCTGCCAGACTAAGTGCTCAAGTCCACATGTTGAAATCCAAGAAATGACCACAGGAAGCACTTAAAAAGATGGTGATGTTTGTTTCAAGAATATTCATTAGATGGAGGGGCATTACTACAAATTCGCTGCTTGTCTTAAATCAGCAGCCCCATGTGCAACATGGACATTATGGGCCTCCTACTTCTTAACTCAGGGTTACATTGTGGGATACAACCACTCTTCACTTGACTTCCAAGGCTTTACAATGGAGGAAAGCTTTCATGCCCTTTAGGTTTTTACTATTGAAACCACCATAGTTAGGAGTTTCTTATAAAATAGTATGATAGAATATAATAGTCAACCAACATAGGCTGTCCATTTTCACTCTTATGATGAGATTCTCCCTGGGATGACCACCCTTCCTTTTAGGACACATGGTTTATGATTGCTATACAAGAAGTGAGTACAGAACTGCTGTTTACCCTTACTCACTATGCCAGTACCTTTGAGAATGTAGAACAGTGTAATGAAGAACCTGGTTAAGCAGAAAAAGTAAAGGAGATTGAATCTCCCTGGCCTCAGAGAGAAGAGAAGTTCCTTATGAACTCTTCTCTGATTAAGAAAAAACATTAAAAAGCAGTCAACCTTCCCAAATTCAGATGTGACATAAAAAAATCTCATATTCTTGTTAAAAAAAATAGCTATAGGTTCATTTACAGTGGGACATTTCCTTCCATAGAGTCCTTTTCTGATACCTCATTGCAATGTGAAGGTGACCCTAGTTCTCAAAGGTGTATTTAAGTGTATGTTCTTGTAGGTTTTACCACATAGGAAAGACTGACAACAGTCCCAGTATCAGACTATGACTGCTTTCCAAGATCCTAGCGATCTACAGAGAGGCCATCTTTTCCCCTTTTAAGTAAGATCATCATCCCAAGAGCATTTAAAGGAAAACTGGGAGGAGAACACTGGAAGGTTGGATGCAAGGTAATGACTTGCTCAAGCACCACAAACCCCAAAACAAAGAAAAATCTAAAATGACCTTCAGTCTTATGCAGTCCCTGTTTACTTCTGCAGTTATGGAAAAGTCGGTTAAGGGTGTTAAGAGTTACATAGATTTTACCCGGAAAGACTTACATGAACTGATCAAAGTGAAGGGAACAGAACCAGGAGAACATTGTACGTAGCAATAGCAATGTTTTGCAAAGATCTACTATGAGTGACTTAGTTCTTCTCAGCAATACAATGATCCAAGACAACTCCAAAAGACTCATGATGAAAAAATGCTATCCACATCAAGAGAAAGAACTGATGGAGTAGGAATGCAGATCAAAGCATACTAGTTTAATTTTCTTTATGTTCATGGTTTTTTTTCTTTTCAGTCTCTTTCGTCTTTCAGAACATCTAATATGGAATTATGTTTTACATGACTACACATATATAATGTATTTCAAATACTTAACTTTTTAGGGAGGGGGAGGGGAGAAAGGGAATAAATGGAACTTAAAATTTTTTAAATATGAATGTTAAAAATTATCTTTACATATAATTGAAAAAAAGCCATAAAGGGGGGGGCAAAGAATTACATAGATTTTAGCCCCTCTATAAACACTGATTTAACCCTGGACCCTAAATCTGAGATCCTTATCTAATGATTACCAAGTGGATATGCAACTAGATATATATGCCTGATATCCCTCTTGACATTAGATTGCCCCTAAATGGAAGGGTGGCTTAAGGCTCTTTTTAAAAAAAATTTATTCATTTAAGATTTCAACATTCATTTCCACAAAAGTTTGAGTTCCAAATTTTCTCCCCATTTCTTCCCTCCCCCCACCCCAAAATGCTGAGCATTCTAATTACCCCATCACCAATCTGTCCTTCCTTCTAACATCCTTCTCTTCCTTTATTGCCATCTTCTCTTTTGTCCTGTAGGGCAAGATAAATTTCTATGCCCCATTACCTGTATTTCTCATTTCCTAGTTGTATGCGAGAACTATAGTCAACAGCTATTCCTAAAACTTTGAGTTCCAACTTTTCTTCCTCCCTCCCTCCCCACCCATCCCCACTGGGAAGGCAAGCAATTCAATATAGGCATATCTGTGTAGCTTTGCAAATGACTTTTATAATAGTCATGTTGGATAACACTAACTATATTTCCCTCCATCCTATCCTGCCCCCCATTTCTTCTATTCTCTCTTTTGACCTTGTCCCTCCCCAAGAGTGTTGACTTCTAATTGCTCCCTCCTCCCATTGCCCTCTCTTTCACCATGCCCCCACCCTGCTTATCCCCTTCTCCCCCACTTTCCTGTATTGTAAAATAGGTTTTCATACCAAAATGAGTGTGCATTTTATTCCTTCCTTGAGTCAAATGTGATGAGAGTAAGTATCATGTTTTCTCTCTCACCTCCCTGCTTTTTCCCTCCACTGAAAAGTCTGTTACTTGCCCCATTCCATTTCTCCCTTTCTCCTTCCAATAAATTCCTCTCTCATACCTTAATTTCATGTTTTTAGATATGATCCCATCCTATTCAACTCACCCTGTGCTCTCTCTGCGTGTGTGTGTGTGTGTGTGTGTAATGCCACCAACTACCCAGATACTGAAAAAAAGTTTCAAGAGTTACAAATATTGTCTTTCCATGTAGGAATGTAAACAGTTCAACTTTAGTAAGTCCCTTATGATTTCTCTTTGCAGTTTACCTTTTCATGCTTCTCTTGATTCTTGTGTTTGAATGTCAAATTTTCTTTTCAGTTCTGGTCTTTTCATCAAGAATGCTTGAAAGTCTTTTATTTCATTTAAAGACTATTTTTTCCCCTCAAGTATTATACTCAGTTTTTTTGGGTAGGTGATTCTTGGTTTTAGTCCTACTTCCTTTGACTTCTGGAATATCATATTCCACTCTCTTTGATCCCTTAATGTAGAAGCTGCTAGATCTTGTGTTATCCTGATTGTATTTCCACAATACTCCAATTGTTTCTTTCTAGCTGCTTGCATTATTTTCTCCTTGGCCTGGGAACTCTGGAACTTGGCTACAATGTTCCTTGGAGTTTCTCTTTTTGGATCTCTTTCTGGTGGTAGATTCTTTCAACATTTATTTCCCCCCTTGTTCTAGAATATCAGGGCAGTTTTCCTTGATAAGTTCATGAAAGATGATGTCTAGGCCCCTTTTTTGGTCATGATTTTCAGGTAGTCTCATAATTTTTAAATAGTCTCTCCTGGATCTATTTTCCAGGTCAGTTGTTTTTCCAATCAGATATTATCTTCAATTTTTTCATTCTTTTGGTTTTCTTTTGTGAATTCTTGGTTTCTCATAAAGTCATTAGCTTCCATCTGTTCCATTCTAATTTTTAAAGAACGATTTTCTTCAGTGAGATTTTGAGCCTTCTTTTCCATTTGGCTAATTCTGCTTTTTAAAGCATTCTTCTCCTCATTGGCTTTTTGAACCTCTTTTGACAATCAAATTATCCTATTTTTAAACATGTTATTTTCTTCAGCATTTTTTGGATCTCCTTTAGCATGCTGTTGACTTGCTTTTCATGCTTTTCTTGCATCTCTCTCATTTTTCTTCCCATTTTTTCCTCCACCTCTCTTACTTGATTTTCAAAATCCTTTTTGAGCTCTTCCATGGCCTGAGCCCATTGAATATTTATTTTGGATGTTTGGCATACAGAAGCCTTGACTTTTATGTCTTTCCCTGATGCTAAGCATTGTTCTTCCTCATCTGAAAAGATGGGAGAAGATATCTCTTCACCAAGAAAGTAACCTTCTATAGTCTTATTTTTTTCCCCCTTTTTTGGGCATTTTTCCCAACCAGTTACTTAACTTTTGGGTCCTTTGTCAAGAGTAGGGTATATTCTGGGGGTCTGTAAGATCTCAGTTCCTCCAAGGTGGTACAATCAAGCATGTACACTGGTCTGGGAGCAAGGAGAAATTTTTGTGCCCAGAATCTGAGTAATAGTGTTTCCTCTTCACAACCATCTAGCCTCCAGTTCTGCCAAGCCAGCACTGGGGGCTGAAATTCAGATAAACTGCAGGGGCAGGGCCACTATTCAGTGTGAGATAAAGATCAGCTGCTCAAATCCTCCAGGAGTAGTAGGTGGGGGCAGGGCCTCTACACAGGGCTCAAGTAAGAATCAGCTAGTCAGTGCCCCTAGGGGTTTTATGATCCAACAACAGATGGGGGCTGCTGTAGGGGCCTTTCTGGCCACTGCCTGAGGCCAGAGCTGTGGGAAGGCCCTTCTCCCTTCTCAGCCAGCTGAAAAAGCCCTGTCACTGACCTTTGGCACCTGTAGGTTGAGGGATCTGTGAACCGATGCTACTTTGGCTGAAGATTCTGCCCCCAAGACCTGTTCTAGTTCCAGAGTCCAGGCTGCAGCCAAGGCTGAGCTAGACTCCAGTCCTTATCTGGTGTGACAGACATTTCCTGTCAGCCTTTCAGATCACCCTGGGTTGGAAATCTCCTCCACTCTGTTGTTCTGTGGCTTCTGCTGCTCTAGATTTTGTTGAGAGTCTTTCATTACAGGCATTTTATGGGCTATGGGGGTTGAGCTAGTATATGTGCATCTTTCTACTCCACCATCTTGGCTCTGCCCCTCAAGGCTCTTTTTTTAAAAAAAAGCTTTTATATCCCTGAAGGTCTAGTGCTATATTAATATTTTTGTCTGACAATTACTACAGTAAAAATGTGTCATTTTGATTGTTTTTACTTCTAAAATTGCATTTCTGACAAATCAAGGTGTTTGCAAAGTTGGCTTTCTTTTATGCCTCAAAGAAACTGAGGCACTTGGTTGGTTGTCTTGCATTTTTAGTGGTCCTAGTAAGCAGAAGCAAAGACCATCATGGAGATAACCATTATCAACATCTTGTGCAGAGGATGAAGAGATGTACTCAGCAGTTATCTGAAGGACTTAGTAAGTCCTTCTGTGTTAAGTCAACATACACTTTAAGAGTCTGTGTCTTCAAAATGAAGATAAGCATCAGGAAATACAATGAAAATTGTGTTGGAAAGCATGGCTCAGGATTAAGAAAAGGAAGTCTAAAGGCTTGTGGACTACACAGAGCCCCAAACTATATAAAAACATTAATATCTTCTTCATGAAGGGAATCAGAAGCTGCTAGACATGGTTAAGTCACAGCAAATGATGGTTGCCAATGTGGCAGTCATTTTGGAATCAGCAGTGTTAGATCATAAACATGACTTGGTTGAGTAAGCAGGATTTATTAAGTACCTCCTATGTGCCAGGCACCACTAAGAGCTTTACAAATAGTTATTCATGTTATCCTCACAACAAAACTGGGAAGTAGGTACTACTATGATCCTCATTAGAGATGAGGAAATTGAGACAGATAGAGGTTTAACTTGCCTAGAGATAGATAACCAATAAGTATCTGAGGTCATATGTGAACTCAGGTTTTCTTGACTCCAAGCCCAACACTCTATTCACAGACCACCTATATGCCTCCAGAGTAAAGATCAAAATCAACAGCAAACTGACAGTCCCACAAACTTTTAGTGGCACAAAATGGGAAAATGATAAAGAAACAAACATAGATATGGGATATAACAACTTTCTACTGAACTGAAGCTAAGCTAATATAATCTCCATAACAAGGAAGGCTATGAATCTTACAGAGGTGGGGAACCTGTGACCTTGACGCCACATGTGGCTCTCTAGGTCCTCAAGTGTGACCTTTTGACTGAATCCAAACTTCACAGGACAAATCTCCTTAATAAGAATTTGAATTCAGTCAAAAGGCCACACTTGAGGACCTAGAGAGCCACATGTAGCCTCAAGGCCACAGGTTCCCCACCCCTGGTAGAAACTTCCTCATTTAACCAAAGACTTATCTCCTTGGCAAGGGGAGGAATACCCCTGCCAAGGACAGCACCAGTTTAGAATATGAACTTAATTTGCAAAACCTTACAGAGACGACTTATAGAAGGTTGTAAGCAATATGTTTCATAAAACAATCAAGAAATGATGGAGGAAAAATTAATTTGAAGAAAGCTTGTATTCTCCCAACCAGGGACTCTTACAACTCCTTTATTTGCCTTTTCAAGAAGAACTTGCTAGCTTAAACTCCCATAAAGCAACAACTCCCTTTTGTTTTCTGGTTTTATTGATAATAAGGATGTCAAGACTGATTTCTCTAGGCAAAGTTTCCATCACCATTTGCTAGTGTGTATTGTTCTTTGTTTCATGATTTCTCAAGAGAGAATAGTTTCACGTACAAAACAAATATATAGAAAGAAAAAGCTATTTCTATACAAAAATAATGTAATTTAAGAGGGAATTATTTGAAGGAAAGTTCTCTTTAAAATAACTACAAATTGTATAAAATCTCTGGGAGGCAATCTACCAAGGCACACTCAAAACCTGCATAGATGCAATTGTAAATGCTCCTAAAAGATAAAAAAAGAAAAAAATAGCTAAAGACATATTCAGTGGTATTTCTGAGTCAATGTAACAAAAATTAAAATCCTATCTACTGAATTAAGTGCTATGCTAATAAAACTGCCAATGGGATCCCTGAGTGAACTACACAATTTAACCATATTAAATTGGAAGAACTTAGAATCTAGAATATCAAGGGAAACAAATAATGGAAAAAAGTGAAGGTCAAAGGATTATTAAGCAACTCCAAAGCTCATATTGTAAAGTAGTAATCATTAAAAATGATTTGTCACTAGTTAAGGAATAAACCAGTGAAACAGATTAGACAAGGAAGAATCATAAATAATTGAACTTAATACAGCATTTGATAAACCTGAAAACATAGTGGGGAAGAACTCTCTAACAAGAATTGTTGGGAAAATTGGAAAGCAATTTGGCAGCAATTGGAGTTAGATAAACTTTTTAATATACCACAATAAATTTAAAATAGACATGTGACCTAAATATTATATATCCTATCATAAAAAATTAGAAGATAATCACATCAGGTACCTTTCACAGCTGTGATTAAGGGACAGATTCTCAACCAAATAAGAGACAGAGATGATTACAAAAGATAAAATAGATAATTTCAATTACATGAAATTGAAAGACTTTTGCAACTAGAATGAGAAGAGAAACGTCAAAGACTAAGGAAAAAAATCTTGCTATCAAATATCTCTGAATAGGGTTCAATATGAAACCTATATAGGCACCTAACAGACATATATAAACCAAAAAACCATTGCCCAGTACATAAGTGATTAATTAAGGGATATTAACAAAGAAGAATTCCAAGTGATTAACATTATCTTCAATGTGTAAGAATATTTCAATGAACCAAAATAAGAGAAATGCAAAAAAAAAAATTGGAAACATAGTGGATGCCTATCAGTTGGGAATGATTCAACAAATTATGGGATATAAATGTAGTAGAATATCATTGTCCAGTAGGAAACAACAAATATGATGAATATAGAGAACCAGGGAAAGACTTATAGGAACTGATGCTTAGGTTCTTTTATGTTAGCTACCAGAAAAGTTACACTTCAAATATCCTGTCATAGTAATTTTGGCAGCTAGGTGACTCAGTGGTTAGAGCTCTGGACTTGGAATCAGGAAGACTCTTCTTCATGAGTTCAAATCTGGCCTCAGACATTTACTAGCTTTGTAACCATGCGCAAGTCACTTCACCCTGTTTGCCTCAGTTTCTTCACCTGTAAAATGAGCCGTAGAAGGAAATGGTAAACTATTCTAGTATTTTTGCCAAGAAAACCCCAAATGGGGTTATGAAGAGTCAGACATGACTTAAAGGACTTCACAACACCAGCAAATCATGATAATTTTCCATTGGAAAAAAATGCATAGTAATAGTAGTAGACAGCTTCCATGAACAGTAAGAGTTAAACTGTTTCTCTATATTATACTTTGTCATCAAGAAAGAGTGAAAGAAAGCACAAGAATAAAGATGACTCTTAGATTTTTATAGCATTTATTTCAATACATCACATTTTACCACACTTGTTATGTCATATTTTATTACAAATCTGGCTTATATAAAACCTGAATGTGGTTTCACAATGGGTTTATAATAACTAGTTTTTATTTTAAATGTATGCCTATGAACTTTTGTCCCCTTAGTATTCTGAGGTGGCCTGTATTTGGATTAATCCAGTAAATAGAACTAAGTACCATTATCTATTTTCCTAATATAAGGACATCAAATACATTTATTCAAAACTACAGCTAGAACAGGGAAAGTATTTTCATTAGCAAAAAGGGTTGTCCCTGGGGATGAGAGGGAGTAATTCAACAGGAGTGAGGACGATCGTAGTGTGGTGTGGTGGAAAGTCTGTTGGACTCAGTCAGAAGTAGGTTCAAGTGGGTTCCCATTTCTCTGTATAACTGACCTTGGGGAAAGGACTTTGGTTTTCTCATTTCTTAAATGAGGAGAATGAAGGATAACAAGTAGTGTTAAGATCTAGGGGTGTTGGGAACATCGTAATTCAAGGGCAAAGGCGAATTGCCTCAATTACATTCAACCCAAGCCTTCTTTCAGCCAGAGACAAGGTTTTTTAGAACACTGATTGGGGTGGGAGAGATTTTAAGAATCCACCCTTTGGTAGATGAGACTAAATCTTTTTATAGGAAAAAAATCTGTGGGAAGATCTAGATGTGGTCTAGGAGTGACCCAGTAGTTCAGGGTGATGTTGAGAAGGGTCTAGAAAGAATTAAGGTTGGGAAGTGGTCTGGGGCCATCTAGACTATGAAGTACTGGGCTAGTTTAGAGGTAACGGAGAGTTAGAGGTTTGGCATGGGGCCCATAAGGAAAGGCCAATTAACTGGGATGGGTCAATACCTCAGGCAATGCCAGAGACTTGGCCATGTGGGAAAGTTCTAGGAAAGTTCAGGGTATTGGGAGTGGGGATTTCCCAGGGCCCCTACCCAGTCAGTAGCTTCACCTTTCTGTCATTGTATAATTTTATGGATGTGGGCCCATGGCAAATAACATTCTGGGCATCCTGTCCTCTTTCTGTCAGGTCATCACCATTTTGGTTTGTACCCTAGTGACAGCATTAAAAAAATTCACCTCCAAAACATAGAAAAAAATTAAAGACCAATTTTCCTAATAAATATTGATATAAAATAAAAAAAAATACATAGCAAAGAGATTAAAACAATTTATTCCCAGGATAAAATACTATGACCAGGTGGGATTTATATCAGGAATGCAGGACTGGTTTAGTATTAGGAAAACTATAAGCACAATGGATCATATTAATAAAAAAACCCAAGAGAAATCATATGATTATCTCAATAGATGTAGAAAAAAGTTCTTGAGAAAATATAGCACCCATTCCTATTAAACACTAGAAAGCATAGAAATAAATGGAGCTTTCCTTAAAAGAAATCACCCCCAATGGCAGTTTTAAAGGACAAAAAGTCACAAGAGGGTTTGTGGAAGAAAAAGGATTTCGCTTTCATGGGAAGGTGTATTTATAGGTAGATTGTAAGTATGTCTGTATGTTTGAACTTCACGTTTTTTGAAAAGCATCACTTGATTTCATTCTTTCCTAAGACTGTGTGCTTGGGCCAAGTAGCTAGTCTATTTGGCATCTAAGGATTCCCTAACGCACAAGGTATAGAAGTCTTCAAGTTTATTGAGGCAAAGAGTTGTTAATACACACACACACACACACACACACACACACACAAGAAATATGTAACTAATATATATTAGTTAGCAACTAACATATAATATTTATGCAACTTTGCTTCAATAGATGTGTGTATATGTGCATGTATATATGTATGTACGTATGAAAAATTTTTTCCTGCCTTTGTCCAACTTGCTCCTATTCATGTTAGAACATGCATGATGGCGCCATCTCTACCACTAGGTGTCACTACGTATCACAAAATTATTGAGTATTATTATTTTAACTATATTTGCCCAAACTAATTCTGGTTTATTAACAGACAATTGTTACTTCACATCTGAAAAAAATGAAACAGAGAGAGTTTAGGTGACTTGCTCTGGGTAACACAGCTAGTAAAAGTCTGAGGACACATTTGAATTCATGTCTTTCTGATTCCAGGCCATGTCCTCTCTGAACTGAGCCACCTTTTGGTCTCAAATAAAAACTCCTTTGTTTTTCATAGAAAACTCTTCACAATCTGGCTCAAAGCTTCCTTTTTAAACTTATTACACATTAGTCTCATGGTGCGCTTCACTCTTTAGTCTAACCAAACAATCTTCTTCAAGTTCATCACACACAGTTGTCCATATCTCATATATAGGACCCTGCACAGTTTGTACCATGTCTCTAGCATATATTACTTCTACATGTACTTGGTCTAGCTGAGCCATTCTTTCCATCTTTATTTTCTGTATTTTGTTGTTCATTCGTTTCAGTCGTGTCCAACTCTTTATGACCCCATTTGAGATTTCCTTGGCAAAGATACTGGAATGGTTTGCCATTTCTTTCTCTAGTTCATTCTACAGATGAGGAAACTGAGGCAAAACAGGATTAAGTGACTTGCCCAGGGTTACACAGCTAGTAAATTCTCAGGCTTCTGGTTCTAGGCCCAGTTACTTTATCTACTGCACCATCGAGCTGCCCCATTTTCTATACTGATAGGTCTAATTCACTGCAGAGTACGGTGTAGGCTGACATTAGAATTAAATTGTGGTGCTCCATTCTCCTGAATGGAAAAAACAGTTTGTTGTAGAAATATAGACAGAACTTTTCCATTTTTCTCCTTTTTGTTACCTTCCTTCCAGTTTTGTCCTGAGATGGTGTCAAGATTACATGATTTAATGGGGACCTCTTGACAAACCAACAATGGTTTTTCTTCCTACTCTGCATCTCAGTTTTATGAAGCAATACGGTGGAGAATCTTGTATGACTTTCCTCTATAAGAGTGTTCTGTTTTATTGATAATTTTTTATGAACATCCCAGCAATTTCTAGATACACTACTGTCCACCTCACCTTGAAATTGAACCCTCTCTTATACCAATGAGAAACAGGTAAAATAACTGATACATTGTATATGGCAAGATAAGCAACACTATTTGTTCCCTGTCTCTTCCAAGAGAATCCTGGTTTGTTTCATTATCTGTTCTTGGAACCAAGATTAGTTACTACAATTACTCAGTGTTCAGTTTCCTTTTAATATTCTATTTATTCACATTCTTAAAGTCAAATTGTTAGTATTGTTCTTATGTTTTTACTCATGTCATTCTGCACCAATTCATACAAATCTTCCCACATTTTTCTGAATTTTTGTTAGAGTTTATTGTAGTCCCAAAGGCAAAAGGGGGTTGAAAGTAGAAACCATACACTGCTTTTATCGATGAATTTCTTAATAAGAGAAGACCGTCCTCACAGGTGCACATTTCTAAAACGGGATGGGCTAGTGTTGTCTCGGAGATGAGTTTTTAATCCTGGCAGATTAGCATTTGTAAAACAGAATCAAAGCACATATGGCTGCCCTTTCCTACACTCCGATTGACATTTACTGTGGTCACCCCTTAAAGAGGGCTGGCACCTACAGCTAGGAAAGGGAGATGAGAAATCATAGGTCGGCTCTGATTAACTTGGTGGTAGTGTCTGAATTTTGTACATAGTAATGAAGTCATCTTTGCATAATCCATCCAAACACCATGTTTTGTCATCTTTTCCAATTTGCTGGATTTGAGGTGAAATCTCAGAATTTTTTAAGTTGGTGATTTTGAACATTATTTTATATGGTTGTCAATAGTGTATAATACCTTACAAGTCATTCCTAATTGCTAAAAGGTCAAAGGGTATGAACCGGCAGTTTTAAGACAAAGAAATCAAAGCTACCTATAGTCATATGAAAAATGCTGAAAATTACTATTGATTAGAGAAATGAAAATTAAAAAACATCTCTGAGGTAGCACATCATACTTACTAGATTGGCTAATATGGGAAAATGATTGACTAAAATGGGAAAAGGGAAATGATAAATGTTGGAGGGGATGTGGAAAAATTTGGAACACTAACACACTCTTGGTAGAGTTATGAACTGGTCCAACAATTCTGAAGAGCAATTTGGACCTATGCCTAAAGGGCTATAAAACTGTGCATGTCCTTTGATCCAGCAAGGTCTGTATCCCAAGGAGATTTTTTAAAAAAAGGGAAAAGAACTTATTTGTACAAAAATATACATAGCAGCTCTTTGTGTGGTGGCAAAGAATTGGAAATCGAGGAGATATCCATCAATTTGGGGATGGCTGAATAAGTTGTGGTATGTGATTGTAATGGAATGCTATTGTGCTATAAGAAATGATGAGCAGGATGATTTCAAAAAACCCTGAATAGACTTGCATGTGCTGATGCAAAGTGAAGCAAACAGATCCAAGAGAACATTGTACACAGTAACAGCAATATTGTATAATGACCAACTATGAATATCTTGGTTATGAGCAATACAATTATTCAAGAAATTCCAAAGGAGTCATGATAAAAAATGTTAGCCACCTCTAGAAAAAGAACTGATGAAGTCTGGATGCAGATTGGAGCATATTATTTTTTACTTTACTTTTCCTGCCTGTGGTTTGTATATTTGTTTTTTGATCTGTGTTTTCTTTTACAACATGACTAATATGGAAATATGTTTTGCATGATTACAAATGTATCACATACACCAAATACTTTATCCTCTCAGAATGGGGCGGATGATAAAAGGGGGAAAAGAGGGAGAGAATTAGAAACTCAAAATTTTTAAAAATAAAAGTTAAAAATTGTTTTTACATGTGACTGGGAAAAATAAAATTAAAAAATACCATGTAATTCTTTTGAGAACTCCTTGTTCATATACCTTGCCTACTTTATTGCTTTCGCCAGACTTTTAATATCTTCTGGGCATTCATCATTGATGCTTTTATCACTACTTATCTTTGGCTTCATTTTGTTAGTTGAGATCATATTCTTTCAGATTTGCTATATTCAATAGTATGTAAACATAGCACTTGCTTATATTTAGAGAGAGAATGAAAGAGCAAGACAGAAAGGTCTTAGAAGAAGGATACTTTAAACCATCCTTTCTTTATAAGGCTACACAAAAGCTGGTCCCTTTATTCAGTTTTAATTCTCTGTCAAATAAATGGTATAGCCAGTAGGTGTCACTGTATGTATAGTTAATAATATAAGCCTTCTGCTTGGAAAAGATTTAAAGTTCCAAAGGAGAGAGAAAAAAAAGGAGAGGAAAAATCTGAATGGTTTTATCTAGGAACATTCTTCCCTCTTCCCTTTCAGGAACTTAGTGGAATTGATTCTTTCTGATCATATCTGGGTCTCCAACTACCTGGGGATGTCCAAGGGTATAGAATTCCCTAAGTTCCCTACCTCTACTCCAGCTGCTTTCCATCTTGAGTAGAGCACAAGAGTGTGACAAAGCCCAAAGGTTCTTTATTCCAAGTGACCTATAGATAAAGATATTTATTTTTGAGGTTTTCAGTGTGGGACAGAGATATCAGTTCCACATAGCATTTTTTTCTTCTGTGAAGTTAGAAACCTTAAAAATACATATTAACAATTATACAAATTTTAAGCCCTAGGTGATCATTAGTTTCCAAGTTGGCTTCCTAGGTGGCTAAATTCTGCAGACACTAACAAACCCAAGACTCAAATGATCTTTATCTGAGAAAAATATCATTAAAATTTAAGCAACCAATTAGGTGACACAGTGAATAGAGTGCTGGGCTTGGAGGCAGAAAGAACCGAGTTCAAATTCAGACACTTACTAGCTTTGTGACCCTGGGCAAATCATGTAACCATTTTTGCCTCAGTTTCCTCACCTGCAAAATGAACTGGAAAAGAAATGGCAGACCACTCCAGTATCTTTGCCAAGAAAGGCCCAAATAGAGCCACAAAGTGTTGGTCACAATTGAAAAAAACCAATTGAAGAATCACAAAGCAAATTTAAAGTAGAAAAATACTGCATCTGAAAATAAACAAAAGACAGAAGCAGATAGTGGAATAGATTCACCATTATTCTAGTAGATTCTCAAGTAAACAGTTCAGTGACTCCCTACTGGATTGTCTTAAATTGGGAGGTAAGCCAGGGAATGAAAGTAGTTCGAGCTACTACAAGTCTTAGGGTCAGTTCTTCTCTGTCAGTAGCTGCTGCTGCAGTGACTACTCTCTGTCCTCCTCACAGATTCTTTTTATCTTTCAAAAGAGAGATTTAAAATGACCACTACAGCAAAAAATCAAAAGAAACACACAAAAAAGAACCAAAAAACTCCAACATCTATTTAAGAAGGTAAGATAGCCCCAATTCTTCCAAGCTAGGACAACCTAAACAAATTCTGTTAACCTTTGGTTACCCATAACTTTTCCTTCATGTGCTTAAAAGCATAATCAAAAACAAAATCTGAAATATGTGAAATTATGGTCTAGGATTTCTATTCTTAAGTTTTGTTGTCAGAACTTGATGTTTCCCATGAAGTATATTACAAAAGTCAGCAGTGACTGCAAAGAGCCTCATGAACTTTCCAAACTCAGGAATCAGTTTCCATATCTATCAAATGAGAAAATATATGTGATGTGTTTAGTTCAGTGCTTGGCATGTAGCAGACACTAATAAGGCTAATTCCTTTCCTTTCCTTCTATCTAATCCTAGGATTTTCTAAATCTGGTTTCTTGATATTCTAAGAATATGTCAATATTTCAATGAATACTGAAAAATACTCCCTAAAGCTGCCAAGAAAAAAAAATCAATGTAGTATTTGTAGAACTTTAATTTCAAATTCAATACATGGCATACAAGCACTGGGTGGTAGGTCAGTGGTGTGTAAGTGTTTAACAACTGGCTCCTGGGTGGGGGGAGGTATGTTCACCAAACACATTTCTAGGCTGAATCTGTATTATTAATGCTTTCTCCATTACTTTCTTAAATTTAGACAATGAAGAGAACAATTAATCAAGCCCTGATCTGCAGCATGTGCCAAATTCTTAGGTAGAAATGCTTCAACTGGAAATTTAACAGGAAGCTCTCTAGAGACAGTTTGAGATAGCTCCAGCACATCCCTCCCTGGTTGCTAGTGATGGAGTAAACATACCATGACATACAATCTGGAGCTGAGGTTCATTAATTAGAGATTTGGAGGCTGACAACGCTCTTATAAAGGAGGAAAGCACATTCTGTCAAAGCACCAGATCCAGTTTTCTGAATTGATTTCTTTGAATCATATCCCAGACATCATGTCCTGGAAACCCCAACTTAAGACTCTAGTCTATTTCTTTGTCTTCCTTAAGAATTCTCTATCCAGTTTTGAAGTCAGTCCCTTGCCATTGCCTCCTGGAGAGTTCCTTCCCCTCTACTCCCATCTCCATGGATGTAATTATACCACCTACACACGCCACTTCAGCAGAGGCTAGCTTCACCCTTAGCATGCACTATTAACTTCTTGTTTCCCACAATGCATCCTTGTCATGCAATGCATATTATGTGCAAAACAAGAAATGTAAATTGTTTTTTCCTCTTTGCAAAGGATCATGGATTTAAATGTTTATGAGGACCTGGAATGATAAGAAATTACTTAATCTTTATCTGCCTCAGTTTCCTCATCTGTAAAATGGCATAAGATAGTAGCATCTGCCTCCCAGGATTGTTGTGAGAATCAAATAAGATATTTGTAAAGTTCTTTGCAAACCTTAAAATGCTATGTAAACACTACTATCACTATCCTCATTGTTCCTGATGGTCATACCAATTATTATTTAAAAAAAAAACTAGTGAGCTTTCTTTTGAAAGTTCTATAAGCACTGAGATTATTGGAAAACCCAGTTTCCCCAAAACATCCCCAAAATGCATTGTGTTGGAAATGCATTTAAGGAAGTGTGGTGCCCATGTGATGCCAAATTTGAGAAGGAAAAAGATCTGCAGAGCATGGTGATAACCACCCTATACTGTATAAATCCATCTATCAACAAGCATTTATATATGTTAGGCACTGTGGGTACAAAGACAAAAACTAAACCCCTACCATCAAGGAGTTGATGGATGCCAGTGAGAATGGAACATGGCAGAGAGGATGCAGTGTCAACAAATACCTGGTACAAGGCAGGTAACTTGCTAACCTTCTAAGGGTACAATGGGATCAACTGAGGAAGAAAAACCTTGACCTACAGTCAATCCATTAGCAGCACAGCTAGACCAGCTTGTGTGTTTTGATGGATGATCAATGACAGGGAATTGTCCAAGTGAGTCTTTAAAGCAAGTGTAGTCACAGGCCAGTAGGTCAAGAAGAAGAAAACTTTCAGAGCCTTCCTTCAGCCGACTCTTTAGCAACGAATGCCGCAGGGATTTGGGTGAGGCTTACATGCCAAGCTTTTAAACAAGAATGGGGGAAAACCTACATCTAGTCATTCAGGTATTTCCAAACATCTGGATGTTTGTTATTATGCAATTATGGGATATCTCTAAGAGTAACTGAATTTTTAAAAAAATTTTCATCAGTCTGTTCTGGTATATACATGCAAGAGGAGGACATGTACCACCAGCTCCACTCTTGCAGGCATCTGAGAGTGAACAAAATTGAAAAAAGAGGTCATCTCTCAGTCCCTCATAACTTTTGGGCATTCCTAGCATTATATCCATCAGCTGAGGAAGTGCAGGGTACTCAGAGTACTTGGATTTCTTAGGAAGAAAGATTGCATCCCAGAAGTGGAGCAGGGGTAGTGGTAGGAATACTAGACAAAGAGAACTGAGGACCAGCCAAAAGAAAGGAAAGAGGCACAAACTAACAGAGAGGTTTCCTGTGCTCTATGTACTGGAACAATAACAATACCTGTGAGGGAGTGATGGACAGGCTGCTATACGGTAACTATAATTATAGCACATATATAGTACTTTAAGATTTGCAAAGTACTTTACAAATATTGACTCATTTTATTAGCACCACAACTGTGGGAGCTAGGTGCCACCAATATCCTCATTTTACGGATGAAGTAACTATGAGAGATAGATTTTTAGTGGCTTGACCAGGGTTACACAGGTGGTAAGTGTCTGAGATTAGATTTGAATTTAGGTTTCCCGGACTCCAGGCCTTCACTTTCCCTCTCTGATGCTCTCCTAGAGTTCAATTACTTGTCAAGGAATAAAACTTGGCAAAAGATTGATTCCTGTGCTGGAGATTGTGTATATAATTCTGCTACCTGGTGGCAGGTAGGGAGGCTCTTGACCATGTGTTTGTCAGGGGATGGTTGCTCAGAATCTTAGCCCCAGAAAATCACTGTTACTCCAATGGTGAGGCACTTCCATTCCAGTGACACAAATCTCTTCTGATGTCTTGTTTTCCTGGTCCAGGACAGACATTAGTTACCTTATATATGGCTACATCCCTTGAGTACAGGATTCCAGGTTCACCTGATCTCTGTCTTAAACTTTTTAGTGTCAGGGCACTCTTAAAACTTTTTTATGTGGATTATGTTTATCATATTAGGATTTAAATTAATAAAATTAAAATACATATTTACTAATTCATTTAAAATAACATTAATTAATCCATTACATATTAGCATAAATCACATTTTAATGAAAAGGAAAGAATTTAATGAGAAGAGTAGCATTGTTTTACATATTTTTACAAATCTTTTTAATGTCTGACAACAAAAGAAAGCTGGATTCTTATATCTGTTTGTGCATTGAATCTGGTGCAAGATGTTGTTTTGCTAAAAGCATAAGAAGAAAAACTGACCTCACACAAACATATGGTTGGAAGAGGAAGGAGTCTTTTAATAGGCAAATAACTTCTTAGTATTATTATGAAAATAGTTTCGATCCCTTGAACTCTACAAAAAAGTCTCAGGGACTTGCAGGAGTCTACAGACCACACTTTGAAAAACATTAATCCATATATCTACGTGTATATGTGTATTAATATACATATAGATACACATATGTATATGCATGCATGTGTATGTATGTATATATAAATACATATATATATGTACACACACACACACACACACACACACACACACACACACACACACACACCCTCTGTGTCTCACTCAGAGCTTCACCAGCAAAATGATAATAAGGAGAGCTGCCTCATTTTCCTCCCAGGGCTGCTGTGACAACCAAACAAGAAAAGAGATATGAAGGTACTTTTGAAGGTATAACATTCTATAAAAAACATCAGCTATTTCTATGATTTTAATCAGAATCTAATTATGTACATTTCAGTTATTTGTACTGTTGACTAAATGCGTGTATCAGAAAACATCTAGTGTCCCCCAGAGGCCATGTCGTCTGGGAGGTCAAGGTCATGTGCCCACTTCCTATAGTAAACATGGTCAAAGCCCTGCCTAGCTGAGCAGATTGTTCATGGTCATCAATGATACGAATCTAGTGTTACTCATCACTAAGATGAACAATTTATAAGAAGATGTGTTATTTTGCTTATTAATCACTATATAGTCATATCAACCATCATTAATAAATAACTTGATTATACAGTGCTTTAAAGCTTATAGAGGACTTTCCTGACAGCAGCCTTCAGGTAGGGCAAGGATTTTTATCTCTAGATGAAAGGTGTGAAGTTGTGTATTGACTTGCCCAGGGTCATACAGCTAGGAAGCGTCAGAGCAGGAAAGAAAATCAGACTTCACTCCTAACTCCCAATCCAGGACTCTTTCCCCAAGCTGCGGGGAGACGCTAATGGATTCAGGATTTTCATTGGTGCAGATCTTTTCTCCAACAACAGCAATGCCATCTTCTCTATGTTTTCACATCTCATGGGATACTTGTGCTTGTCTTTCTTTTCATTTTAGACTTTTATTTCTTTTATTTTTTTAATTTATAGAATAAAACAAACATTTCCATAAATGCATAATAAAAAGATGATTGCATATGAAACTGCAGAACCATTATGTACAATAACAAACATTATGTACAATAAAGTTATCATGTAAATTTCTTTTTCCTCCTTCCCTCCCAGAGAATGACATATATATATATATGTATATGTACATACACACACATTTGTGCTTGTCTTTCAATAAAGCCCACTGTAGAAGGCCTTCCTCAGGGTCTTGTAGAATCCAGAGGGTAGCCTTGTGCCATTTGGAATGCAAGCTGCCTCTTTTTCTGACTAAATGACCAGCCCAACTTTTCTGGTCATATGCCTTCAGCTTTTATATCACTTTTTAAAATAGAAATACTTTCATCAGTCGTGGGGAAGTGTAATGATGTCCATCTCGTGCCTTTCTATTGCCCATTGCATTACTTGTAATTTTGATTCTTTTGAAATGGTGGAATAAGGGATTGAGACTGGACCTGTGATTTCATCAGTAGAGGGGATTTCCAAGTGAGGAAACTCCCTTTACCATTCCAGATCAGAACCTCCTCTGCAACTGATCATCTTAGACTCTTCTCTGGGGAGCGGGTGGTGAGAGGAGATAAGAAACTTCCTCAGAGTCACATGGACTGTACGTATCAAAGACAGGACGTGAATCCAAGTCTTTTTTGTTTTTCCACTCTCTATTCATTGTCATGTTGCTGCCTCAAAATGTTATTCCATTCAGCATTCATAGGACATTAGCAGGAGAGTATGGTCATTATGGGATTTTGCAGCAACAGCCAGATTAGGTTCACTTTACCATTTCCCCAGTGCAATCAATTCCTTCTCCTCTTGTTACTAATTTCTAGGTGCTGCTCATCCATAGTGTTTATACAAGATGAATGCTGAGGATCTAATTTGATGGGTTATTTACCCAACTAACGTGTCAAAGTCTGAGAAATATGTGTAAACCATGTCCCAATATCCCAAGCTCTAGGCTTATATGGAACATCTTCATGACATAAAAAGAAACCCAAAACTTTTACCCATTTAGAAGTTTGTTTTTTCCCCAAGAATCTCTGAAGAAAGTTCAAATCTAACTGTAAATTACTACTTAGTTTAAGTTACTACTTAGTGTAAGTTACATACTAAGTTACTATGCAAATTAAAAAAGGTAACAATGCGTACTGGACATATGATGGCTTTTATTTTATTCCACAAGTAGAATGCAAGAAAAACAAAGGACCCACTATTGTCCATAAACAATAGATACAATTCTCTTCCCTCTACAGGGAATCTTCCCAGATCCCATGAAGTCATTTAGACTTTAGAAAACACTGTATTCCTTCTGAGAAGAGAAATTAATTGGCAGTGCTAAGCAGCTAACCCTATTCAACAGCATTCTGCTGAACCCACCTATTCCCCAAGATCCAGACTTGAGGTAATACCATAAGGATTTGGACTCTTCACAGAAGGAAATGAACTTGGGTTTGCCAGAGATATAGAAGCTAGAAGAAAGGATAGAATGCTAAGCCTGGAGTCAGAAGGACCTGAGTTCAAATCCAATTTCATACACTTTCTAGCTATGTGAACCTGGGCAAATCACTTACCTCTGTTTCCTCATCTGTAAAATGAGCTGGAGAAAAACACGGCAAACCACACCCATATCTCCACCAAGAAAACCCCAAATGGGGTCATGTAGAGTTGGACATGACTGAAAAGACTGACCAGCAATTGCTGGAAATACAATTTCCTTCCTGACTGGACCTAAATTGTCCACATAACTCAGGGTAGTAACAGAGGTGAAATCCAGATTTTTGCTCCTCTGTATCTTGGCTCAGTCCCTGCCTATTACCTCAATTCTGCAGCTACATGCTCCACCTTCTTTTCTCTAAGAACCTGACACTATCCAGGAACACCTCCTTCATTCTGTAATACATTAGAATCCCACAACTCTCCAGGAGCTCAGCATTGATCAAAAAATCCTTCCCTCCTCCAACCAGGAGGTTATGCCAATCACTCCATCCTATCCAAGGGCCATGAGGCTCAGAGACTCTGCCATTTTTTCTCACCATCTCTTCTTAGACCACGTGGGTGAGAGACGGGGTGATGACAATGTTCCTTTGCCCTTACTAACTCTCAGAGGAGAGGTTGTGTAGATGCAAAGGCTTTCCTTACCCACTCACAGGACCTAGGTCCTTTCTTAGCTCTGTTGTGGTTCACTGGTCTGTAAATAGTTCTTTCAGTTCTAAGCCTGAAAGCAACTCTGTCCAGAAGATTCCCTTTAATAGACTCATTAAAAAGAGATATGACACATGATACATGTAGCCAATCACTGACTCATAAAGTCAATGAGTTGTGTGACAGTACACAAGTATCCAAGGCCAGAAGATGTCCTTAACCCTTTGCATAAAGTGTCTAATGAATGCAACCACACCCTCCAAAGTCTCAAACATAGGTTCACCTTCTTGAAACTTGCATAAAGCCACCACAATAGGCAGAATATTCTCTCCATGGATGAATGAAGCATTTATTAGCCATTTATTCTATACAAAGCACTGTGCTAAGCTCTGGATATGCGAATCCAAAGGACAGTCCCTGCATTCAAGGAGATTATATTATAACAGGGGAAAAAACACATGTGGAAGATTTCACTTGCATGTGAGATAGAAAGGTCCCATGCTCCTTAGGATGAATCAGCAAAACCACCACAAAGCACTAATGCCTCTTCTTTAATGACCTTTCCACTAAAAATATCATATTGGTTTCTGGTGTTAGATAATTTTACAGTGCCAAGAAGTTTGGTGGCAAAATCTTTCTTTGATGGCACCTGCAGGAATGATATCCAGGCTGCATCCCCACCAGTTACTTACCAAGATGATGATTAAAGACATTGAGATGAAAGAATTACTTTCCCCAAGACTCTTGGATTCAGAGTCCTGGGATGACTCCATCAGGATCCGAGGGGAAATGAAATCAAGGTGGTTGTAGGGATAGTGACCTGGCACATTTTGCTTCCTGTCTCTTCCTCAGGGTGCCCTGCTGCTTAAGCTGGACTGACATGCCTGCCCTTTGAGTGGCAGCTAGGATGGTTAGTCCCCTCTCCACAAGTGCTACCCCACTGGATGATGGTCACGGATGTGTCATTCAATTCATTTTTCCATAGTTAACTAAACCAATCTCTAACTGCTTTAATAATGTAGATAATTCTTTTAATTCTAAAAAGTAATAATAATATTAGTCAATTTTCTATGTCAAATTTACCTGTGTCCTCTTATCCCAAAAGGGCCATTATAGAAATTCACGTTAGGACCTGAAATATCTTCGTGTCATTGAGTTTGATGACTTTTTTGTGTGTTTATTAAAGCTATATGCAAGGTAAGAGGAAACTCAAAGAAGGAATGGGGGTTTCTTCATAAAGCAGATAGAAAATGATAATATACAACCAAAAGAAGCCAGTATAATGTAATTTGCTTCTGATTTCATTTCATAGGAAAATAACCTTTGTATAGAAAAAAAAGTTGTCAATAGGTAGTTGAAACCCAAGGTAAGTGAGGGAGTAGCTCTTTGCTCTTAATGTGCTTGTTACGTCATAACTGTGCCAAATAAACTTCCCTTCCCCAAATGAACTTCATCCTATGGTACTGGAAATACAACAGTATGACTGTTGAGTTAGTGTTAGTGAATTCTGAAAGATCATGGAGAATGGAAAAGATGGCATAGGACTGGAGAGCTGGCAAATGTTTTGATTTTCCAAAATGGGAGGAGGATGGAGTTTGTAAGCTGTATATAACAGTGAATTTGAATTCATTTCTGGCAAAAATTCTAGAACTTTTTTTAATAAAAAATTTTTTGCTACTCTGAAACTGACAAACAACAGCCCCCCAAAATTTCTTTGTAAAATTGAAGACTGTATCTGTAGTTTCGAATTTCTATTACAGCTTTAAAAAAAACTCATAAGTAATAAATTTGACATGTTAGTTTCAAAGCTGTCTTTCTTGTCTGTCTCCCTCTTCCTGTTTGTGAATTTTTCTGTTCCCTTCCGTGATTTTTAAAATTCTTCACTGATACTCATTTCTTTCATCTCTTTCTTTTGGGGAGAGGATGTCACAATCACTAGCCCTCCTTCCCTACTTCTCCAAAATGAAAAGCTCTTCCTACACTCTGATTCTACACCTTTCATCATTTCTTAGGGATAGGGACTTGACCCCAATTTCATTGGTAAAGGAAATTGCTAGGTGAGAAAACCCTTTCAGGTGGAAACTTTTTCTACAACTTTCACCTTTTCAGGTGATTCCAAAATCAGAAATCTAAATTTCCAGGTGATTTATAGATATGGAGGGGTTGAGAGACCTGCCCATCACATATCCAGGATGTGTTAGTGGTAAGACTTAAATAAACCCAAGTCTTCTCAGCTGAGAGGTCTTATTCACTAAGCCATGATGCCTCTTTTCATTATATGTAACAGGACAAAAATATTCCATTCTATTCATATACCATAATGTGTTCAGCCATCTCCTAATAAATACACCTTTCCCCTTATTTTCCAGTTCTTGCTTTAAAAAAAAAAGGTGTTAATAGGAATACTTTTGTACAAAGGAATCATTTCCTGTTTTCTTTTATGTCTTTGGGCTATATGCCTAATTGTAGCATCACTGGGTTGAAAGGAAGGCATAGTTTATAACTTTTTTGGGCATGATTCCAAATTGATTTCCAGAAGGGCTATACTACTTCACAACTCCACCAATAACCAAATGCATTAGTGTGCCTGTTCTTCCACATCTACTCCAACAATTGTTATTTTCCTTTTTTTGGTCATCTTTGCCAACCTAATGAGTCAGGTGGAATTGTTGAATTTGCATTTCTTTTATTATTGGTGATTTGGAAAATTTTTAATATGGTTGTTGATAGTTGCATTTCAATTGTTTTGAGAACCACTAGTTCATATCCTTGACAATATATCTATGGGAAGAAGCAGTGGGCTAACCACTTTTTACAAATTTCTCATTTTCCCCTCACAACAACCTTGTAAGGTGGGTGATATTATAATCTGCATTTACAATTGATGAAACCAGACAAACAGAATTTCCCAGGGTCACAGAGCTAGCAAGCATCTGGGGCTGGATTTTCTTCCTAACTCCAGGGCCACAGAAATTTGCCATAATAATTTTTCTCAGGTAATTGCTTCCCTTCTAATTTTAACTGTATTGATTTTGTTTTTGTGAAAGATTTTTAATTTTATGTAATGAAAATAATCTATTTTATTTCAATCTTTTATTTGGTGAAGAACTCTTCTATCACTAGTTGTGAAATATATTTTCTTCCTTTCTCTTGTTTGTCCGATCTCGTCCACTGATTGAGCACTCTCCTTTATAATCGGTACCAAAGCATTTTAATGATTGCTCCTTTGTAGTATAGTTTGAGATGATACTACTGGGTTCCCTTTCTTCCCATTCTTTTTTATTACTTTCCTTGAGATTCTGAATTTTTTGTTAATCCAAATGAATTTGTTTAGTATTTTCCTAGTCCTATAAAGTAATTGTTTGAAAGATGGTTGATATGGCAATGAATAAGTGAGTTAATAGGTAGAATTTCATTTTTATTATGTGGTCCATGAGTAATTGATATAGCCCCAGAAAATATTTAGATTTGTCTTTATTTCTTTAAAGGCTGTTTTGTAGCTGTTTCCTGTGTATGTCTTCATAGGTGGACTTCCAAATATTTTCTGGTTCTGTTGTTTCTTGTTTTTTTTTTTTTAAAGAAATTTACTTAAAGAAATTAATTATTTCCTACTGGGTTTTGTTGGTAACACAAAGAAATGCTAATGAGTTCAATGGGTTTCTTTATATCTTGATAAGTTTTTGGTTGTTTCAATTATTTGTAGTTGAACATCTAAAGCTTTTTAAATAGACCTTAATTAATTTTATTAATTCTATTTCCGCATTGCCTATGTTTATTCTCTTAGTTTCTTTTTCTTGTTTTATTGCCAGAGCTAGCTTCTCGAGAACTATGTCAGATATGATAATAGACATGCTCACTTGACCCTTACTCTTACTGCAAAGTATTTCATCGTTTTTCCATTAATGATAGCTTTATTTTTTCTACTTTTTAAAAATTAAACTATTTTATTCTTAAAATTCTAAACTTAACATGTTCATGGCAGAACACAAAAAGACTAAATATGAAATCATGAGTCTCTATTTTCTATCACCGACAAAAAAATATAAAAAGTTCCACATTATTTTCAAATCCTTCTAGTTTGTCTGTGCTTCTGTTTTCTGCATTAAAAAAAGTTTTAATGATCCTTGTTTTGGAGAAAACACTTGCTAACTCTGTCATTCTCACTCCAGTTAAAAAACTGAAAGAAATAAAAACACTTGTAGCACAGAAACATAATTATGTCCAAAAACATATTTCTCTTTTTGCACCTTGAATCCATCATCTATCTCTCAGGAGTTGGGGAACATGTGTGCTTCTTTACAGGTGATTTGGAGAATTCTTAATATGGTTGTTGATAGTTGCATTTCAATTGTTTTGAGAACCACCAATTCATATCCTTGACAATATAACTATGGGAAGAATTACCCTTACATGTATTTGAATCAGTTTCTTAATATTTTAGATACCAAACCTGAACTTCTGTAGGATCTTGCATTGATCCAAATTCTTAAGTCTTTTGAAATGATTTTCTTTATAATGTTGTCCTTGGACAAACTGTTGCCCTGATTCTGCTAATTTCACTCTGTGACAATTGATGTTACTCAGGATTTTCTGAAAGTCAGTTTCATCAGTACTTATGGTAAAAGGATATTCCATTACATCAATATACCACAATTCGTTCAGATATTTCACAATTGATGGGCACCCCTTAGATTCTAATTATTTTTTCTCTCCCCCACCCCTGCATTTCCTTCAGGATCATGAAGTTTTATTGGTTTATGAATATTTGCTTCCTTGTACCATTATCCCTCTTGAAAATCCATCCCCATCCCTGATAACTTCCCTTGTGAGTTTGATTTATTTTTGGGGGGGGGGGGGAATTTAACCTTATTTTATTTGTATTTATACAACCTTTTTTTTCCTTTTACTACTGAGTTAAGGTTAATTATAAGATAGTTAGCTACTATTTCCTTCACGCCAAAAGATATCTTTTATAGTTTAAAATATATTTTGCAGGTACTTACATGTGCAAATATCTGCTAAGAGATGCAAACTTTTTTGTTTAATTTTATTTTTTCAATTACAAGAATAAACAATTCTGAACTGTTATTTTTTATGATTTTGCATTCCAAATTTTCTCCCACTGTCCATACCCTTCCCCCTCCCCATTGAGAAGGTAAGCAATTTGATGAAGTTTATACATGTGCAGTCATGCAAAGCATATTTCTGTATTAGTCATGTTGTGAAAGAAAACACAGGCGAAACAATCCCAAGAAAAAAAGAAAGAAAAAAGTATGCTTCAATTTGCATTCAGTCTCTAAATTTGATGTATTTCTAAAACAAACTGTTCTTGTGTGTTCTCTCCTCTTTGTTTCAAGTAAGACTGAAAGTCCATCTGATGTTTTCTCCTCCCACACCTTCTTCCATGTTGATATACACACTCATGCACCCCTATTATGAGAAATCAAAAGGTCCACACTCTTCTTCCTCCTCTTTTCTATGCTAGAATATTTCTTTTATCTTTCCTTCTTTTCCCCTTTTAAAATACTCAGAAGAGACCCCCAATCTACTCCCAAGAACTTCTCTCTCTCTCTCTCTCTCTCTCTCTCTCTCTCTCTCTCTCTCTCTCTGTCTCTCTCTGTCTCTCTCTGTCTCTCTCTTAACTTTAACTTCCTCAATGCTTTTTTAAGATAATGAAAGTTCTGAAGGGACATTTTTCTCTTCTCCCTAAATTTGAATGTTGGCACTACATTATCATACAGTTCCTTTCCACTGCTCATATGAATTTGTCGTTCCAAGATTCTTAAGGTTCTTGCATTTGCATTTCAAAGTTCCCATTCTGCTCTGGTTTTTTCATCAGAAATGTTCATGTTAGGGGCTAGTTAGTTCAGTTTTCATTTGGGGATGATATGAGACACTTGTAAGTTATTGAGTAGTTAACAAAAGGTTTATTTTGCCCTAATAATAAAGATAAGCAACAACAATATAGTCTTGAGTATCTTCCATGGATGAAACCACTCATGGGAATATAGAAATACCTATAATCAATATTGAAGGATATGGTGACTTCCTTAGTCTTCAGATATCCCCCAAGTCAGGGACCCTAATTCCATGAGGGTTGGACTTTTTATGCCTTTGGGTGACCAAGAAACTGTGTCAAGAAACTGTTTATTTCCTTGTATGGAAAATTAAGTGTAGAGAGGTGGCACAGTGGATAGAAGCCTGGGCCTGGAGGCAGGAATACATGAATTCAAATACAGTCTCAGGTACTCACACTTAGCTGTGTGACCCTGAGCAAGTCTCTTAACCCTGTTTGCTTCAATTTTTCATCTTTAAAATGAGCTAAAGAAAGGGCAACCGAATATTCCAGTATCTTTTCCCAAAAAGTCATAAAGGAGGTCTCTAAGAGTCAGACATGACTGAACAACCACAAAAGAGAAAAATTAAACTCTCTTATAGGCAAATGAGTGAATCCTTAGTCATAATGAAGACTTACTTGAAAGTCTTCTATTCCATTAAAGATCCACTTTTTTTCCTATGTAGAAATATATTCAAATTTACAGAGCAAATTATGGCTCTATATTGATATTTTAATATTTTCTATTTAGAGTAAGTTGTAAGCCTTCATCTTTTGCCTTTTGGAGTATTCTATTTATTCCAAAATCTGTTATTTATGGTAAAAGCTGCTATGTCTTACATGATCTTGACTATGGATCTTTGGGACTTCAGTTACTTCTTTCTCAATACTAGCAATTCTGGATTTTAGCTATGAAATCCTTGGGACTTTTTCCATTAGGGATTTCTTTCAGAGTATTTTTGTCTTGTCCTCTTGTACTCATTGGTCTGACAAGTTTCATATTTATGAATTATTGAAAAAGAATGTCTAGGATTTTTTTTTAATCACAGTCTTCAGGGAGTCCAAGGACACTAAAATTATTTCTTAACCTATTTCCAGGTCAGCTACTTTTGATATCACATACTTTAAATTTCCTTTTATTTTTGTAATCTTTTGTTGTTCTGATATTTGTTTTAGTATGGAGTCATAGATTTCTATTTGATTTTAAGGAATTTTTTCTTGCTTAAAGTTTGATATTTTCTCTTCTAAACAATTTACCTTCTAATTCTTTCCTCCAGGGCATTTATTTAGTTATTTAACCCTTGCTTCTTTTCTTTTAGGTGTTTATGTACTTCTTGTTTAAAATCTATTTTTTTAAGTCATTGACTGTAGTTGTAAATTAACTCTTTTGTCCTATGTAGTTTCATTTATGATTACCTGAAATAGAGCTCTGAAAAACCAGGTTTTGATGGAATTCAAATGGAGCTACCTGACCACACCCTTAACCCAAAGCAGTATGGCTCTCACTGGCAGATAACAGGTCCCAGCTCAAACCTCCCTTGCTCATTGTTGTTTGATGGCTCAAAGTGAGTGTAAATAGCAATTGTTTCTGTTCTGGCCAGAAATCCAGAGAGTCTTTCCCCTCCCAGTCTGATTTTTTTTTTTTGAGTAGGTAAACTAGGCCATCTCTTGCCTCATTTCTTACCTTACCTTAAATCACAGAATGGATGTTGCCTCAGACAAACTGAGACTTGGGAAAGACCTTAGCTTAAAAAGGTCAACGTCTCCCACAGCATCTGGGGTCATCACCAGTTGTCCTGACCTAAGTCTTGCCACTGGAATCAGACGACCCTGGAGGATAGAGTGAGGTTTTGCTTTGCCCTGCCTCACTTAAATCCAGTTCACTTGTAAGACAAGACATCACCCTCCTGATGTCATTGGTCCTCTTCCAGAACAAAGGACAAAAAAACAACAATATAGAGTTATTCTCTCCTTTCTTGGGGGGGATTTCTAGAATTTCAGTGATTTTTTTTATACTTTACTATGGTTTTCTTTGTCTTACTCATCTCTCCTGTTTTTATTTCTTTGGCTTTATGCCAGGTCCATGCTCTGTCTCTAGCTATACTTTTGGGTGAGTTGATCAGCCCTGCTTCTTCTCACCTTGGGTCACCTGGGTTCCTGTGCTGATTGATGTCTGTCTTCCTGGGTTAGGCCTCCTCTCATCTCTCGATCTTTGAGATTTATGGTATTAGATCTTCTGGGCCCATTAGTGTCTCAGAACAGAGTGTTAGGGGGACTTGACCCCAAGACATCCCCTTTCCTTTCTCAATAAATTCAGTGCCTGGATCATACTCTTTCCTCAACCTCTGTTCTCATCCTAGGGAACTTCATACATAGAGATATTTCCTTAAATACCTTCACTTTCCAATTCCTCAATCTCAATTCCATGGCAATTTTCTCCACTCCAAGCTACATACAGAGTTGGTCCTACTCTTGACCTTGCCATTATTACCTATAAGTGTTCAATTTCTATGCTCATGAACTTTGAAATTCCTTTATCTGATCATAATTGTTTATCATCTTCTCTTCCTTCTGTCTCCTAACCCTGTTTTTCATCACTATGACTTCTAGTTCCTCCATCCTTCAGGTCTATCCCAGGCTACCCATGCATTAGGTATATGTTTCTATGTGTGTGATAACATCTGTCATATAGCCAAACCCATTTCCCTTTCCACTGATATTGCTACTGCCCTGGTAAACGCTCTCATCACCTCATTCACTTGGATTGTTGTAATGGCTGCCTCAAAACTCCCTACTCTGATCCATCCTCCATTCAGCTGACAAGCTGATATTCCCAAAGCACAGATTTGACATATCGTACCCTCATTGAATGAACTCCAGTGGTTCCCTATCTCCTCTAGAATCTAATATAAAATCCTCTGTTTAGCTTTCAAAGCTAAAAGATATATTCTGGCCCATTCCTACTTATATCAAGGTTGCACTTGCTAACTGTGGGTGTCATCATCAAGCCAATCTTGATATTTGTGAGTGTTCTGACCCAGATGAGTAAATGTAGCACTATACACTAAATCTCTGAAAGCTACCTACTTCTTTTCTGCTCCATGGTTGACAACTGTATTCGCTCAGCTTTCTCTCCAAGTTAGCAACATCATTCCTCCTTATAGAAGTGCTCTAATCTGTGGACATTCAGTATCCAGGGAGTCATCTTGTCTTCAGGTCTCTGCTTTGGTTGAATACCAATATTTAGCTTCTACAAGATAGGTCTCTATCATTGGTCTAGCACTCTGTGCCACATATTGTCTTTATCACTCTTACATCCTGTCTGTCTCTTCTCCTTCCAACAACATAGTCTATTAAATGACAGTGTTCTCTGGGAGGGTATGTCCACAAATTTTTAGTGCAATTAGATAAATGGAAGACAGTGTTGGTGATGGGAATGTCATGAGATGTGCAAGTCTTTAACAGTAAGTGACCACTCCATTCCTCCCAAGGACTCCCTGCCATGTCTGATAGTCTATCCTTTCTCTGGTGTTAGAGTCACCAAGAATTACACGCTTGTCCCCTTTTGGTACAGAGATGATGAGAGTCTCCAGGAATTTTCTTTGCTCTCATCAGGGTTTGCCATGGCACGAGCACAAGCACCAGTGAGGGTGGTATGGTACTTTCCTGCAAGTGATGATTACATTGTCATGAGCCTATCATTTACTTCTTTTGGGAGGCATACAAGCTTGTTGCCTAGATTAGTTTTGATTGCCAAACCTACACTAGCTTCATGATGCTCCTCATCACAGTGGCCACTCCAGAAAAACATATATCTAGCTCTTATTTTGGTAAACTGGCCTTCATTTGCCAGTCTTGTTTCACTAAGGGCTGCTATTTGAATATGATATCTACTGAGATCCCTTACAACAAGAGTTATTTGTCTTTCAAGGTTACTGGAGTTCATGTTGTTCATAAGCATGTTCACATTCCATGCCCCAATGGTGAGTGGAATCATCTTCACAAAAGTTTTTGTATTTTGTGTATGTGTGTTTTAACTGCAAAGTAGGACCTCTGCCTGCCACTTTAAGCAGGTCAGAGTTAGATTAAATGAAACCAACAATTTTTAGGTTACTTTTTCTAGCCCCTTCCTCATGCCAGGAGGTGAGCAGTGGTTCTTAAAAAAGGCTGCTCAGACAACCAGGAGATTGCTTGCTGCTTCAGTCCAGTGAGAAGACAGCCCCTAGTGATTTGGGCTGCCTGTGTATGGTTATGACTACAGCTCCCCATCTGCTGCTTTGTCACTTGCTTTTCACCACAGGATTTTGATGTAGGTAGGTTAAATTGGTAAAATGATATGGGTGATGTCCTTTTGAGTCTCAAATAAATTAGATTTAAGTGAGGAAGCGTTGGGCAAAGTTGTTGGCCTCACTAAGTCTTTCAGAGTCATCCAAGTCCAGTGGCAAGACAAAAGTTGAGATAACTAGTGATGGCTTGGTGTCTTCTATGACTGATCAAATTCTAAGTGGTCTACAGCACAAAATTGTTCTCATGTACCAATTCCACAGGGGAGAGTATTCCGTGCTTGCGTAAACACTCCCCAAACTCACTGACTGGTTTGAGACTTCCTAGGTTACCCTGCACCTAGTTTAGCCTATCTGCTGAAATGATTTACCAGGGTGTGGCCGTTGTGCATGCTACAGCTTTTTGGAACCATCCGTGAGAGTTGGGTGAATCAGGTGGACACTAAAGGTGGATAAGCAGCCCTGAAAAGGTGTCAGCAGCCCTCATACCAGAGGTACTTGTCTTCCCTGAACACTCTTATACCCTGGTTCCCTATTACCACTGGGATCAAATATAAAATCTTATTTGGTTTTTTTAAAACCCTTTATATCCTGGATACTTCTACTTCACAGTTTTGACAAACTTTACTCCTCTCCTCTGATCCAAGGACTTTGGACTTTTTGTTTTTATTTGTATTAACTTATTTTATTCAACATTCATTTCCACAACATTTTGAGTTCCAAATTTTCTCCCCATCTTTCCCCTCCCCCCATGCCAAAGTGCCTTACATTCTGATTACCCCTTTCTCAAGTCTACCTCCCCTCTATCATCATCCTCTTCTATACCCCTCCCTCTCATTTTCTCACAGGGCAAGATAGATTTCTATACCTCATTGCCTGTACATCTTATTTCCCAATTGCATGAAAAACAATTGTTAACATTTGTCTTTAAAACTTTGAGTTCCACATTCTTTCACTTCTTCCCTCCCCACCTACCGTCATTGAGAAGGCAAGCAATTCAATATAGATTATACATGTTTGGTTTTGCAAAACACTCCCATAATAGTCATGTTGTGAAAGACTAACTATATTTTCCTCCATCCTATCCTGCCTCACATTTATTCTATTCTCTCCTTTGACCCTGTCCCTTTTCAGACTTTGGACTTCTTACTATTCCTCCACAATGTACTCCATGCCTTTTCATTGGCCATCCTCTGCCATGCTTGGGATACTCTCCCTCCTCAGTTCTGTCTACTGGTTTCTCTCTTTGCTTCAAGAGAGCTTGAATCCCACCTTCTGTAAGAGGCCTGTTATTCTCACTACTACTAGTGTCTTCCATTTGCTCTGTATAGATCACAGAGTTGTTTACATGTGATCTCCACCATTAGACTGTGAGTCCTTGATGGTATGGACCATGTATTTGTCTTTCTTTGTATCTCCAGCACGCATCATTATTCCTGGAACAAAGTAAGAGCTCAATACATGCTTACTGGTTTCCTGACATCCTTCAGAGTCTACTGGCACCTGGACTCACTGAGTCTGAGTGTTACTGCTCCTGCACCACATTGGTCTGGTCACTGATATTCCCCAGGGCTTCTAATGTGAGCTCCTTGAGAACACAGACTGTCATACTTTTCCATTTATATCTCCAGTGCTTAACACAGTGCTTTTCCCATAATAAATCATAGGATATTGTATTTAAGAGGAACTACTTTCACTGCTTTGGCTCCAGAGGACAAAACCAATAGGTGGAATGGAAATTGCAGAAAAGTCAATCTCCACTGGATGTAAATGAGAAACTTTCCAAAAATTATAACTATCTAAAAGCAAAGGATAGGTATTTAAAAGAATAAGAATAAATAAAGGCTGCCTTGGGAGGTAAGGGAATTCCTCTCATTGGTTATTTTTTAGCAGAGGCTGCATGGCTACTTATTGGTGAAGTTTTATAAGAGATATTTCAAGAAAGAAGGTTGGAAAGAAGCATAGACAAACAGGATAGCTTTGAAAACCACTGGTTGCATTTATATACTTAAAAAGAAAAACCATCTGGATACCATAAATAGCTATAATTTCATGTACAACCTTCTTTTTCTTTTCTACTATGTATATGAAAATTTCATTCATGGCCAACTCTTTGTAACCCCATTTGGGATTTTCTTGGCAAAACTGCTGGAGTGGTTTTGCCATTTCCTTCTCCAGCTCATTTTACAGATGAGGAAACTGAGGCAAGCAGTGTTAAGTGACTTTCCCAAAGCCACACAGCTAGTAAGTGTCTGAGGACAGATTTGAACTTAGGAAGGAGAGACTTTCTGACTCCAGACCCAGCACTCTATCCATTGTGCCATATGTATATGGAAATTTCCTTTTAAAAATGTCTGTAATATTAAATTTAAATAAGAAGTTACTCTTGGATTTAAGTTCTGGAGTGCTTTAATTTGTTATCTTCTTCTTTATAAACATGAACTCAGAAGGAAAAAAAGTTGAAGCAAGTAAGAAAAACAGCCTGAACAGCTCACCTCTCCCAGCAACATTGCCCAGATTGTTTGTTTGTGTAAAAGGCAATATCATAGTTTGGAACAAACATATCAGATGATGCCTTAGGGTTTGTAATTTATTGTACCATGAACTTGCCTCTGGGTAAAGTACACCCTATCAGATTCATATATGACAACATTAACTCAGTAAAATGATAGAAACAGATATGTGGATTTCTATGACTAAATTCAATAAAATCTTGTTTGGTTTCAGGGCCTATAAATGAATACTGAGCTCTCTTATGGAGACTTAATTAAATGATGTGCTTTGTCCAGATGGAAGTGAAACATGGGCTTTGGAAAAAGATGGTATTTCTGAAACTGTAGGTCACAACTCTCTCAAACTGGAGTAGAATGAAAAGGAGTAGAAAATCAGAACCAAATGTTTCCTCTATGGAGTCTCCCCTTGACCATCTGGGACAGGTGACGTCCGGACAAACCAGCTAAGAGGCAGGAATTAAACCTGGATGACCAACCCAGATGCATGGATATGAGCTGATTGGTTTGCTGATGGACAATGTGGGTCTATTCTTTCTCATTTTCTGAATATATACATTGTTAGGGCTCAAGAAATGAGCTAGCAAATAGACCCATGGAGTGCTGTTTTGGTTTTTGTCCTTTGTAATTGGAGGATTAAAATGATATCACCATGTCAGGATCAATGTAGAGTGAGGTCGTCTGTGGCTGATAAAACCAACGTGAGCTCAGAAGGTTCTACCATAGTTGGGCAGTAGTAATTCATATGAACATGTGGAATGGAAATGTTTAAATCTGAACACTTCATGTTTCTTTTGAGCTACCGCAGTTCTGTTTTGCTCATAGAACACTGTGCCTTCTTTGATGTGCTACACGCCAACTGAGAGGCAGAGGCTGTTTGGCACTAGAGGAATGTTGACATGTTGCTCTCCACTGGGTTTAGATGCCAGGTCTTCTGTTTCTCAGTGCCATCCAGGAGTTAATGTCTTTCTCATAGTGTACTTTCCACTCCTTGTCCCCTCTACTTCCAGTTTGTCCTGTTTTCCCTGTTGCAACCACTATGACCTCAAGACTGTTTTTGTCATTGCAGATGGCACCAGGGCAAAACAGGAATGAGCTTTCTGGTTAAAATGAAGTACTGATTTTCACTATCTTTATGGAAGATTGTGAGTGTAGGGGTTGGGGTGAGGAGGAATCTGAGTTTCTAGGATGCCTCAAGAATGGAAAACTTTGATAATAGGAGTAACGCTAAAAATAAATTCTGTAAAGATAACTCCTCAATTCATGGATTGGGTCCTCTGCATTTGAGGCAGTGATACTTGGATGCTCCTGGAAACACCCTCTGTCTTCCTAACTCTCTGAATAGTATCCATTCCATAGGGTACAGTGGCTGGTGAAGAACTGTTTTCATTCATTACTGATGATTCTGATTCTCAAACTCAAAGGAAGATGAATCATATCAATCAATGAACCCATAAATTCACAAACTTTTTTTTAAAAAAAGCTTTATTGATGTATTTTGTTTTTACATTACAAACACTTACCGATTAGTTTCACTCCAGGACAAGTCTCTTATAACAAAGCTAGAGGGAACAGTGGATCGAGTGCTGAATCTAAAGTCAGGAAGATCTGAGTTCAAATCCAGAAATATAAGCTTACTATCTGGGTGACCCTGGGCAAGTCATAACCTCTGTTTTCTCATCTGTAAAATGGGAATAAAATAGCACCAATCTCACAGGGTAGTTGTGAAGATCAAATGAGATAATATTTGTAAAGCATTTTGCAAGCCTTACAACACTGTGTAAATGCTAGCTGTTGTTATCATTAAAACAAATGAGGAAAACAATATGGTAACCTTATCTGAAAGTGCATTCCACATCTATAGCATTCCCTCACCTCTCTTTTTTTATTTGATTTTAATCACTAATTAATTCATTGAAAAATTAATTTTATTTATTTTGTTTTCCATCCCATCTCTTACCCATTAGAAAAAAAGAAAAATTCCTAACAACAAGTATTCATAGTCAAGCAAAACAAATTCCCCATTGGAAGTGTCCAGTGGGTAATTTCTGAGGTGGGACTGGCACTCAGGAGAGAGCTCAGGGCTGGATAAAAAGATCTCATGCACCTATATTTTACCATAAGCAATCAGTAGTAACAATCACCCCCAAGAGAAAGAACAGAGTTAAATGATTAAGAGGCTTCTTGATATCTGTATCTAACTTATGTTTCAAGAGATCCATGATTTGACTCGTAGGGGTATACCCCATACTCATGGCTCACTCTATGCTTTACCATATTGCTTCATGAATTGGCAGGCCTGAAGAAATGCATTACTTAGTGACTAACTAACCCTCTGGTGCGTTCTCCCCTCAAAGCTAAGCTGGTCTTTGAATGACAGATGTGCTATCACCAGGTCAGTTCTCAAAGTCTTCCCAGCTTGATAAGATCTTCCAGAGTTTGGACAACTCCTCTGGATTGACTTTCTAGAATTTAGAGTCATCTCCATATCCTGAGGAAGCATCAGATTAAAGTTTGGAGGGAGGAGTTGTGTCACACCCCTAGTGAATTAGACTAGGCAACTTGTCATAGTGGACAGAGAATTGGACTAGAAACTAGGAAAACCTGAGTCCTGCCTCTGACACATGCTGACTATGTGAACCTGAGCTGGTTACAACCCCTCAGTGTTCCAGGCATCTCTCTAAGGCTGAATGTTGCATAGAAATTGCCGATCTACTGTGATGGAGGAAACACTTCACCAAGAGCTCCTTATACTGAGAAAGTCACAAGTTGGGTCAAAAAATAAAGTAAATATATCAACAGATCATACTTGAATCGATACCATAAGAAAGAAAACTTCAGAAAATTCACCATCGTGGGAGGGGAAATTGAAAGCAAAGTTTTATCAAAGTCTTAACCCAAGTGTACTAAGTGCCTACTATGTGCTAGGCACAGTGCTGAGTGTTTTACAAATATCTCATTTGAACTTCTCAACAATCCTAGGTGGTAGGGGCTCTTTTTATCCTCATTTTACAATTGAGGAAACTGAGGCAGAGATTAAGTGAGTTGCCCAAGATCACACAGTGTCTGAAGCCATATTTAAATTCATGTCTTCCTGACTCCAGGCCCAGTGCCCTATCCACTGGTCCACTTAACTACCTCCAGAATTCTGTTACTTACCACAATCAATCAATAGTGACAGTCATTCCAAGGACTAAGTAATATTGGTGTGTCAGGTAGTTCTTTCCCCATTACATCCTTCCAGAAGAGTCTTGTCCAACAGAATGTCCAATTGTGTGATAAAAAGCAGAAAAGTCCTTACCTCTCATCACTTCCAGACTCTTCAATAATTTGTATCAAATTTTGTGCCTTCTGAAATGTATTATATTTACTTAGTGAGGTATTCAGTCTAGTACTTCTCTCCCACGCTTTCCTTTGGAGCCTCTCAAACACTAAGTTAGCTCTGGCAATGTGTGCATCAACCTCATGGGCTGGCCATGTTGTTTAAATGCCAAATGTATGCTTGTCTAAAAGACTACTTTATGGAGAACTTACAGAGGGCAAGCACTCACATGGCAGACAGAAAAAGTCATACAAGGACATTCTCAAGGTCTCTCTTAAGAACATTGGTCTTGATTGTGTGCCATGGGAGATGCTGACACAGGACTACACAGCATGGCGTGTTTTCATCAGAGAAGGTGCTATGCTCTGTGAGAAAAGTAGATTGAAGTAGCTCAAAAGAAAGCGAGACGCTCAGTTAGAAAATCCACCCCAAATGTTCACATGGACTGTTTGTGCCCCAACCTGCGCTACAGCATTATGAGCTCACATTAGTTTGATCAGCCACAGTTGAATACACTATAACTTGACTCTAACGTAGTGATATCTTCTTGGTCTAGCGAGGTATTGTTTTGGAATCACAGACTATGACAGTCAGAAGGGCCTAAGGACTCCTCTACTTCAGTCTCCCACCCTACTCAAGATTCTCCCCTTTGACACCCCTGACAGGTGGACACCCTGTTTGAACTAAACTCCCATGATGGGGATGCTCATGATCTTGTGAGATGTACCATTCCACTGCTGGACTGGGAAGGTGTTTTTAAAAAATACACTAGGTGCCAACCTGCCTGCTGGCAACTCCTGGCTATTGTTTTAGTGCTGCCCTTTTAGAAACTCAGAATGTTTGGTCATTCATTTACATCAAAGCTCTTAAAATCACTGAAGTTAGCCTTCTCCCACTCTAATCTGCCCCCCTCCTCAAAGTTTATCTTCCTTCTCCATCTTGGCCACATTTCTCTGAATATGTGGCAAGTTGTCAGTTTCCCTCCCTAGATGTGGCAGCCCAAGAAAAGCACTATTTCAGACATAATCTCTCCATGGCAGAGCTTAGTGAGACAATAATCTCTCTTGTACTAGACACTGTGTTTCTATTAATGTAACCTCTGGTGGTATTAGGCTTCCATGCCATGTACATTGAGCTTATGTTCAGCCACAGGCAACATAGTACACTGGAAAGAAAGATGGCTCTGCCATTAGAGAAGCTGGATTCTAATACTAGCTTGGGTACTTACTTGTGGGACTTTAACCTCTCAGGGCCTTTCTTTCCCATGTATAAAGGAAGGGGTTTGGTTGTGATGACTTGCAAGGTCCCTTTTACTGCTCAATGTATGATTCTAAAGTCATTAAGTCTTTCTGAACTTGAACTTCTTTCAAATCTGGTTTTCCAAACTTTATACTCATGCTTTTGATTTTTTAAAAGCCAGGGCAGGAGTTGGCGTTTATTCATATTATAATATGATCTATCTTCCTGCTAGTTGCTGTGGGAATTAGTCAACATGCCTATTCTTTAGGGTAGCTGGTGTGCATCACTTTTACTTCTCTGCCTCTGTGTGAATGGCCTACTCTCTCATCTGTCTTAGGGGTATACCTGGGTTTCCACCAATCAGATTCCTCAGCTTCTTACTCCCATCTATTCATTCCTTGCTATTTGTCACCTAACAGGTTGTATACCTTGATGAGTTACCTGTTGCAAAGTCATTTATTTGTAATGCATGTAATCATATTAATAAAATGTAATAAAAGTGAAAGCATTATTCACCTATAAAATAAACTATATATTCCATTTGATACCCAGACTCTTCCTAAAGTTAAAAACCCTTTCCTGGATGAAGTCTTTGTCCCCAGTAATAAGCTCAGAGTCACTAGATGGTAAAGACCAATATCAGTTCATGACCATCCCACCTCCTAAAACTTAAGCATGTTGTTAATTAATTCAGGGTTTACAGAGCTATAGAAACTGGAGGTAACTCTCCTGGTCAGAATTTCATGGACAAATAAGACATAGGATGCTGTAAGGGAATCTGTAAATGTCTTCTACACAAAAATGCTTTGCTTGGGTGTCTGGCTAGCTGGTATATATGTCTGTTACGACTGTGAATTTACATTGTATTTGTTTTATCTCATGGTTCCAGTTCATCAAGGTACTTGGAATTATTGAATTTCAGTAGGGAGAACCTTGGAATCATAAAATGTGAAAAGATTTAGATAAGTCTATAAAGTTATATGAACTACCATATTAATTCAACTATTGGTTGCTTCTGAAGCCAGATCCTTTAAAATAAGATTTCTTCGGAAAAAGGGAATGGAGAAACCTATAGGTATACAATGAAAAATTAATTAATATGGGGTGCATTCGAGTTATATGTGAGAAGGAAGGTTTTGTGAGGAGGAAGTATATGGACTACATTTATTCAGTCATCAGTAGAGAAATATATTTTATGATTCTGCTTTTAGAAGACTTAGAAGAGGTAATGCTGTTCCCACATAGGTGCCTATGATTGTCTCTAACATCTGAGGTCAAAGTTCCCATTGAGATTTATCGTAATTCAACTTGGGGGTGTTAGTGGAATCAGAAGGAATTTGTAGAATTTTTAGGTCCATCCATGTGAGAAGGTAAAAGGTTTTATGCTGTGTCAGCAAACTACTCAGGATGATTACAGCCAATGTCCGATAGTGGTATTAGGTCAAAGGAAGAATAGGAAACATCTGAGAGTGTTATTAAGTCAAGGATAAGACAGGTAGAGTGGGCCATCAGCTGAGAAAATATCCAGAAGAAAATACCTAGACAGACAAAGTGGTTGGTGATATTGAATGAGGACAGTATTGTCAGTTCAGGTGGCACAAAATGAGATAAGATTCTTAGGGTGTGTGTGTGCGTGGGGGGGTGTGTTTAGGAGTAAACTGCACAGAGAAATCTGACAGGGAAATTTAGTGGGTCAAAGTACTACAAAATGGTATTCAGAATGGGGAGAATTAATTAGAAATAAGGACTATAGCTTTAGACATGAAACAAAGCCCAGAGGTCATATAGTCCATTTTATAGATGAGGTAATTGCCATCAAGGGAGGTTTAATAACATGTTCAAGGTCACACAAGCAGCAAGTATCATTTGAACTAGTAAGCAGTGTTTGAACCCAGATCCTCTGACCCTGAAGCCAATGTGTTTCCCAATATACCACATTGTCTATGAATACAGACCTTCTCTGCTGTCTGCAGGTGCCTCAAGCCTACATCTCAGCAGGAAAAAGTTAAGAACCTCAAAAGCACTATACTACACAAACACACACACACACACACGCGCACACACACACACACGCACACTTCAGATTTTGCAGTGTCTTCTCAGACATAGTGGACGGAGTGCAGGATGAAGTCAAGAGACCTGAGTTTGGGTCCTACCTCAGAAACTTAAAATCTCTGACAATGAGCCAGTCAATCCTTTAGATTCCTATCTATAAAATGGGAATAGTACTTTCCATAACTTTGTTACAGAAAGAACTTTGTGATCCTTCAGACACAAATGTGAATGAGCAGTAGGATTTACTCTGTTATCCTTATGGGAATACCTAAAGAGTTCAAGAGAACCTTATCAACTGGTTCCTTGTACTTGATAAATTCTTTTGTGAAAAGCTAGTGCCTAGAATGATCAAGGCATGCTCCAGGTTCTAGAAGAACTCAGAAATCACTGTCACATACTAACTACCAAAGAAGGTTTGGGGCTCTGTTTTTGAGCACATATAGCACATATAGACTCTGAGCTCATCCTCTTAAGTGCCACTTGAACTGGCAGGTCAGGTGTCTAGAGCAAGGCTATCCATACTCCGTTGACAGTTCTCTAGTAACCCCAAGGGATTCTCTTTAATATCAATTGGCCCTTCGCCATTTCCTCAATATCATCTAACCAGTGATTAGCAACTCCAGTATCATTTTACTCATTGATATCTCATTGACAAATAACATTAGTTAATTTTCACAAAGTTATATTTACTGAGAAGACACAGAAAAACCTGAAGTGTGTGTGTGTCTGTGTGTCTGTGTGTGTTTGTGGGTGTGTGTGTGTGTGTGTGTATTCCAAAACTGAGTACATTGTCTTCTACTACATTCCTGGAAAGAGTGGACTCAGACTTAGTGGTTGCTACAAATTTACCAAATTTACCTCCAGGTGTGGCATAGCCAACAGAAAAGTC
Source organism: Potorous gilbertii (assembly GCA_028658325.1). Lineage (NCBI taxonomy): Eukaryota > Metazoa > Chordata > Mammalia > Diprotodontia > Potoroidae > Potorous > Potorous gilbertii. The sequence continues at coordinate 75,594,661 of CM053774.1, read as the reverse complement.
TTACCTCTGTTTTTTTAAAATCAACACTCAGCCTGAGCAGAGAAGCTTTTTTTCCCCTTCACATGGAGGGTATTTTGTCTTTGTATTTTTTAAAATCTTATCACCAAGGTCTATAACAGAGCGGGGGAACCTGTGGCCTTGAGGCCACATGTGGCCTTCTAGGTCCTTGGGTGTAGTCTTCTCACTGAGTCCAAGTTTTACAGAACAAATTTTTTAATTAAGAGGATTTGTTCTGTGAAGTCTGGATTCAGTCAAAGGGCCACACTTGAGGACCTAGAGGACCCACCCTTGGTCTATAAGTTTCACTTTAGTCCTTTAGGGGATTTCTAGCTACAGGATAAGGACTCACTCTTTGACAAAAACTATTGGGAAAACCAGACAGGAGGATGGAAGAAATTCGATTTGGACCAATACTTCATGCCATATACAAAGTTTAGAGGCAAATGTATATGAACTAGATATGAAAAATCACACTATAAACAAAAAAATGCCTATCTGATCTATGGATAGGAAAAAAGCTCATGATCAAACAAGGAATAAAGATTTTCACAGAAGATATAATGGACAATTTTGTTTACATAAAATGAAAAAGATTTTGCACAAACAAATCTAATAAAATTAATAAAAGGGAACCAATTGACTAGGGAAAAGTTTTACAGCAAATATCACTGATTACTCTTGAGCTATATAAGGAACTTACACAAATTTATAAGAAAAAGAGCCACCCCAATCAGTAAATGATCCAAGGAGATGAACAGGCAGTTCTCAAGGGAAGAAACCCAGGCTATCTATAAACATATGCAAAAAATTCTCCAAATCACTAGTAACTAAGAGAAATTCCTATCAAAGTAATTCTCAGATTCCACCTTGCACTTATCAGAGTGCAAGGTTTGGACCTTAAGAGTGACAAAGGTTAAGAAAAGAAAAATTACAAATTTTGGAGGACCTGGGGGAAAACAGGCACATGGATATACTATTAGTGGATCTATGAAAGTGTACAACCATTCTGGGAAGATATTGGGAATTATAGTCCAAAAATTGCTCAACAGTGATTCTTTAACCCAGCTATGCTGGGTTTATACTCAAAAGAGATCAAAGAAAAAGGGAGATTTCCTGTATAAATATATATATATACATACATATATATGTGTATATATATATATATATATATATATATATATATATATATATATATATATATATATATACATGTATATAAATGGCAGCTGGGGGGAGGTAGATTGCAAAAAAAAAAAGGATTCTCATCAACTGAGGAATAGTTAGTGTTACATGTGAATGTGATGAAGTACTGCTGTGCTATAAAAAATGACGAAATAGATGATGTCCAAAAGATATGGAAAGACTTGTATGAACTGATGCAGAGTGAAAGGAGCAGAACCTGAAGAACAATTTGTACAATAACCTCAATATTAGAAGATGGACAATTTTGAGGACTTTTATTGTAGAGGACTAAAAATGAAACATACTACCCATTACAGAGGGGCAATAGATTTAGAGTACAGAATGAGACATGTATGTGTTTTTGTATACAACAATTTAGGGAATTTTTTCAATTATGTTTACTTTATAAGAAATTTGGTTAGAAAAAATAGATTTCTGTAAATTTTTTAAAATGGAGAGATAGGTGGGTGCTGCAGACGTCAAATATTGCATGCACTTTCAGTTGAGGTCACTGTATTATTAATGTTATTTAGCTGTCTAACTTTATTACAATAGATCCCTCATTAAATGAGAGTAATCTATAAAGGTTTGTAATACAAAAAGAACATGTGGAATGAAAAAATTTATGAATATATATTTTTTAATTTTTTTTAAAATAAATTTATTTAACTTTTTACATTCATTTTCACAAGATTTTGGGTTCCAAAATTTTCTCCCCATTTGTCCCCTCCCCCCTCCCCAATACATTGGACATTCTAACTACCCATATCACCAATCTGCCCTCTCTTCTATCATCCCTCCCTTCCCTTACCCCATCTTCTCTTTTGTCCTGTAGGGCCAGATAACTTTCTATTCCCCATTACCTGTATTTCTTATTTCCTAGTAGCAAGAACAATACTCAACAGCTGGTCCTAAAACTTTAAGTTCCAGCTTCTCCCCATCCCTCCCTCCCCACCCAT
>CM053774.1:75548995-75592020 GCA_028658325.1 Potorous gilbertii | reverse complement strand
GTTTTTTTTCCCTTTTCTGGGCATTTTCCCAGCCAGTTACTTGACTTCTGAGAGTCCTTTCCACTCCCTGGCCTAGATCCGCCCAGCTAGTGCTTGGGGTCTGAGATTCAAATGCTCCCAGACAGTTACTTGACTTCTGAGAGTCCTCTCTACCCCAGGCCTAGGTCTGCCCAGCTAGTGCTTGGGGTCTGAGATTCAAATGCTGCTCCCCAGCCTCAGGGCTTTGGTGGCAGGCCTGACTGCTATTCAATGGGAGCTTATCTGCTGGTGCTCAGGTGGGGGCAGGGCCGCCTCCCAGGCTCAGTTCCCTCAGGGGGTTTATGCAGAAACATTTTGTCCTGCCTGCTCTGGGAGCATCCGGCCGCAGCTGCCTCTGCCTCTGCTGCAACAGCTGCCTCCCGAGGAGTCCGAGTCCCGGAGATACCCCGCTCCCCTCTCAGCCCGTCTCTCTCACTGACCTGTGAGTCTGTGGGTGGAGGGACCTTCGCGGCCGCCACAGATTCCGGTCTCTGATGCCTGCTGGGGTCTGCTTGCTCCTCTCAGTGCTGTGCAGCCGGGGCAGGGCAGGACAGGGCTCCGCTCCCGTCAGGGGCTCGATGGACCTTTGCGATTGGTTTTTCAGGGCTCTCTGCAACGGAAATCTCCTTCACTGTGTTTCTGTGTGGCTTCCACTGTTCCAGAATTTGTCAGGAGTTCTTTTTAGAGGAAATCCATGGGCTGTGGGTTCGGAGGTAGCAAATGTGAATCTTTCTACTCCGCCATCTTGGCCCCGCCCCCCCAAATTTATGAATATATTAAAGCACTAAGGTGAGTCAAACCATTATCCAATGGGCTATTTATGGCAGAGAGGGAAAGGGAGAGAGAGAGAGAGAGAGAAGAAGCAAGATAACCAAAACCCCCAATTATAACAACATCATGCCTTGGTCAAGGTTTTTGAATTTCTGACTTGCTGGCACTAGAGTTAATTCATTTTTCTTCATTATTTTTTTGCTTATCTTCCTTGTTTTTCTGTATTTCCATTGATAATGAACAGTGACATTCACCAGTGTTCTCAAGGAAGGTAGAGGAGGGAGATGGGATGGAAATTCATAATTTTGCCTATTCATAATCCCTTACTACCACTCTTGGATTTGCAATTCTACTTTTTTTCCTACTGTAATCTGCAAGACTTATGTCCACTGATGCCTCCCTTGTCCTTAGGGAGCTTAAACTGCTGTCTCCCATGAATAAGTGTTTCTTCTCCTTGCCAAGGTAAACCCCTCTCTATCTACAAGTGATCTCCTCACTTATATTCAGTCTCTTTCTGTCTACCAGCTGTTCCTTTACTAACTTTAAAGATGCCTGTATTACTCCTATCCTTGAAAACCCTCACTTTATCTGTTATCTGTCAGCTATTCTCCTACTTGTGGCTAAACAACTTGAGAAAATGACTACAGTCTGTGTCTCGACATCTTCCCCTCTTAGTCTCTTAGAAACTCTTTGTAGTATGGCTTCTGTTCTCATCATTCGACTGAAACTGCTCTCTCCAAAAATCTCTTGCCAGATCAATCTTCATCTCTTCTGATCTCTATAGAGCCTTTGATATTGTCAGTTACCCTCTTCTCCTTGATACTTTCTTGTCTCTAAGTTTTCATGACTTGCTCTCTCTTGATTCTCCTTCTACCCACCTGACTGCTTTCTGTCTTCTTTTTTAGTATTTAGCCAGGTCATACCTGCTAACTGTAGGCTTCTTCCAAGGTTCTGTCCTATTGTCTTCTCTCTTTATGCTGTTAGACTTGGTGATCTTATCAGAAACTACAAACTCAATCATCATCTCTATGCATATGATTCTCAGTTTCATTTATCTAGCCCTAACCTTTTTCCTCATCTCTATTTCAAATCTCTACTGGACCTCTTACATTGCATGTCACATGGATTTCTTAAACTTAACATGTCAAAAACTGAACTTAAAATCTTTCCCTACAAAACCTTCTTCCTTTTAAAAATGTCCCCATTTCTGTTGAGGGTACTGCCACCCTCCCAGTCACCCAGGCTCATAAACAGTGTCATTGTTGACTTTACTGTCACGTTTTCCATTTATTCAATCTGTTTCTACTTTCACATCTTTGCATTTGCTCTTTTCTCTCTTCAATACAATTGCTACCTGGTATAGGCTCTCATTTCAAGGCTGTAGTATTGCTTGCTATAGGTTCTAGTCGATCTCCTGCCTCAAGTCTGGGGTCTAGTCTATCCTTTACTCAGGTGCAAAAGTGATCCAACTAAAGCACAGGTGTGACTGTCACCTTTGTACTCAAACTTACTACTAGCATTTGCATAGTACCTGCCATGTGCCGTGCACTGTACAAATATTATCTCATTTGATATTCACAAGGAGGTAGTGCTATCATGATCCCCACTTTACAGCTTAGGAAATGGAGGCAAACAGATTTTTTTTTAAGTGACTTGCTCAAGGTCACATAGCCAGTAAATGTCTGAGGTTGGATTTAAACTCAGGTCTTCGAGACTCCAGGCCAGGTACTTTATTCACTATGCCACTTACTACCTCTATTACCTCTAGGATCAAATATAAAATTCTTTTTTTTGGCTTTTACAGCCCTTCACAACATGTCCCCCTCATTTACTCTCCTCTGCTTGGTGTAGGATCCAATGACGTTGGCTTCCTGGTTGTTCCTTGCACGGAACATTTCACTGGCTGCCCTCGTGTCTGGAATGACCTAATTTCCTGCCTCCCTTAACTTCATTAAAGTCTCAATTCAAATCCTACCATCTAAGAGTGGCTTTCCCAACCCTCTTAGCCACCAGTGCTTCTGAGATAACCTTCTGTCTACTCTGTGAAATCCAAAATATTACAAATGACAAATATTACAAATTTACAAAATGCATTTAACCACTGTTGTTATTACTGTAGTATTACTGGCAGCCTCTAGTTCTTCTTCCTCTCCTCCAAGCAGCCAAGTCACTCTCATAAATAAGGTTCATCTCGTATTTCCAAAGATTCTGGCAGATAGATGGGCACTGCATCTTTGCTAATTTTTAGATCCAAGTCACAGAACAAACTCTAAATGCAAAATGAGGACTAGAACTCAGGTTTCCTGACCTGATGATGAGATCATCTAGGTAGGTCAACTTCTTTATTTCACAGATGAGGAAATAAAAGTCCAATCAATCCACATTTAGTAAGCACTTATCATAATCCAGGCATCATGGTAGATGCTGGTGACAAAAAGACAAACATGAAAGCAGTTATTGCCTTCAAGGATCTAATACTCTTATTACTAGAAAGGGTAAGTGAATTTCCCATAGACCCTGAGTAATGAAGTATCAGAGTCAAATTCTACTTGTTTCTCTTATTCCAAGATCTGGGTATCCTTCTTTCTGCTATACCAGAGACTGGAATTGATGACCAATGGCTTAATGAGCTGGAGGGTTACATTTCTCCCACAGTCCTTATCAGCTGTGTTCACAGAACCCCAGAGCTGAAGAGCACCTCTGCAGTTGATAAGTCAATTGATAAATCAATCAATAAGTCAATGCCCCTTTTGTTACAGGAAGAAACAGAGGGGCAGTGAGTGACTTGCCCAAGAATCAGTGAAGGGCCAAAACAGAACTCGAACTCCAGTGTTCAGACTCTCTTACTACCAGAGGTTCCTTTATTATCCTGTGTTTCTAATCTACAGACTCTTCATCTGTAAAAAGAGTACACCGAACGAGCTGATTGCTAAAGTCCTGTCCAGTTCGGATGCCTTTGTTCCTATGAGTAGTTCATCCTAAAGAACTTCCTTGATGTCTAGGGACCAAGAAAGACCTTTCTGACTTCCCATCACAGTCTGAAAATATATGACTTTTTTTTTAAGTCCAGCTTTAGGCTCATTACCAGCACCTCTCCTAATTCCAGGACAGGACCTGCAGTTCTAATTCTCATTTTATCTCCAGACACCTCTTCCAGTTGCTGAATAACACATGGAAAAGATAACACATGGATCCTCCCTGTTTACCTACTTTAAAAGAAACAGGATCTTTTGTTTCCCATCCTTCATAGAACCTCAGTAAAACAATAAAATATAGGTTGCCAAGCTGAGTAAACACTACCATACCATGGGACAGGCAAAGGAAGTCCTCTATACACAGAGAATGTTTCTATTTTGAGGTTTCTGTGGGAAAATGAGAGAAATTTTCATATCACATGAGTTGTAAACCCATTTGAAGAAATCAGTCCTGAGATATGAATAGCACTGGTAGAGAGCAATCTGATTACTTTAAAATAATATCCTGTTTTAAGTTGTAAGCTTAAATCTACCTATCAAATGTCTTTGGAGGAAAACACAACACTCCCATGTCAAAGACAGAGTCTGTAGTCTGGATAAAGCACTTTGTAAATGTAAATCAGTATATCAGTGTAAGCTATAGCATTATTTTCCAGGTGACCTGTACCTTATGCTATTCTCATACTCTTAGGGGTTTCAATATTAATTTCCATGCTAGGTCATCTCAGTCAGGATCTATGCCTATCCTCAAATATTTTAGGTCAAGTGCAGTTCCTCTCAGAGAAATGTCAAGTAATTGAATAACTGGGGCTGCACAGGGAGGCCCTTGTGTCTCATGTTATAACTCCTTTCTAAGGAGTTGTAATAATATTTCAAGGCCCTTGGGTTCAGGGTCCTGAGCTGTCTCTATTTGAGTGGGGATGATGGGTCAAGGTGGTAGTGGAAGTTTCCTGACTTCCCCACTACACGCTGCCTCCTCTTTCTCTCAGGATGCCCTGCAACTTCAGATCAGCTGACTTGCTTGTGCCATGGGTGTCACTTGGTTGTCAGAAATGGAGGAAATAACTGAAGCGCTTACCTGTGTTCTGATGACCAATGAAAGGAGGCATGTGCAATGTGTTTTGTAAATCTTAAAAACACTTTATAAATGTAAACTATGAGGGCAAAGGGAAGACCCAGACAAGTGTTCCAGGTAAAATGGAAGAGCTAAATCACTTTCAGATGCTGGGACGATTGGGCAGAGCCAAGCAGTAGTGGATCTAGACTCTTAGGGGCAAGCTGGACCAGCAGAATCTACCTCTGCCTTAACCCTTGGAGCTTTTCTGCTGCAGTCGCTCATAGAAAATCTAGTGCTTTAGAACTATGAGCATTCCATTGAAATATCAGATTTCTATCCTGGTGCTGTTATCCTTTTTCATGCCAACTGTCTCTCAAATCACTTTTTAGCATTAAAGACATCCAGGGACCACACTGAAGTATCCACTATGTGGGCATGGTCAGTGCACAGAGGATAAACAGGCAGGCTTCAGCTTTCTCACTTCTGGAATAAAGGGAATACACCAGGCCACACCTGTAGAACCTGGCAGTAAGTAAGGGTCAGAATTAAAATAGGCTAAACTTTTTCAGGCACAATTAGATCAGACTAAAGACAGACTGACCATGGTCAGTGGCTGCAGTTCATGTGACAAACAGGAGAGTGTGCAGTGGCAACACTACATTTTTCTCTGGCTGCCCAAAATCCTTTGACCTGCTGCAAGCAGCTCTCAGACTGTATGTTGTACAGGCCCTCAGTAACTGCTGTTGTGGTCCAATTTATCATGTCCTGCCCTTTGTGATGCCTTTTTGGGGTTTTCTTGGCAAAGATACTGGAGTTATTTGCTATTTCCTTCTCATGTTATAGATGAGGAAACTATGGCTATTTCCTTCTCATGTTATAGATGAGGAAACTATGGCAAATAGGGTCAAGTGACTTGCCCAGGTTCACACAGTTAGTAAGTGTCTGAAGCTAGATTTGAAGTCACGAAGAAGTCTTCCTAACTCCAGGCTCAGGGCTCTATCCACTGATCCACCTACCTGCCCAACACTAGATGAGGCTTTTTTCATCTTTCTGTGTGTCAAAGACTCCTTGGGAGCCTGGTGAAGACTATGAACCCCTTCTCAGAATAGTATTTCTCAATGATTAACATGAAATACTCAAGACTACAAAAGAGACCAAATATTTTGAAATAGTTATCAAAATATTAAAAGAATAAAACAAATTCACAGACCCTCAGGTGAAGAAGATTTGGCACTATTTCATCTCTTAGGTCCTTTTCTAACTCCAACATTCTAGGACTTTAGGACATGTGCCTGACTAATAAGAAATCAGAGCAATCTTGAAGAAAATCAAACTGAGTAAATCTATATAGGTGAGATCTCTCTCCTCAGGAGGCAGAAGGAAATATATAAACAGAAGCAATTAGAATGACCCATGAGTCTTTAATGGGAGCCCCTAACACCAAAGGAACATTTTGTGTTTATCTTTATCTAGGTCCCTTGTGACTGAAGCATTCTGAAGAACCTGTGGTCCACTTACCTAAGTTAGTGAATGGTGGTCCTCATGCCTTTTGGACACTCAGACTCCCAAAGTTATGGAAAGGGCTGATTTCTTAGACCTATTAGCTATATTATCTAATCTTGAGGAACTGCTACTCATCTCTTGGGGCTAAGGCATTGGTAACTCCCTGTTCTGTTCCAAGGCAGGTATTAGATGGATCTTAGTCCTAGGGAACTGGGTCTGTTAGGTGAAAGGGGGGCTCTTTTTTGTCAGTTTTTGGTTTGTTATGGGTCCCACCTTGATTCTCTCTGAGATGATTTTATTTATGTATTATATATTATGATTATAACGTATTTATTTATATAAAGGCTTATCTAAATCCTTTCCAAAAAAAGGTGGCATGTGGTGTGGGGTAAGGGGATTTAAAAAAAAAGTATTCATTGCATAATATGAATCAGGCTTGGGACAAATAATTTATTTCTATCCAAAAAATTAATGCCAAACATAAATGACTCACAGAATACATTAACAAATGAATTTTGTTGTTATTTTTCTCAGCTCTATAAAGAAAATCTTTAGTAGTTGTATTGGTATGGCACGGAATAAGTAAATTGATTTAGGCAGTCTTGTCATTTTTATTACATATTGTTTCAGCCTGTCCATGAGCAATTAACATTTCTCCAATTAATTAGCTCTGTCTTTATTTGTGTGAAGAATGTTTTGTAATTGTATTCATATAATCCCTGTATGTGTCTTGACAAGTACATTCCCAAGTATTTTATACTGTGTGCAGTTACTTTAAATGGGATTTCTCTTTCTCTTCTTAATATGTTTTGTTGGATGCACACACACACACACACATTCATTGCAATAGGTTTATTTTAATTTTAAAAAATTATTTATCTAAGAATGATTTTCTGCCTTAGAACTGTTTTGACTCTAGCCAAATAAATTTTGACATGTCTTATTGTTATCATTTTCTTCATATAATTATTTATCATTTCTATGATTGTTTTTCGATCATTTATTCTTCAGGATATCAATGTTAGTCTCTAAGTCAAAATACTTTCTTTCAATTTCCCTCAGTGATTATATTTTTTGTGTTGTAATCTGTAGAGATTCCTTTAATATTTCTGCCTTTCCATATTGATGTTTGTTGTGCCCAAACAAAGGGTCAATTTTTGTAAAAGTGCTATGAGAAGTCAGCTATTTTTGTAGTCAGTCTGGCTGACTCCTTTTTAAAAATCTCATTAAAAAACTTTTGAGTATGTGCCAGTATGAGATGGTGGTGGCAGGTGCCATCTCCCCATGATACTGTAATGAGGGAGAAGCTGAGGTGACCCTAGTCCCATCTCCTCATTTGGAACATAAACCAATCAAGACTGTCTTTCTGTTATATGAAAACTGATTACTCCTTCCTATAAACAGGAGCCCCCAGATTGAATCCTATTGAGTCCACCAATGTGTGCTGCCTTGGTGTGTTAATAAATTCCTTGTTTTACTTCCTGAGTTTGCCTTACTTGGTCAGGGTAAGACCCTAACCTAGATTTTCTTTCAACAAATCTGATGGGTCAGGCCGGAGTTTGGGAGCCCTTCACTTATGTAGACATCACTGAGAGAGCCTATTCTGACTTGCAGCCAACACTCAAGTCTTTGTCTGATCACAAGTCTGAGTGGATTCGCCTCATGGTTGACCAACCATGAAGAGGTTAGAGAAAAGCTCTCAAGACTCTGAAGGGACAGGAAAATATAAGTCCCATTCTCAAAGTCATTATCTTATTTGGGTGCAAATAAGCTGAATGCATGAGAAAAGACACAGGGAGAATGGGTCCTTACCCAGTACGAAGCTGCCCAAGAACAGAAAAGTCAAGAGGGTAGTAGTACCAATACGGGATCCCCACAGAATCAGTCTCCTGTTCATTTCTGCTTATGCAAGCTATTAAAAGCTTGGGAAAAGGAAAAGACTGCCTGTTCAAGCATGAGCTGTCCAGGATGAACCGGACTTGATAATTGAAGTTCATAATTGTGGGAAACAAATTTGACCAGATAAATATGAGACCTGTGATTATTGTTAGCTGCGCAGATTAAAAACTAGTTTAAAAAACAAAGATCATAGTATTCTTAAGAAACAACTTTTATAGAAAACATTCAGAGATGAAAGTAGAGATTTCAACAGGCCCCAGGAAGGGAGTGATGGAGGCAGTGAGGTGGGCTGGAAAGGGCTTCCATTTCAAAAGTTCTTTAACAAGGTCTTTCTACCTTGCAGAATTTTGGAGGTAAGCACTTTTGTCACCCATAAAAAAACTGTGGTGAGACAACACAGAAGGGGAGGTTAGAGAGTGAAAAAGACGAGGGTCTCCAACAGTTCTCCCAGCTGTCAATAGTATTAAGTTGGCACTTTTACTGCCTTTTGATTAGATTTTCAGTGGGAAATGAGGAGGGAAAACTGTAAAATTCTTTCTTCCTGCTTTCATAACCCTAGTTAGGTTGGAGATTGCAGAAATAAATACAGACAAGAAAAGCATGGAAATCTTCCTGGTTTGTAGAAATTCATGGCATTATGAACTATAGACTAAAAATTGTAATAGAAATGTATTATCTTTACTAAAAATTTCCAAATTATGATTTAAATATTTTTGTAACTGCTAAAACATCTTCATGGCTTTTTGGAGGTTTACAGCTAGGATTAAGATTGAATGTACACAGTGCACACCTCTCTCCCCTTTCTGTAGGATGATATACACATTCTTACATACCTACCTACATGTATGTATAGGTGTATATGTATATATGTATATACGTATTATGTGTATATGCACGAAACTTCAAGAGAAGGTTTAAGTAAGGAGAGATAAGAGAAGAATGGGTGGAATATTTTTTTAAAAAGGGTGGAGTCCCTTTGCACTGACTATGCGACTGGAAAGTAAAAGGTTTTGGAAAGAGGCTTGAGGTATTTTTTTAAAATTTATTTTACTGAACTAAGAAGGAAATGAGAAACCTTTTAGAGACTGCTTGTTAGCAATTTCAGACAAACAGTATTCTATGAAATTATGACATTTACTAAAATCCCAGAAATAAATTTGGAGCACAAAATTATTTGAGTACGGCACACAAAACCTCTGTCTTTGAAGGACCAATGCAGGGTGTGTCCCAATCCTTAGAACCCCATGGTTCCAAAGGAGGGGGATGGGAATTTGAAGCTGCCACTTGGAGCCCCTCTCAGACTTTCTCTAGGGTTTAAAACTGAAAAGAATAGTAGGTATCTGAGAGGGGTTGGTTAGAACACAAAAGAATTGATTTGGCTCACTGAGTGATTTTCAAGGAACCAAAAAGGTTTATGGTGAGGTGGGAGTGCCATCAGGAATTTTTGAGAGTGAACTAACTGAAACCAGTGGGCTCTGAATTTTGAAATGTTGGTCCTTGGGAACAATCCATGGGAAAATAGCAATTGTGAACGTTAACCATTTGTGATTGTAAATCTAGATCTGATTTGGGTGAAGTTTGTCATGAAACTTAATTGTAATGTGATCTCATTTACAATGAGATGAGTTTTCCTATTAGGATAATTGTGATCATTGGAACTTAATGCAAAATGCATTTGCTATTTGATAGTAAGGCAATGTGCAGGAATCAGGGAAACAAGTTAAGATCTGATCTCAGAATCGTATTAGTTGCATAATGTTAAACAAGTTATTTCACATCTGATTAACACAGTTCCCTAATCTACAAAAGATATAATAATAACACCCACATTTCAGGGTTGTTGTGATGATCAAATGACATAATAATTTTAAACAGTTTAGTGTAGTGCCTAAGATATGGTAAGCATGATATAAAAGCAAATGTAAGGACTGTATATTAGTCTTGAAATGCAATCAGTACTGAATGCCAAAAATTATGAAGTGAATGACTTTTAAAAAAGTATTAAATTATTTTATTTGTTTTCAGTGTTTTACAATCACTTCCATATCTCTTAAATAATTTTCCCCTCCCTCTCCCTCTTTCCCCTTCCCTCCCCACTCCCTCCCTAAGATGGCATAAAATCTTACATAGGTTCTACCTATACATTCCTATTAAATATATTTTTACCTTAGTCATGTTGCATAGAAAAATTAAAATGAATGGGGCAAACCATAAAACAAGACAAAATAAAACATAATACAGAAAAAAATGGTCTGCTTCATTCTGCAATCCAGTTCCAAAGTTCTTTCTCTGGATGTGGAAGGCATTTTGCCTTAAGGGTCCATTGGGAAATTTTTAAGTCCTTGCATTGCAATGAAGTTCTAAGTCTACCAGAAAAATTCCTCATACACTGTGGTTGTTGCTGTATACAAAGTTCTTCCGGTTCTGCTTCTTTCACTCCGCATCAGTACTATATAAGTCTTTCCAGACCTCTCTTAAGTCTTCCTGTTCATCATTTCTTACAGCACAGTAGTATTCCATTACATTAATATACCACAATTTGTTCAGTCATTCCCCAATTGATGGGCATCCCCTTGATTTCCAGTTTTTGGCCACCACAAAGAGAGCTGCTATAAATATTTTTTGTACATGTTGGACTCTTTCCCATTTCTATGATCTTTTTGGGATAGAGTACCAGAAGCAATATAGCTAGGTCAAAGGGTATGCACATTTTTGTAGCCCTTTGCTCTCCAGAATGGTTGGAACAGTGTATAGCTCCATCAACAATGAATTAGTGTTCCAACTCTCCCACATCTCCAACATTTATCATCTTCCTGTTTTGTCATGTTAGCCAATCTGATGGGGTGATGTGATACCTCAGAGTTGCTTTGATTTGCATTCCTCTAATCAATAGTGATTTGGAGCATTTTTTTCACGTGAGTATAGCTAGCTTTAATTTCTTTCTCTTAAAACTGCCTCTTCACATCCTTTCACCATTTATCAACTAGAGAATGACTTGTATTCTTGGACATTTGACTCATTTCTCTATATGTTTTAGAAATGAGGCCTTCGTCACAGACACTAGTTTCAAAATTTCTTTCCCAGTTTTCTGCTTCCCTCCTAATTTTGGATGCATTTGGCTTTGTTTGTGCAAAAACTTTTCAATATAATGTAATCAAAATTATCCATTTTGTACTTCATAATGTTTTCAATCTCTTGTTTAGTCAAAAACTCTTCCCTTTTCCATAAATCTGACAAATACACTATACCTTGCTCCTCTAATTCGTTTATAGTATCAATCTTTATACATAGAACATGCAACCATTTGGACTTTATTTCTGTGTATGATGTCAGGCATTGGTTTGTGCCCAGTTTCCACCACACTGTAATCCAGTTTTCCCAGCAATGTTTGTCAAACAGTGAGTTTTTATCCCAGAAGCTAGGGTCCTTGGGTTTATCAAACAAGAGATTTCGATATTCATTGACTACTGTGTGTTGAGTACCTAACTTATTCCTCTGGTCTTCCCCTCCATTTCTTAGCCATTACAAAGTGGTTTTGATATTTGATGCTTTATAATACAATTTGAGATCTGGTAGGACTAGGCCACCTTCCCTAGCATTTCTTTTCATTAGTTTCCTTGATATTCTGGACCTTTGTTCTTCCAGATGAATTCTGGTATTTTTTTTCTAGCTCTAGGAAATAATTATCTGGTACTGAATTAAGTAAATTAATTTAGGTAGAATTGTCATTTTTATTATATTGGCTCAACCTACCCATGCACAACTGATGTTTCTCTACTTACTTAGATCTGACTTTATTTGTGTGAAATGTGCTTTGTAATTGTGTTCATATAGTCCCTGGGTTTGTTTTGGTAGGTAGACTCCCAGATATTTTACTGTATCTACTATAGCTTTAAATGGGATTTCTCTTTCTATCTTTCTGTTGGGCTTTGTTTGTAATATATAGAAATGCAGATGATTGATGTGGATTTATTTTGTAGCCTGCAACTTTGCCAAAGTTGTTTATTATTTCAAGTAGCTTTTTACTTGATTCTCTGGGATTCTCTAAGTATATCATCATATCATCAGCAAAAAGTGATAATTTAGTTTCTTCTTTGCCTATTCTAATTCCTTCAATTTCTTTTTCTTCTCTTATTGCTACAGCTAACATAGTGGATCTCAGTTTCACCCTTGATCTTACTGGAAATGCATCTGGCTTATCCCCATTGCATATAATGTTTGTTGATAATTTTAGGTAGATATTGCTTACTATAATATGGAAAGTTTCATTTATTCCTATGCTCTCCAGTGTTTTCAATAGGAATGGATGTTGTATTTTGTCAAAATTTTTCTGCATCTATTGAGATAATCATGTGGTTTCTGTTACTTTATTGTTGATATAATCAATAATGCTAATATTTTCCTAATATTGAACCAGCCCTGCATTCCTGGTATAAAACCTACCTGATCATGATGTATTATTTTCATAATAAGTTGTTGTATTCTTTTTGCTAATATCTTATTTAAAATTTTTGTGTCTATGTTCATTAGAGAAACTGGTTTATAATTTTCTTTGTTTTGATTCTTCTTGGTTTAGATATCAAAACTATATTTCTATCATAAAAAGAATTTGGTAGGACTCATTCTTCCCCAATTTTCCCAAATAGTCTATATAGTATTGGAATTAACTGTTCTTTAAATGTTTGATAAAATTCACTTGTAAATCCATCTGGCCCTGGAGATTTTTTCCTAGGGAGTTCATTGATGGCTTGTTCATTTTCTTTTTCTGAGATGGGGTTATTAAAGTATTAAAATTCCTCTTCTGTTAATCTGGGCAATTTATATATTTTTTAAAATAATCACTTATCTCATTTAGATTGTCAAATTTGTGGGTATACAGTTGGGCAAAGTAATTTCTAATTATTGTTTTAATTTCCTCCTCATTGGAGGTTAGTTTACCCTTTTTGTTTTTGATACTGGTAATTTGGTTTTCTTCTTTCTTTTTTTAATCAAATTGACCAAAGGTTTGTCAATGTTATTGTTTTTTTTTTTCATAAAACCAACTCAGTTTTATTTAGTAGTTCAATTTTTTTCTTAATCTCAATTTTATTAATCTCTCCTTTGGTTTTCAGTATTTCTAATTTGGTATTTTCTTGGGGATTTTCAATTTGTTCTTTTTCTAGCTTTTTCAGCTCAATTCATTAATACCCTCTTTCTCTATTTTATTCATGTAGGCATTTAAAGATACAAAACTTCCCCTAAGAACTGCTTTTGCAGTATCCCATAAGATTTGATAGGTTGTCTCATTGTCATTCCCTTGAATAAAGTTGTGGATTTGTTTATATGATTTGTTGTTTAACCCACTCATTCTTTGGGATTAGATTACTTTCCAGTTAATTTTTGTTTTATCTATCCAAGGCCTTTGATTACATGTAATTTTTATTGCATTATGATATAAGGATGCATTGACTATGCCTTTCTGCTCTGGATTGTGAGGTTTTTATGCCCTAGTACATGGTCAATTTTTGTATATGTGCCATGTATTGCTGAGAAAAAGGTATGTTCCATTCTATCCCCATTCAATTTTCTCCAGAGATCTATGATATCTACCTTATCCAGAGTTTTATTCACCTCCTTAACTTCTTTCTTGTTTATTTTGGGATTAGATTTATCAAGTTCGGAAAGAGGGAGACTGAGACTCCCCACTAGTGTAGTTTTGCTGTCTATTTCTTCCTACAACTCCCCCAACCTCTCCTCTAAGAATATGGATGCTATACCACTTGTAGTATACATGTTTAGTAATGAAATTGCTTTGTTGTCTATGGTGCCTTTTAGCAGAATATAGTTTCCTTCCTTATCTCTTTTGATTAGATTTCTGATTTTGCTTTGTCTGAGATTAGGATTGCTACTCCTGATATTTTTACATCAGCTGAAGCACAATATATTCTGCCCCAACCTTTTACCTTCAGCCTGTATCACCCTGTTACAAATGTGCTCTTCGTAAACAAAATATTGTTGGGTTATGGTTTTTAATCCATTCTGCTGTCTCCATTTCATGGGAGAGTTCACCCCATTCATATTCACAGTTATGATTATCTGTGTCTTTCCCTCCATCCCCTTTCCCCCTATTTATGCTATTAGTTCTCACCTCTCCTTTCTCCTCAAATCAATGGTTTGATTTTTGAACACTACCTCTCTCAGTCTTCCCTCCCTTCTTTCAGCCCCCCTCCCTTTTTCCTTACTACTTCTTCCCTCCCTTTTAGCCTCCCCTCCCTTTTCTTTCCCCCTTCCCCTCCTACTGCCTATAGAGCTAGTTATATTTCTATACTTAACTGAGTTTGTTGTTCCCTGCTTGAACCAAATGAGATGAGAGTAAATCTCAAGCAATGCTCATCTTCTCCCCTCTTTCCCTCTACTGTAGTACTCACTTTGTGCCTCTTCCTGTGATGTAATGTACCTTTTCCTTCCTCCCCCTTCTCACATCATTGCAATCCCCTCACATCCTTAAAGCACGTTTTTATCATCACATCATTTACCTTCTATCTGTTCCCTCTATCTATGTATAGCACTTTTATATATCATAACAAATATATCATTCTCAAGATTAACAGGTATCATCTTCCCTCATAGAGATGTAAACAGTTTTCCCGTATTGAATAACACTTTTCCCCCCATTTACTTTTTTATGCCTCTCTTGAGACCTGTGTTTGAAGATTGAATTTTCTATTGAACTCTGGCCTTTTCATCAGGAAGGTCTGGAAATCCCTTATTTCATTGAATGTCCATCTCCTTGCCTGAAATATTATGCTCAACCTTGCTGGGTAATTGATTCTTGGTTCTAGTACCAGATTCTTTGCCTTATGGAATATCATATTTCAATTCCTTTGATTTTTTAATGTAGAAGCTGCCAGGTCCTGTGAGATCCTGACTGTAGCTCCTTGATATTTGAATTGTTTCTTTCTGGCTGCCTGCAGTGTTTTCACCTTTACTTGATAGTACTGGAACTTGGCAACGATATTCCTTGGTGTTTTCAGTTTGAGATCCCTTTCAGGAGGTGAATGGTGGATTCTTTCAATGACTATTTTGCCCTCTGGATCTAGGACTTCTAGGCAGTCTTCCTTGGTGATTTCTTGGAAGGTATTGTCCAGGCTCTTTTCTTCATCATGGCTTTCTTGTAGACCAATAATTCTTAGATTTTCTCTCCTGGATCATTTTTCCAGGTCAGTAGTTTTTACAATTAGATATTTTACATTTTCTTCGACCTTTTACTTCTTTAGATTCTGTTTGATTGATTCTTGAGGTCTCATAGAGTCATCAGCTTCTACTTGCCCAATTCTAATTTTTGTCAAATTGTTTTCTTCAGTTAACTTTTCCATTTCCTTTTCCATCTTCCAATTGTTCCTTTTAAGAAGTTATTTTCTCCAGTTAGTTTTTGTACCTCCTTTTCCATTTATCCAATTTTCCTTTTGAAGGAATTATCCTCTTCAATGAATTCTTTTTTCATATTTTTAATATCATTGGTCAGTTTTTCTTCTATTTCTCTAATTTGACTTTTAAAATCTTTTTTGACCTCTTTCAAGGATGCTCTTTGATTTTGAGACCAGTTTATACTCCCTTATGAAGTTTCAGAGGGGAGTACAGTCTCAATGCTGACCTCTTTGGTATTTGTGTTTTGGTCCTTGTCCCCATAGAAAGATTCTATACTCTTCTTTTCTGGCTTGCTTCTTGTTCATGATGATCATCTTTTTCCTGACTTTTAAAGTAGATCTCTGCTTCTGGGGCACAGGGCCTAGGTCCCACAGCTCTTGTGCCTAAAACTTGAGGCTTTGTGTGTTGTGTTCTCTGGTTCTTTCAGTTGGAAGGTAAGATCCTGAGCTGGCTGGTGTTCAAAAGCAGAGGACAGATGAAGTCTTCCTGGGTTTCCCTAGAGTTACCCTGGTTACCTTTAGTTGTGTTAAGTGTGGGGAAGGGGTGATCTGGCCACAGGAGGTCTCCTCTGCTGAGCTAGAGCATAGACAAGCTCAGTGGTTGGTGAACCTGTTTGCGCTAGTGTCTTCCTGATTCCCCTGGGATACTGAGGCATGCCTGGGGTCCTGGTGTTGGCATTTGTGGGTTCCACCCCCCTGGGGCTCAGGATCTCCTCCACATTTGCTGAAGTGGGTTTGTTTGGGACAGCTCCAGTCCTGCACTGGTCCCCTTCAGCCACAGCGAGAGGCACCACCCTTAGCGACTTTCCTAGCCTCATGGACTAAGAGACTGTTTACCCCTTTGCCTGATCTCACTGTTCCAGGATTTTTCCTGGGAAATATTCTCTGGGCTCTTCAAGGTCAACAAGGGGAGGGAGATAGCAATTACTAATTACTCTGTAATCTTCAAATGATTTTTTTATGTAAGATAATCTGGAACTGCATTCAACCAAACTGGTATCACTTGACTGGTAATAAGCTCTGTTTAATGTTTTGAAGACATGATATTGTATATGTTATTATTGTTTTTCTAAACTTTTTTCTGTTTCAAAATTTGAAGAAATCATTGCATTAGAAATGCTGTTAGAAAAGTAACTTCTCTTTTATTCTGCATGCTGTGAGATTATGAGTTGAGCTGTTAAAAGTCAAAATGTCTGAAAACTGTTAAATATTTAATGAGATAGATTTTTGCTTTAATATGTTACTGGGAGAAAAGCAGCAAAAGTCTCTTTAGTTATCCTTATCTATCCGGTTCCTTCACACTTTCTATTTGAGCAAGATCACAAAACATTATCAGCTCTGTTTGCAGCATGTTGTACAATTCTAAGGTAATGAAGCTTGAGAAACTAGGACCACTCTCAGCCGAAGTGGGAAAACTTACAAGTTTGCTTATAGTAAAGATTGTACTGAGATTATATGACCATCACTTATGAAAATTAGGAAATTGTTTTTGTGCATCATTTTAGTCATGCCTGACTCATCATGACTCCATCTGGGGTTTTCTTGAAAAATATACCGGAGCAGCTTGCCATTTCCTTCTCCAATCTGCTAATAAATAATATGTACTGAAGTTACATCTTTGAGCCAACTTCGTAACAACAGACCTTAGATTCAAAGATTTCATTTATACCTTACAGACTAACAGGCATAAAGGTATGTTAATATGGAGACTTACTGTAGTCAGTATTTTTTTGGGGGGGTGGGGGAAGGTTGAGTGAGCTATCATATATTCACTGTCTTGTGAAACTCTAGAATTTGATTATTCTTCATTAATAATTGAAGGATAAATAAGATGCACTCTTCCTTGACTGTTATTGCAACATGAGAAAAATGATAATAACTTAACCCTAAGCTGTGACTAATAAAATTGGCTATTTGAGGTAAAATCTCTTAGGACCTTAATTTTACATTGCTCTAAGTTTTGATTTCAGGTATGATTGTCTGAACTGTCATTTTGCTAATAATCCACCATTCAAGTGGAATGTACTGCCCAAAGGGAGTTCTATCTGAGAATTGCTACAGGTGGATGTCTGTGCCCAGGAAAGTTAAGGGAATGAGTTTGCATAGGCAAAGGTAGAAGCCTCTTGACTCAGTTTCCCCACTGTGCTGTTTCCTTCCTGAACAAGAAATTTTCCCACCTGGAAAATTCTGAGCCTGGCTATGGAACTCTTTGAATAATGTGAAACTTTTCTTCAAAGATGCAAAAGTTTTTAAAATTTAATATAATATATACTTCAAGAAAGCAAAAAGATTGGACTATTTTCTCTGAGAACCAGGATGTGTATGTGTATATACATATATACATATATATATATATATATATATATATATATATATATATTACCTTGAGTAATGTTTTAGTAATAGGTTCTCAAAACTGGATTAAAGATTTGACATACAAATTACCCTGATAATTGTAAAGAATCTTCAAATCATCCCTCTCCCTCCCCCCATTTTGAAGTCTCTCTCTGAAAACATTAAGAGATGAGACACATTTTTCTAGTCACACTCTCATGGATCTTTTTTAAAAATTTAATTAATTTATTTTCAGTTTTCAACAATCACTTCCTTAAGTTTTAAATTTTCTCCCCTTCCCTATCCCATCCTTCCCTGAGATGACTTGCAATCTTCTATGAGTTCTACACAGACATTCTTATTAAACACGTTTTCACATTAGTTGCATAGAAGAATTAAAACAAATGGGAGAA
Source organism: Potorous gilbertii (assembly GCA_028658325.1). Lineage (NCBI taxonomy): Eukaryota > Metazoa > Chordata > Mammalia > Diprotodontia > Potoroidae > Potorous > Potorous gilbertii. The sequence continues at coordinate 75,573,644 of CM053774.1, read as the reverse complement.
ACCATGAGAAAAAGCAAATCAAAACAAAACATAACACAAGAGAAAATAGTCTGCTTCATCCTGCATTCCGATTCCATAGTTCTTTCTCTGTATGTGGATGGCATTTTGCCTCAAGAGTCCTTTGGGAATGTTTTAGGTCCTTGCATTGCTGTGAAGGGCTAAGTTTATCAGAAACAGTCCTCGCACACTATGACTTTTACTGTGTGCAATGTTCTCCTGGTTCTGCTCCTTTCACTCAGCATCAGTTCATATAAGTCCTTCCAGGACTGTATGAAATCTTCTTATTCATCATTTCTTATAGCACAACTTGTTCAGCCATTCCCCAGTTGATGGGCATTCCCTTGATTTCCAGTTCTTGGCCACCACAAAGAGAGCTGCTATAAATATTTTTGTACATGTGAGACCTTTTCCTTTTTTTCTTTTTTTAAAAGATTCTTCCTTCAACTCATTGATAGCATTACCCATATCAGTACAAGGGTTACATAAAGATAGAAAGAACACGTGGTATGCAAAACCTAAAATTCTCTGAAGTTTCAGGTTAATTATGGATTCCTAATTTGATGTTCTTCTCACAGATCTGTCATTATTAGGATTAAATCCATAAGGTTTGAGCTGTTTTTCATTACATGGTTACTGGAAAACCCAAATTTAGAAAGTCGAGTTATGTTGAGTCTTGTTGCTGATAGATTTTAGGAGAACTGCCTAGGGAATCTCTACAAATGATTTGCAATCAGAAGAGAGTATCTGTTAGGAGGAACCCCCTTCAGAGCTGCCTTGAAAGCAAAGCCTATTCCAGAATGTCCAAGGGACAATGTTTCCAGGTGTTCCGATGTTCTCAGGTGACTACAGGAGACACCTGAGAGTCTAAATGTACTGATTCCATGGACACTGGGAGTTACAAAGAGACTTGATGCTATTTAATATTCATGATCATTACCGCCGTTATTTTTGGCTTTTTTCCCCATGTTTTGCCCGGAAGAGAGCTATGCACTAATTCCTTTTATTTATTGTTTTGGATCCAGGAAGTTTTGCCCACTTTTTTTGTTCTTCTGTTTATATTAACCTCATCTGACTAAAACCTGAATCATGGAATACTAATGTTAACTGTTTGACAGGAGAAAGTTTGAGCTTCCTAAAGTGAATTATTTTGTTGTCAGTCACCCTAGTTAACTGCTAATATGTAAATATCCTCTCTCAAATTAGCCTATTATGAGCCTTTTTAACGTAGATTCATCTGTACCCTTGCTTAGTTTACTTATAGGGCTTATTTAATACATTTTGTCTCCTTCAGGGATGCACAGGACTATGATTTTACTTAGCTATATTCAATTTTTATAACATGGGATTTTGGTTTTTATGTTACTCATGGCTGCATCGCACCTGTTTCCTGTTGTAAATTTAACCTAGCTTATAGCCACTAATATTTACTCAAGGTGATGTGACACAAGTAGCAGAGATTCAATTGAGGATAGAGGAGCAATATGAATCCAGCTGTGGTGCTGCACTATGAATATGGTTAGCACCAAAGGGGGCACCGTGGGAAGTTAGCTATTTGTGCTGAGTCAGTCTGGGTGACTCCATTTAAAAAATCTTATTAAAAACTATTGAGCACATGGCAGTATAAGATGGTAGTGGCACAAGCTCACTAACTGCATTTTCCCTCTGGCTCTGAGGGGCTCTTACTTCTACTTACTAAGCCTCCTCCCATTAGAACATTGCTGACTCATTTGTCTTCAGGAGAAGCTAGCACATTTCTGATTTGGTTGTCCTTTCCCCTTCTTTTATAGTATATATATCAATAAAATATCTTGTTTGTTTTGCGCCCTGAGGTGGTAATCCCAGAAATTAGAACAGTTGAAGTTTCTTTTCAGTGTCTCACCATATGTAAGAGAAGTGAGCATAGCTGTAGAAATCTCAGCATGAGATTCCTCTCCTAGGGAGGCCACTTTCTCCTCTTCTCTCATTCTCCCCCAGTTACACAGCCCATAGTCCCACAGCTTCTTTTATCCCTCTTGTGGTGGCATCACATTGTTGGCACATACTCACTGACTGGCTTCTGATTTCGGACCAGACTTTGTGAGACTTTGCAGTTGTGTGGAGCTGGAGCAACAGGGCCTGGTCTGGGAAAACACATTGCAGGGAGAAAATTGGACATAGTGGAGATGGAGTCAAGAGGAGAACACAGGATGCTTAGGCAGGACTACTGATTCTCTTTATCCTCCCTAGGCAGGTGGGATGGCAGCAATCAAAGGAAGAGAAAGGGCTGTAGTAACTTTTTCTCCTTAGGCTTTGATACTCCACTTTGTCAAAGAGGATTGCCCATCAAGCTAGGAAGAGTAGAGTATTCAGTGTTCATTTCTTAAAAGAAATGGTTCTAACCTCTAGTTTTGTTGTATGTTTAGTATGTGAGGACTTTGTAAGCACCTATCTCTTGGACTTGCCATTGGAGAAGTGGCTCCTCTCCCCACCACACCCCTCAAAGTTATGTGTTGTCTGACTGAGCCTGAGCAAACCTTGATTTCATCCCCCCTTCCTCCCTCAGTTTCCTCTGAATGAAAAAGGCATTTATAATGCCTTTACCATGCAAAAGGCATTGTGCTAGAAGATATAAACATAAACACCAAAAAGCAATATATTTCTTGCCCTCTTTTTCCCTGAACACAGGTGATTAAATAGAAATACTGAGTTGAAGGCAGTTCCACAAGTCAGAAGCTCATAGATGCCTGCCAATGCTAGCTGCTAGCTGTGGGAAATGCTTCCTGCAATTACAACACTTCTTAGAGAACAAACTGGACACTGGCAATAGGATGGGCACAACATGGATGTGGACCTTAGGGCAGGGCCTAGATGGAGATGAAACAACTGCTTAGCCATCTCATTAAATGTTTAATGTTTTGATATTTTAAATATCAACCTCTTGGAAGAACATAATGACTGGTTTCTACTTCATGTTTTATGTCATATTTGTGAGTCTTTTGTGTTTTAAGAATTTTTTATGTGCAAAGAAAATCAATAGTTGTCCTATACCTAATCTTTCTGTCATTTTGGAGATTATACCCCGGTACTGCTCTTCTCATGCTTTTATTGACTATGAGGGCTACTCCATTTCTTCTAAGGAATTCTTGCCCATAGTAATATATGTAGTGATCACCTGAATGAAATTCACCCATTCCTGTCCATTTAAATTCACTGACAATCAACATGTCGATTTATAAACTTTCCATCTCCTGCCTCACCACTAACTTTGGCTCAAAGATCTTACCTTCCAGGCTCCTGTGCAAAAGCATCAACCTTTCTTTTCGGCACCAGACATATTCACAGCTGAGCTTCCTTTTGGCTTTTGTCTAGCCACTTTATTCTTTCTCAATCTACTTGTAATTGTCATCCACTCTTCCCCAGTAATATGTTGGCCACCTTCTGAACTGAGGGACTTATCTTCTGATGTTATATCTATTATCATTTTAATACTATCCATGGGGTTTTTCTTGGCAAAGAGACTGGAGTGGTTTGTCATTTCCTTCTACAGTGGATCACTAAAGCCAAGGGCCAAAGTTGCTCAGTTCTATAAAGACATGCATCTTCTAGGAAAAATACCAAAAAAAAAAAAAGAAAAAAAAAGAAAAAAGAAAAAGATGTCACATTCATCAAAGGGAATAGAATGCTACAGTAGGAAATTAAAGGATAATTGGAATAACAGGCAAGTTTGGCCTTGGAGTACAAAATGAAGCAGGATAGAGACTAATAGAATTTTGTCAAGATAATTCCCTGGTCGTAGCAAACACTCTTTTCAACAACCCAAAAGGCATCTCTATACATGGACGTGACCAGATGGCCAATACTGAAATCAGACTTATTACATACTTTGTAGCCAAAGGTGGAAAAACTCTGTACAGTGAGTTACAACAAGACCTTTAGCTGCCGATGGCTCAGATCATGAGCTTCTTATTGCAAAATTCAGACTTAAATTGAAGAAAGTATGGAAAACCATCAGACTGTATATAAGTATGAACTAAATAACACCCCTTAAGGGGAGGTGATGAATAAATTTAAGAGATTAGATCTGGAAGACAGAGTACCTGAAGAACTACATACGGTGGTTCACAATATAACACAGGAGACAGCAACAAAAAACATTCCAAAGAAAAAGAAGAGCAGGAAAGCAAAATATTTGTTTGATTAGGCTTTATAAATAGCCTAGGAAAGAAGGAAAGAGAAAAGGAAAGAAAAAGGCAAAAATAGACCCAACTAAATGTAGAATTGCAGAGATTAGCAAGGAGAGATAAGAAGATTTTCTTGAATGAGCAATGCAAAAAAAAATAGGAGAAAACAATAGAATGAGAAAAGCAAGAAATCTCTTTAAAAAATAGATATTCAAAGAAATTTCCATGCAAACATGGGCCTGATAAAAGACAAAAATGTTAGGGAACTAACAGAAGTAGAAGAGATTAAGAACAGGTGGCTAGAAAATACAGAACTACTCAAGAAAGATCTTAACATTACCCATAACCAAATGGTATGGTTACTGCTCTAGAGCCAGACATCCTGGAGAATGAAATCAAGTGGGTCCTAGATTAGAGGAGGTGAAAGAAGTTCAATTGAGCTATTTAAAATACTATAAGATGATGCTGTTAAAGTGCTGTACTCTACCACCTCACACTTATCAAATTGGCTAATATGACAGAAAAGAAAATGATAAATGTTGGAGGGTATGTGACAAAACTGGGACACCAATGCACTGCTGGTAGAGTTGTGAACTGATCCAACTATTTTAGAGAGAAATTTGGAAGTATGCCCAAAGGGCAATTAAACTGTGCCTACCCTTTGATCCAGCTATCCCACTACTATGTCTGTATCCCAAAGAGATCAAAAAAGGGGAAAGGACTTATTTGTACAAAAATATTTTTAATAACTCTTTTTGTAGTGGCAAAGAATTGGGAATTAAGGGGATATCTATCAATTGGGGAATGGTTGAACAAGTTGTAGGATATGATTGTAAAGGAATACTCTTGGGCTATAAGAAATGACAAGCTGACTAATTTCAGAAAAATCTGCAAAGATTTATATGAATTGATGCAAAGTGAAATGAGCATTGTAAGGAGAACATTGTAAGTAGTAATAGCAATATTGTACAATGGTCAGCTGTGAATGGCCTCGTTATTTTCAGCAACACAATGATCCAAGACAATTTCAAAGGACTCATGATGAAAAATGCCACCCACATCCAGAGAAAGAATTGATGGAATCTGAGCAAAGTATATATTTTTTCACTTTTTTTCTTATGCTTTTTTTTCTTTTGGCCTGTTTTTTTTTCATAACATGACTAATGCAGAAATATGTTTTACATGATTGCACATATGTAAACTATAGCAAATTACTTACCATCTCAGGGAGGAAGAAGGTAAGAGAGCTATTGTGAAAATTTGGAACTCAGAAATTTTAAAAAATGAATGTTAAAACTGCCTTTACATATATTGGGAAAAAATAAAATGTTATATTAAAATATTTTCCCACCACCAAAAAAATAAGTGAAATGCTATACTCAATATGCCAACAAATTTGGAAAACCCAACAAGTAATGAATTGGACTGGGAAAGATTAATTTACATCCCAATCCTAAAAAAAAGGCAATGCCAAAGAATATTCAAATTACCAATTAACTGTGTTATTTCACATGCCAGTAAGGTTATGTTTAATATTCTGCAACCTAGGCTTTAGTACAAGAACTACTACAAGTGCAGGCTGGTTTTTAAAGGGAGAGAGGAAAATCAAATTCCCAATATTCTCTGGATTATGGAGAAAACAAAGGAGTTCCAGGAAAAAAAACATCCATTTCTGTTTTACTGACTATAGTAAAGCCTTTAACTGTGTGAATCACAACAAAATGTGGCAAGCCCTCAAAGAGATGGGAGTGTCAGATCATCTTACATGTCTCCTAAGGAACTTTTATATGGGTAAAGAAGCAACAGTTATAACTGAACATGGAACAACTGGTTGGTTTAAAATTGGAAAAGGAGTATGACCAGGCTGTTTATGGTCGGTGAATTTATTTTATTAGCAGAATACATCATGTGAAATGTCAAGATGGATGAATCAAAAGCCAGAATTAAGGTTGCTGGGAGAAATATGAACAACATCAGATGTGTACACAATACCATTCTGATGGCAGAGAGTGAAGAATTGAGAAGTCTCTTGATGAGGGTAAAAGAGGAGAGAGTAAGAGCTGGCTTGAATATTAACATTTAAAAAAACCCCTAAGATTGTGGCAGCTGGTTCCATCATGTTCTCCACTGCTCCCCCCTAGAAAATTAAAAGAAATGGAAACTGAATCAGATTTTATATTTTTGAGCTCAAAGATCACTGCAGACTCTAGAATGCAGCAATGAAATTAAAAGACATTTGCTACTTGAAGGGAAAGCTATGACAAATCTGGACAGCATCCTAAGAAGCAGAGACATCACCTTGCTGACCAAGGCCTACATGGTCAAAGCTATGGTTTTTCCAGTAGTAATGTAGGTCTGTAAGAGAAGGATTGTAAGGAAAGCTGAGCACTTTCAAACTGTGGTTAAGACTTCTGAGAGTTCCTTGGATAGCATGATCAAATCAGTCAATTTGCAAAGTAATTAATTCAGATAGTTCTTTGGAAGGACAAATCATGGAACTTGGGCTTAAATACTGTGGTAACACAATAAGAAGACAGGATTCACTGATATTGGGAACTATTGAAGGCAAAAGGAGAAAGGGAAGGCAGAAGTCAAGAGGAATAGACATGATTCAGTCATGTCTGACACTTTATGAACCCTTTTGGGATTTTCTTGGGGAAAATACTGGAGTGGTTGGACACATCCTTCTCCAGCTCATTTTACGAATGAGGAAACTGTGTAAACAAAGTTAAGTGACTTGACCAGGATTACATACCTTATAAGTGTCTGAGGCCAGATTTGAACTCTGGTCATTCTGACTCCAGGCCTGGCACTCTATCCACTCTATCTACTGTGCCACTTAGCTGCCCAGATAGATAGTTAGTGTCATGGAAGTAATGAATGTGAGCTTGGATGAATTTTGGAAGATAATGGAAAATAGAAAGGTCTGCAGTGCTATAGTCCATGGAGTCAGGAAGAGTCAGACACATGGCTGATCGGCAACAAAAATACCAAATCTGCACTTATATTAAGACTGGAGTGAAACTTAAACTTTTAAGAAATTTTCCCTAGGATGTGATAAAGAGCCTGACTATGAACAAAAACTTGCTCTCTCTCTTAAAAGGGAAGGCTTCCCTAGGGCCGAACCTGGCCTTTGTGTGAGCTCAGAGCTCATAGCCGTTGGTGGGAGGAGGTCTCCTCAGTCCTCCTGTGCATAGTTATGGAGCTGCAATTGACCCAAGACATAGATTTTATGTAAGGTAACTGAGTCACTTGGCATAATTATGTTCATGCCTCTGAGAGCATAATTCTTACTAAATGAAATGTTGAGACTTGGTCCTCTTGGTCGCTTCTAGTGGCTACAATGCCTTCCTCTTTTTCTAAGTTCTGTTGTTTCCTCTCCATTGCATTCACTGTAGTCTCACAGCATTTTTGGTACAGTGAAGAATTTGTGTGGAATTTTTGATGGAAGTGATAGTAGAAACTTTGACCACCATGATCTTGACACTGGGACATAGAAGGATCACAAGGTAGAAAGGTCTGAAAAACATCACTGTAGACCATAGAGTGGAGTGGGAAAGGAACTGGATTTGGAGTGAAAGGGTCATAGATTTGGACCTGGAAGGGACCTCAGAGGTCATCTAGTCCAACCCTTTTATTTTTCAGATGCAGAAACTGAGGCCCAGCAGGGATAAATAACCTTTCCACAGTCACAAAGTGTCAAAGCGAGGATATAAACCCAGATTTTCTGATTCCAAAAACAGACACTTTTTATGGAACTGCATTTGCTGAGTTTTAATCAAACCTCTGCTATTTACTGATTGTGTTACCTTGGATAAATCAGAGATCCCTTCTAGCCTTCAGTTTCCTCACCTACAAAATAATGGGGCTGATAAGCTCTAAGACTTTTGCCAGCTCTAATTTCTAAGAGTGTGCTGCTCACATGGTCAAGTTTGTATCTTCAAATTAAAATAAGAAACATTTTAGTGAAAATTCATGAGTTAGAATGACTGGATTTCCCTAATTTAATTGGGAATGATGGTACATGGAAGAATATTTCATTTCCTTCTATTGGCAGCCAGACTTGTTGGGGTATCTTCTCTCCATATAAGTAGTATCCAAGAAAATGTCTTGTATCATTCTCTTTTTTTAATCCTTGCTCCTCACTGCATATACAGTTGTAGCATCCTGTGTATGAACTAGGTTTGGTTTTTATATAATGGTTGTTGAGCAAATTTGAAAATAAGTGGGTTTTGCAGCAGTCAGAATGAGAGGAGTAGCAGGTTAAGAAAATAGAGTGGGAAACTAACGGGCCTTGGAACGGATGAGTCATCACAGTTCAATGTTTCAGAAACAGCTCAGCCTGGCCAGCTGTGTACACAGGTCCAAACACTTCAGAAAACCAATCAATGCAAACTCCTAGCATGTGCCTGGAAAGGTAAGAGGTGGACAGTTCTGGTATGAAAACCCACTTAAGGAAACATGTCTTTGTGACAGATGCCTACTCAGGGATTCAAGGATGGAGAAGCAGATTAAGGTTATAGGAAAACCATAGCAGATGGACTAAGTAAAAAATGACCCCTATTTTAAAATCCAATAATCTTCAAAGACGTTAAGCTGAATAGTTCCTTATATTTCAAATTCAAAGGTGGACCTTTAAGGTCGATCATTTCTCACAATAGAGTATGCAAAATGTTCATGTCACACATGGGTCAGCCCACATCAACCCTATGTGAGGTATGTTTTCCATTAAGTATAACTCAAATGGCTCAAGCCCTTATCTCAGGGTGAGCTGAGGAACTCTGACATCAACCAATACAAATCTAGACATACCTATTATCATGATAATAGAATGCTGGGCAAAAAAAATCCATCATAGACTTAGCAAAAGCATTTAAATGGAAAGAAAAAGAAATTTAAAAAAAAACCACACCTAATAACACTACAAGCATCAATATCAACCCTTTGTGTGCTCCCAGAAAAAACAGTACACATAAAAGCATCTATGGAATAAAAATAAGGCAAATACAACCAAATACAAGGTAGTTTGGAAGGGAGAGCACTAGCAATTGAGGGGACAGGTAAGACTTGATAGGTTGCATGAAGGAAGAGGTCATATATAAGCTGTACTTTGAAGAAGAGAATTTCTAGGAAGCAGAACTGAGGAAAGAGTACATGCCAGGGCAATGAGGAGACTGGAGATGGAGGGTCATGTGTGGGCAACAGGGAGAAGGCCAGTTTGACTGGGCTGCAGAGTAGGGCATGTCATAGAACCTCTTTATTAGTTTCTTCAGCTGTAAAACGAGAGGACTGAACTAGCAGACTTTAAAATTCCCTTCTGTTTTTAATCTATGATAATAATCAGTCTTTAGTTCCAGTTCTGGTAAAGTTCAAGAACTGGAATTCCTTTTCACCCCTTCCTTGCCTTCAATTTAACTGTTTTTTGGCCATATCTTCATCATGATGACATCCCATGACTACTTACATAGCATCCCTTGGGAATTCAGTCTTGGCCCTCTGACAAAAAACATGGCTCTTGGCTTCTGGACCTCACAGGATATGGAGTTTCTCCTAAATGGGCCGGTACCTGCTGCATAGTATCCTAGGAATTGTAGGCTTCTTCTCATTTGAATCTATTCTTTTTTAAAAAATTAGATCTGTGATTTCATTAGTGTAGAGAACTCTCAATGTGGAGATTTCCTGCACCCATGGAAATCAACGACTGTCTCAAATTTTTAGGCTTAAACAGCTTCCAGGGAGTGCTGAGAGGTTGTCATTTTCCCATGGTCACACCACTAGTATGTGTCAGAGAAGGACTTCAATTCAGATCTTTCTCATGCCTCTAGGTCCTATGCCAAGCTGCCTCATAAATGAATTAAAATGAGTTTATAAGGGGAATAGACTGAAAAAAAATTATGCTGCATTTTACTTGAACTACTGTCTAGGACAGGGTTTCTTAACATGGGGTTCATGAACCAAATTAGAGGTGGTCTGTGAACTTGGACGGAAAAAGACTACATTTTTATTTTCACCAACTTCTAATTAAAATTAAGCATTTCCTTCTTTTACCAATGTAGGCAACGAATCATTACCCTGAGAAGAGGTCCACAGGGTTCATCAGGCTAACCCAGAGGTCATGGTCCCCCAGAGTTAAGAACCCAGGAACTAGGACAAATAATGGCATCAGAAAATATGTATGTCATGAATCAGGAAGCAGGAAAGGAATATGATTGTAAGTAGGACTCATCATCTGCACATCCAAGGAATTTCTCCATAGCCTCGGTCACCATGTTCTAGGATCTCAACCAAGGGCAAAAGTTTTGGGATCCACAGTTCTTTAGGGGGAATCCTAGTGACTTGCTGCTGTTGTCAGAGGAAAAGGAGAAAAAGAAATATTGTTTCTAAATGGGAAGACCTCTAAACGACTACTGAAGGTACCCTAATAGTCAAGAATCATGCTCTCCTTCTTGGTTGAGTTACCAAATGCCTCTTTGTCCATGATTCCCATCCACTTGAGAGTTTGTTGGGGATGTGGGAACAAGTTTGCACATTAAAAAAATAACATCCCAAAACAGCTGGGTATGGTGGTATACACCTGTAATCCTAGCCCCAAGGAAGCTGGGGTGAGCTCAGGAATTCTGAGCTACATTAGTCTAGGCCAATCAGGTGTCTGCTCTGTTTGACATTAATATCATAAACCCTTGGGAGCAAGGGACCACCAGGGTGAGTGCCTAAGGAGGGGTGAATTGACCCAGATCAGAAACAAAGCCCATCCAAGCTCTCATGCTGATTAGCTCTGGGATTGGTTCCATATGTAGCCCTCATACTTCCATCTTGGGTGAGATGGAGAGACCCCAGTCTTTTAAAAACAAAACAACTCAACCAACCAACCAAAAAAAAATCCAAACCCTCCCAAATAGAGGTGGAGGACTTATAGCAGGTAGCCTAGACATGTGCACAGAAGGCACCCCACAAATGATAAATTCAGAGTAATCAAATTACAGTAAATTAAATTAAATTAAATGTTCAATAGAACATTGAACACTGGAAGCAAATTAGTATATAATAAAACCAGAAAGGGATATTGCTGTCAGATTATGACTGATCTTTAAGGCTAGTTTTAAGTGATTTGCAATGTATGTGGCAGACAGTGAAGAGCCATTGAAGGTTTGTTTTATTTCTTTGTTTTTTACTGGAGGAATGACATGGTCAAGGTAGTCCATCAAAAAGATTTTTCATTGTTCTATTGTTGTCAGTAATATCTGACTCTTTGTGACCTTATTTGGGGTTTTCAATATTTTCTTCTCCAGCTCAGTTTACAAATGAGGAAACTGAGGAAAACAGGATCAAGTGACTTGCCCTGGGTCATATAACTAGTAAGTATCTGAGGTCAGATTGGAACTCAGGGAGATGATACTTTCTGACACCAGGTGTGGCACTTTATCCACATGCCACCGAGCTTGCATTGTTTGTAGGCTGAGAATTCTGGCTGACATCTGTCCTGTTTCTTTGGAACAGCAATGCTAATATTTCACATACCTAAGTATTCTCATCTCTCCAGTATGGTATGCATAAAAGCAATTCAAATAGTCACAGTCACATGGATTAATGGAAAGAGCACTAGATCTGGAATCAGGATAGATTAGGTTCACATTCAGCCTCAGACACTCATTAGCTGTGAACAAGTCACTTAATCTTTCGGATGTAACTCCCTTATCTGCAAAATGGAAATAAGAGCACCTACCTCTGAGATGGGGAGGATTACATAGAATATGTGCAAAGTCTTTTGCACACCTTAAAGTGATACATGCTAGCTATTATTATTGCCCAACACTTACAAGGGAAAAAAGAAAATATAATTTTTCACATGTGTGAAATTTTTCTGCAATATATATTTCAGTACTTCCGTGTTGAAGTACATAATGTTTAGAAATCCACTTAAGTTTAGGGCTCTTCTTCAGGCTGGGGCAGTAAGGCTTAATAAAAGATAGAAGGAAGGAGTAGGTGGCCACTACTGATCGCCTACCTCCAAGACTTTGGGGACATTCACTTATCACCAAGGACCAGCAAGTCAAGGATATTTCAGATTCTCTGAAAAATATTTCAGAAATTCTGAAAGGGTTCCTCGAAATTTACTTAATGTGTACCCTTGGGTAAGAATGTCATTGAAATAATTCATGTGACAGTAACCTTTGCTATCTAGATATGCCTAGCAAGGCCACATTGAGCTGAAACTCATTTCTCTGCCCTGTATTTCATAACAACTTAGAAAGAAAGGGGTGAAAGGTGAGCTGAAGGAATGAGAGTCATGCCTGTTTTCTTCTTGTCTTTTTTATTTTCTGCTCACTTATCACCAAGTTCTCCTCCACAAGTTGTGTCTGACACAAAACTGACTTCTGTCGTGTGGGACTTACTCACACTTAGCATTGTGGGAATCTGGGACAAACAACTAACATCTTACTAATCTTAACATGTGTGAACCAATAAGATTTGAAAAAACAAAACAAAACATGGTGGTCGGCGTCAAGCACAATCTGTCACTGACATGCACAGATGGAAATGAATGTACCTCACTGTGCTGTAGAATCACAGCACACAGAGACTGAAATAAAATTTTACTCTTTGAGAAATTCCTGTGGTTCAGTTTTTCAGGCAAAACACATATAGAAGAAACCATTGTCTGCATCCAAGTTTATGGTCTGAGCCAGCCTTGCTGGAATTATCTCTGGAAAACAAGTCTTAACATCACAAGTGAGAGATACTGTTTATGACTCAGTTGTTAAGTACTCTGAGATACTTGGCAGTTTGGAAACAAAGGTGGAAAAAAAAGTGATTTTTTTTCCCCTCTCTTATTTTGATTGTCAAGAAGTGGAGACTCACCAACCCACCAGCAGGTGCAGATGTTTCCTGATTCAGAATAGTAGCAGAAGGCTATTGTCTCTAGAGAACCTTGTCAGGGTGAAGGAAAAAGCTGCTTAGAGATCATAGGGTTTTAGGACCCTAAATCCAGGATTAAAAGGGGTCTTAGAGATCATCTGGTCCAACTCCTTTATTTTACTGGTGAGGAAACTTGAGGCCCAGAGAAGTGAAGTGACTTGTCCAAGATAATTCAGGTAGTAACAAAGCTGTGATAGCATTTTTTTCTTTCTTCCATACAGGCTAATTTCTGAAAATCTTGTGTTTACAAAAACCTAAACTTAATAACTCATGTTAAATGATTGTACATAAAGCTGTAAATTTTCATATTATAATTTTAAAGGATGTATTTGATTATTTTGACAAATTTACAGCCATCACCTCCTGTTTGTTTTCATATCCTCTTCTATTTATTTTCTCTGTCCAATTTTTATCTTGTGATTTATAATTTTTATGGTTATATTTTTGCGTGGTTGCATTCTGTATTATGATTTTATTTTTATTTTGCATTAGTTCAAATACTGCCCTATGTTTCTCTGTATTCTCCACATTTCTTAAGATTTAATATTTTATCTAAATTCAACTTTGACTTGGCTTCACATGAAGTCTATATTGTAAGATAGAAAATATTTTTCTTTGGGCCCAAAGAAGCTCCCCACATGACTGTTCTAAGACTCCATTTTAGGTAGTGAGGAAGCAAAGGAAATAAGAAATATTCTCAATGGAGCATTTAATTCCTACATCTTAGGCCAATGGCAAAGCACTCCATGTGATAGGAAGAAATGGCTCTGGCAAAGGATGGACTCGGAATTTTTACCCTTTATAACTGTAGGACTGTATAAAATATGCCACCATCATGCCATCTAACACCTTCATTTTTACTTTTCCAGAGCTTAAAAGTTTTCTTTCCCAATCAAACACAGAACTTGGGCTTGTCAAATGTCTGCTTTTGCCTTGGAAAAGACAAATGGTGATGAAACTTGTGAAATAAACGACATGCTTGACTCTGTTTTCTCAACTGTGAGTACTATGTGCCAAGTACTAAGCGCTTTTCAAATATTATCTCATTAGATCTTTACAACAACCCTGTGAGGCAGATGCTGTTATCGCCATTTCACAGCTGGGAAAACAGAGTCAGATAAAGGTGAAGTTACTCATCCAGGGTCACACATAAGGCAAGTAACTATCTGAGGCTGAATCTGAACTTAGGTCTTCCTGACTTAAGGCCCAGCTGTCTATACATTGTGTCACAAGAAAAAAATATTCCTATATGAAAAAGGTTCAGTTGATTTACTGGTTGAAAAGTAAGACCCCCCTCCCCCAACAACAATGCAAGGCAGGGTAGCTTTAGCACAGAGAGCCCAGGTTAATCTCTCCCCCAGGCCATTTGAGGGCAAGTTTCTTATTCCTTTGTCCCCAAGAAAAGTTATTGTGATTTTATTTGGTACAAAGAAAGAACAATGAATGAAGCATTTATCAAGCACTTACTATGTGCAAAACGTATGCTTGCCAAAAAGACTATTTTATGGAGGGCAAGCACTCACATGATGGTCAGAAGTGATACAGGGACACACTCAAGATGTCTCTTAAGAACTCTGGAATTGATTGAGTAACATGGGAGACACTGACACAGGACCACTCAGCATGGTGTGCCCACAATCAGAAAGGGTGCTATTCTCTATAAGCAAACCAGAATTGAAGTAGCTCAAAAGAAACACGAGATGTGCAGAGTTAGAGAATCCACCCCAAATGTTCCCAATGACTATTTGTGCCCAACCTGGGATGGAGCATTCCGAGCAGGAACTGATCTGATCAACCACAGCTGGACGCATTGTAACTTGACTCTAGCATAGTGATGCCATTTTGGTCCTTTTCAAGAAGAAAGGACAACAACCGACCAACTATGTGCAAAAACCAGGGCTAAGCTTTGGGGATTCAGTTAGACAAATAAGAGCCTTAGGGGCTCCTTTAGGAGCTCACATCCTACCAGGGGAAATAGAAGACGCAAGATTTCAAGTGCAGTTGAGATGGAGACAACCCATGGTCCTTAGAAGATGCAGCAAAGCAGACAGTAATGCCTCTTATTTTATTTAATGTTATTATTAAATGTTAACCAGGGTCTGAGAAGAGACACGGTCAAGGTAGTGCGGGTAGATTGACTTCCCAGGCACATGACACCTACTGTCCCCTATTGCTCCAGCTAGGAGCCTGTGTGTGACGATGGCCAAAAATGGCCAAAACCACATGAATTAACACATTCTCCTGGTTTTTAACTGTGGATTACATCCACATTTACATGCCACAACATGGCATAATGGAAGAAGGGTGAGCCTTGAATTTGGAAATCTAGTTTCAAATATTTCTTCTAACACATATTAAACTCTATGACCGCTGGCACATCTCTTAGCCTCAGTTTCCTCAACTGTAAAATGGGAATAATAAAGGCAACAGACCCTACATCACTGGGTTGTTGTGAGGTTCTCATGAGACAGATAATGGACATAAACTTTTGCAGACCTTGAACCACTATATTTAGTTATTTATTTAAATTTGGTTATTATATAAATTTAATATAAATTTATATATAATTTTTATATAAATTTAATATAAATTTATATATAATTTCATATAAATTTAGTTATTATTATAGCACTAAATACTTTTGTGTTTGGCACTAAAGTCCTTTTGATCCATTCCTAGGGGTCATTTGAGGCAGACCCAAAGTATGGACGTGGGAGAAAGAGGAAAAATAAGGGAGGAGGACAAAAGAAATGTACCAGAAAAGGAAGGGGTAAGGTAAACATGATGTGAACAGAAAAGAAATACGTATATATGTTGAGGAGTGGAGAAGTGTCACCAAGATGTCTACCCAAGTCCAGTGGATAAGGACATTGGATTGTTAGCTTTAGTGAGAGTCCAACCCTGAGAGCATGGACAGTATAACCTGTTTGAGTTCCATACACATGGAGTCTTGGGGAGCCTGGTTCTGGGTATGTATAATGGAAGGGCCCTCTCTTCCATTTCAGAATACATACTGGTATCCTTGGACACTTTCTTGGCTGGCTGCTGAGAGAATTAAGTGTATATAAAAAGGGAGGAGACAACCTCTTATTCCTTTCTCTGCGAAGAGGTCTATTTGTTGTGTGCTGCTGGGGCTGGGCAGGATTGAGGGTGGAGGGGACCACTCTCCATGCAAGGTACACTAAGAGAAGCCCCGCCTGGCTCAGCTGCTATAGCCATGGCATCACATAGCCATGGTCCTCTCTGAGAAGGATGGATACAACAACGTGTCTATGAATACATGAGACCTGTTTGTTTTTTCTGTCCTGATTCAATAAATTCAACAGATGATAAGTATTCACTGTGTGCTAGGTGCTGGGGATATAAAAAGAGGCAAAAGACAGTTTTAGGTAAATGAATCTCCAGACACAGAAAAGACCAGGTTAGCAACCTTATGAGCTTTGAAAAGTTGGAAGCACCACTAGAGATCTGGTAAGTAGAGATGGTAACAAGAGTCTGCCTGGAGCCCAACAGTCAAGCCGTTTGAAGAGCCAGCCCTGAGAAGTAATCTGCTTGGCTGAGAATCCAGAGCCAAGAAAGAGGATGGCTCAACCTTTGGGTATGCCAGGTCCAAATGTGAGCTTGATGGGGCACTGCGTCATGGGAAAAAAAGACCCCCAGAGTCAGGAGGTCCTCCTTTGCTATATTGAGCACTTCCTTCACATTTCTGGCTTCTTCTACAAAATTCAGGGTTACACTGAATGACCTCTAAACTTTTTTATAACTCTGACATTTTACAGTTTTAGTGCTCTGATATTTGGGGATGAAGAACTTGGAAATATGGAGAGTGTGTGTGTGCACGCGTGTAAAGTGTTTACTATGTTCAAAGCACTGAAGTACAGATAGAAAAACAAGGCAGCCCTTGATCTCAAGCTCACCTTCCAGGACGAGACAACACACTCAGGAAGGTTTAGCCAAACGTCAGATGAAAGGCAGAGCAGATAATAATGCATCTTCTTTCATGCTACTTCCACAAAAAAAACCCAAAAGCAAAAAAACTTCTGTTGTTAAATCATTTGACAAGACCAGGAACGTTTGCAGTGAGAACTGTCTTCTCCAGGACGATCTGTCTATTTAACCAAAATATTTACATTTTGTTTTGGCATCGTACAAGCCCTCAATATACATCCAGTTGATTTCCCTATAATGTAAAATTCCTACTGTCAAGTAAAACTACAAAAAGGAACAATTGTGAGTAATGATACATGGAACCATACATTTTTAGCAAACAACTCATTTTCTAGTTCTTTTAAAGAAAGGAAGATTATATGCCCAAAAGATAATATTAGACTGTCCAATTTTTTACCAGAGTCTTGCTGCTGCTCCACAAAACATCTGAGTCTCTTACCTTGTCACAACTGGACAAGTGTGATGTCTAACTTGTAGCTGAAAACTTCCAAAGGGGTGATCTTCTTATCAGCATGTGAACTATATGAGAGTAGGGATTGTCTCAATTTTCTGTCTGTACCCCTGGCACTCAGAACACTTTTGCCCACAGTAAGTGATTAATAAATATTTTATTTGACTCATTCATTCAAATTTTAGCATTTTGTTACAGTCACATGGCATAATTTGTTCTGCCATTCCAAAACCATTGGATACATAGTTGTTTATAGGATTTTACTATTGCTAATAGTGGGACAAGGCTGCAAGGAATATTTCTTCATGTGGTTTTAGTCTTTTTCTTCTATAAATAACATTCTTAGGGTATACTATCTTTGCAAGGGGATTACTGATTAAAAGAGTATAAACAGTTTGGTAGATCTTTGTCATTTTTATATTATTTTCGAAAAAGAAAAGATTGTGGTAGTTCAAAATTCTCTCAGTGGCAAAAGTATGTTTTCTTACAGTCATTCCAGCACTGAACTTATCATTTAAAAAATGTTATAATTTGATGGTTGCAAGATGGTGATAGGTTAACATTGTTTCTTTTTTTTTTTTTCAAAAACTTCTTGTGATGTCTTTTGACCTGTTATGCATTAGGGAATGGATAGTCCCCAATTATACAAAATAAATTTGCATCAGTTCCTTTGAAATTTTGGATGTCAGATTTTTTACCAGAAATTTAACCAATTTTATTTAAAATTTCTTTCCCAGTTTGTTTCTTTAGTTCTTGTTTGGAAAACACTGTTTTTTCTTGTGCAAAAAACTCCTATTTTCTATAACATAAAATGTAACTATTCCATCTCCTCTAATTTTTTCTCTTTAGTAAAAACACAGAGTTAGACCTAGATGGAAAATTAAGAGGTCATTAGTCTAACTTTCTCACTTTACACATGAGAAAACTAACCCCTGGAGAGGTAATGTGATTTGCCCAAAGATCAAATGAAATATTTCTCACAACCTTAGCCCCATGCCTGGAACACTGTGCAGGTGATCTGTAAAGGCTTGTTCCCTTCCCTCCTAGCCCCCAGCAAACATTTATGGAGTGCTTTAGGATTTAACAAGATTCTTCACACATTATCTTATTTGCTCTACAGAACAGCTAAGTCTTTCACCTTGCCACAATTAGGACAAGTAGGACGTTCTATTACATCCTAACTTTTCACGATGGGATTTTTGATCATATGCTGAAATAGAGCCAGAAACATCTGAGTTCAAATCCTACCTTTGACAGCAGCCACATAAACAAGGAAAAGTCATTTAACCTCTTTAAAACTCAGTTTATATATTTGTACAAAGGTAAAATGTGTGGCTCAAATGAGAATATGTATGCAAAATGCTTTGAGAATTTTAAAGTCCTATATAAATGTCACTTATTAAAGTTATTTTCCCATTGATTCAGTAGGAATTTAGGATGATGTACTTTAAAGCACTATGATACAGTGGAAAGCTTTGGACTCAGAGGACCTGGATTCCAATACTGTCTCTGCTAGTTACTGCCTGCATGACCTTGGCCAAGTCAATTCTCTGGGCTTTAGTTTCCTCATCTGTCTATATGGTTCTTTCTGGCTTCATATGATATATGTTGTAAAATCTTCAGCTAACCCCATTTTCCATCATACTGTTATCCAATTTCCCCAAATTTTTATTCAGATATATAGCAACAATTGAGATAAGATTAGATTAAAATGAGATTAAAATATTTATAATTTACAAGAAGTTGTAAAATTTTAATTACATGAAATAATAAGTGAAAAGAATTATACGGTAGAACAGACTATGTAGTAGAGCAGATTATTAAAAAATAAATTATGTGATGATTTTTTTTCCTCCCCTTTTTTTCTTTAAAAATACTATCTGTTATATATGGCTCTTTGGGAGGGGGATGGGGAGAAATGCTGGGAGAAACTGTGGTAATGGAAAAAAATGATGCAATAAAAACTTATTTCAAATAACAACTTAGAACTTTTCAACTCTGTCGTCAATTACATTAAGACTTCTGTTATAATTATGACCCTGGAAATTTGGACTATTCAGTCCCTGACTCTTTCCCAAGCTAAGCTGATCTCCATTTCCTTGGCCAACTGAGGAGATAGCCCCTACAAAACCCTTAACACAGCTCTGACAACTTCCTGAGTGTTACGTTTTTAACACCTGAACATCCTTCCACATGTAAGTTTACAAAAAAAAGATGTTTGTTGTAAAGTATATGTGAAAGCCTATCATTTCTCTCATTCTCCATTCTTCCCTACATTTAATGTGTGTGGAATAGTCACAGAAATGTTTTGTAGAGACAAGAAACAGGATAGCTCAGTAGTTGTAATTGAGGAAACACATAAAGGAGTGAGCAAAGTTGATTTTGTCAGGCTGCTGGAGACAAAAAGAAACATTATTCCAGTCATCTTTTAAGTGGTGTTCATCATGGGCATCGTTAAAAGGCTAAAATCACTGCTTGTGCACCGAGAGGTGTTGCATAGGATGAGAAGGCATGGGAATTCTAGGAAGAACTCAGTGAGATGCTCTAAACCAAATCAACATACACCTTTATACCTTGGGACTTCAGTGCAAAGGTAGAGTGATATAGGATGCTAAAAAATCAGTTGGGAAACATGGTTCAGTAATAAGAAATGCGAAAGGTTATAGACTACAAATATTATGCCTGTATATATGATGGATACTTTTTTCAAAAGGAGAAAGCTGCTTCAGAACTGGAAGAGACCTCAGAATTCATGTCTTACAGAAGTGTCAAACACCTGGTCCAGAGGCCACATGCTAGAACCAGATAAAGATGTAATTGGGAAATGTTTGACAAATAAAAATACAGTGGAACACAGTGTTAATGTGTGGTTTTCTAAGTCAACATGTGGCCTTCAGGGTTGATGTATGATTTAGTGACTCCAGTTTCTATTTCAGTTTGACACCACTGATGTAGTTCAACTCTCTCATTTTCCAGATGAAAAAACCGAGGCCCAGATAGGCCTGCCCAAGATAACACAGGTAACAAGTGATAAGAGATGGGATCAGAACCCAGATGTTCCTGACTCCAAGTTCACAAAGCCATTAAAAAAAACTCATATCATTTTGTATGTGCATGTGTGCATGCGTGCATGTGTGCATGCGTGCGTGCGTGCATGCGTGCGTGCGTGTGTGTGTGTGTGTGTGTGTGTACTCCCATATGGAATTGAGGCTCTCTAATTCCAGAACCATCCTCATTCTGCTTCCCTAGTGGGATCCCACGATGTCACAAAAAAAAAAAATGAAACTGATTATAGTCTAAAGGACAGAAAATGGTGAGTTACTTATATAAGAGTAATTTTTTATTCAGGTCTCTCTACCTAGTTAGACTACTAATTCGTTAGAGCAAAAATAAAAATCAATTCCAACCTAGAAAAAATTTAAGAAATGATGTACAATTGAGGGAACTCCAACATGAATATTTAAATAAACTGTTTAAAATCTCTAAAACATAGAGATATGGCAGTCAAGGGTAAGACCAGTTTAGAATATTCAGCTGTCTCACAGACTTGAGGCAACATGGTGCAAAGGAAGAAACCCTGGCTGAGGTTCAAATCCCACCTTGGAGATTTACTGTCTGTGTGACCTGGGCAAGACATTTAACCTTTGGGGGCCTCACATTTGATTATTTATAAAATGAGGGAGTTGGACTCACATGGACCTCTTGAAATCTTTTCTAGCTCTAGGTCAATGATTCTGTAAGATTATAGCTTCACAGAACAGTTTTAGAGGAAACAAGCAATGGAGGAAAACAGAAGTTTAAAGAAAGGTTTTTGAAAGAACTAATTAAGCCAGATTAATTTAAAAGCATTGAAGGATAAAATTGGAAGAGCAACAAACTGACAAAAATGGATACGATCTTTAAAAAGATTTCTAACAAACTGTTTCTGCTACTGCTGACTATCAAGATACTTCACTGGGACTCTAACACAGAGTATCACAGTTCCCAAAGTGCTGGATAAAAGAATAGAATTAGCAACCAAAAAAAAAAGGTAGTAAGACAGGCTGAACTAGGCCAAGTTTGCATGCTAAAGGTGACATAATTTTGAGGGTATTGAGAGATCTTGAGATCTTTCACATAGGGAGAGATAACAAATGCTTAAGGAAGAAACATTCCATACCTTATTGTTACCTCCAAAAGCAGCTAAGAAAAATCAGTGTCCACTGAACTGCAGTCTTGTTTTCTCATCTTTACAAACATTTCTGAGAATACACCACACACATTAAATGTAGCCTTAACGAACGCAGAAGGAGAGAAGGGGTAGGCTTTCACAAATATTTTACAGCAGACATCTTCAGAGGCCTGCAATTGACTGAAATGGGCAGAAACTTAAAAAGTCCATTTGTGTGTGTTCGTCTTTCATTGCCGAAGAAGACCACACCATCAGAGAAATAATGACGTGACTTGCACTTGACTTTGTTTTGAGCGAGTGAGGGCTGTGCGGGTCACCAGCCTCACTTCTCCTCCAGAGCCATCTGAATCCAGTGACCAGATATTCATCAGGATGACTGGAGATGACCCAGGATGAGACAATTGGGGTTAAGTGACTTGCCCAAGGTCACAAAGATAGTGAGTGTCAAGTGTCTGAGGTGTGATTTGAACAAAGGTCCTCCTGACTCCTGTGCTGGTGCTCTATCCACTGCACCACCTAGCTTCCCACTATATCTATACACAAATACACTGAAGGGAAAAGATATATACAGCATACTCCAAAAGCCTTAGTGCAGTTTTAAGCTTTAATAGGATACACCTAATAGCATATATATGTACATGTATATTTAATACAACATATATGTATTATATATATATATATAATATTTAGTTGAAAAGTGGGTTTCTGCTTTTGGGGTCTAAAAGCTTAACTTCTAATAACCCCATTCTCTTTTATATGCATATTTATAAGCATAACACAGATATGCACAGGTATGTAGATACCTAGATATCTCACATATATTTAGATATATAAATGTAAACATATGGTACATGTGCACATGTATATAAATGTGTGTATACACACATGCATGTGAACACACTAGAGGCAGGTAGATGAAATACTGGGCCATCAGTTCAGAAAGACTGAGTTTAAATTGGCGCTTAAGACACTTAACTGTGTGACCCTGGCCAAGTCACTTAGCCTCTGTTTGCCTTAATCCACTGGAGAAGGAAATGGCAAACAACTGCTGTATCTTTGCCAAGAAAACTCCAGGGACTTACATGGTCCATGAGAGCATGAAGTGTAGAATTTGTTTTTATTTATATATAACACACATCATACATGTGCTACATATGTGACATATCACATACTATACAAGTCTAATAATGTATGTTGTGTGCATATTATATATGTACCACACTATATGGGCTACACACGCACTTTACATGTTACATGCACATATGGGGCATGGCTTTATATGGCACACATGCAGGACACCACATGCACACTATACACATGTTACATGGTATGCAGTGTTATGTTGTTATATGTCACATACATGTTACATACAAACAGCCCACAAACACATGCAATACAATTTATGTATTGGTCAACACATGCAATACAATTTATATATTGGGCAACACATGCTATGTGCTATGTATGTCAATATTGTAAGGCTATAAATACGATTGTAAGAACATATGTGCTGTGTCACATGACCACAAATATGCCATACTTGCATATGTGTTATATGTGCCAGGTATGTCATACGTACACACAGCACACACATTATGCTATATATGGCACATGGCTGTGTATACAAGGCTATAAATTTGCTATACTTACATGTCACATGTTATGTGTCACATGACTGTTATGGTGACAAACATGTTACATGCTGTTACATTGTGGCATGGACATGCCATAAGGCCACAAACATGTCACACGCACGCGCACATACATGTTATGTGTTGGGGCACGTCCCGTCATGCGGGCACGTTCTAAGGCTGCCAACACGCGTTACGTTTCATACGGACACATGCTACACAAGCACATGCATGTTATGGGTGTTCGTGTCCTATGGACGCTTACAAGGCTACAAACGCGTCGTCCACACGCGTCACATGTATCGTAGGACATGTTACTACGGAACACACATGCATACACGGTGTATACACAAACGCGAACGGCTGGATCACCTGACACTGCCATCGGTGCCTCTCTCTGCGGCCTCTCGCCCTGCGGGCGCACTGGGCCCACCAGGCCTGGGCAGGGCCGCGGGCACCGGCCTCACGGCGGACTCGCCCGGGCATCCCCCGAGACAAGAGCGCTTTCGGGGCGCCCGGGGGTGACCGGGGAAGTTTGCTGCCACGCCCTGCTGAGGGTTCACACTAGGGATGCTATGAACGGAACGAATAAGAAAATAAATAAAAAGGAAATGTTTCTTTCCACGTCCGCCAAAGTGGACAAACCACAGGTCAAAGGAAAGGATGGACACAAGCGGTCCGCCTCACTCTACGGCAGACTCGGGACTGCGACTCCAGGGGGCGGGTCCTGGAGGGGCTGCGCACGCATGCGCTCTGGCGCTCGCCCTCACGCACTAAGGTCGCCGAGCGCGCGCATGCGCGCACGCTCTTGGGAGCCGTCACCCGAGACCGGAAGGCTGTCTTGGGCGGCGCCCTGAGGGAGGGGGGCTGCTTCCGCCTGCCTCCCGTGCGCGCGATGGCTTCGCGTGTTGTTTCGCCTGGTTTCTCCGGGCCGGGATAGACGCCAGGCCGAGGTCCTTGCCAGCGGGGCTTCTTGGTCTTTCTCGAGAAAGAGACTCTGGAGAGGAGAAGGGCGCGCGGGGAGCGGAAGAGGATGGACCCGAGCCTGAGATGGGGGAGGGGAGACAGAAGGGGATGAGCTCACCACGGAGATGGGGGGTGGGCGAGCAAAGTGGATGGGAGAGGGCTGGAAAAGGATGAGCTCAGCAGAGGGACAGAAAGGATGGGCCCCTCACAGGGATGCAGGGCCAGAAGTGAGAAGTATGGGGCGAGAAAAGGATGAGCTCATCAGAAGGATGGGCGGGGGGGGAGGGACAGAGTAGAACGCGCTCATCCTCGGGATGGGGGGGAGGTGATGCAGAAGAAGACGGGCTCATCCTAGGGGTGGGGGGGTGATGCAGAAGAAGACGGGCTCATCCTAGGGGTGGGGGGG